>OW203762.1:38909875-39089483 GCA_934045905.1 Leuctra nigra
AATGAATGTCATACATAACTGGACATTGTCTTGAATTGATCCCGATATCATCCCATCAAACTCAAACTTCCCTCGCTTAGTTTGTCGATGGGTGGATGTGGTAGAAACTAACTTTCCACCAACTCAATCTGTTGAGCTCGTTTCAGGAATATCATGAACCTGTTATGAAGTGTCTGTGATCGCGAGAGACCTCAACACAACGATTATCTCTCGTCATGAGTAAACTCAACCCTCTCTCTCACGGCCAAAACAACATTGACAACATGTTACAAGAGAAGATGAAACGAGGTCCTGACACCCGTGGGTGTTCGGAACAAGCTGTTACTGGTCCCACTCCAATCACGTCATCCGCACAGCGGCGGCGTTGACGATGGTGGCGGCGGCGTAGCTTCCACTGAATGAACTTGCGAGCAAGCCGGAAATGTCGGCGTCGACGCCTCCACCCCGGGGCGTCGGGGCGCGTCGGTTCGGGAGTTGGGGGGGGGGGGGGGTTGAGAGAAGTAGAGGGTACGGGTCAACAGGGATACTTGAGCAAAAACTAAACAATGGCAACGTTCACGTGAAGATTGAAGTAAAACTTGTCGGAACTTCCGCGTTGGGGAGAAAGTTGAGTTTTTGATTTCGCGATAATATGAGAGCTACGTCATCACTCGGCGGCTCTGGAGGGAAGCTATCTCGAAGATCTTTCTTCAATGTGTATTAGATTTATTTTAGATCAGCCACATACTTTTATGAACGAAGAGAAATAAAAACCTGATGAGTTGAGGCTCACATTCTAGTCTGTTTTGAATCATCCTAAATTGAATCAAATTGCTTTACACTCCCACCAGTAAAAATGATCAAACGTGCATGATCAGTATAGAATAGCGGCGTAATTGCATTACCGTTCACTGCAGGGAGTGGTTGATATTCCCTTTGAAATCGTCGTCCCGTAGTTCTGGGGCTGTTTGTGTACTCTCGGCGGAGGAGGGTTGATCAATGCCAGGCAGGATCGAGTTCCATTAGCGCAAGATGATTCCTACCTCTTAGTCGGCAGGCACTCTGGTGGCCTCCCAAATGGATGCGAATCTTCCAAGTCTACTCTTTGTCTTCGCTGTCCACGGAATTACAAGACACCAGCTGCAGTAGTGAACTCTAAAGCAATGATTCTCTTTCTCAGGGAATGTGGGGTAGTCTACTAAGTTGGTTTAACAACCTCGAAGAGACGACATGTGAATTCTCGGTTGGCAACTCTGCATGATCTAACTTGGGAGATCGTTTTCACGTGTCCAATGTTCCAGATGTGGTACACTGCTTCTAACCTACTTATTTTCTTTATTTTCTTCAAGAACAAAGATAATACAAAATGTATACTAGAGTAAATAAAAGATATTGTACGCTGGTTGAATTCGTTGCTGCTGCGAGATTAATTTATTAGGAGAAATGTATAACATGAATTGCAGATATTTACATTCTTGATTCAATTTTAGTTTTGTTATACAAAACATTTTCTCTTGGTCATGAATAAATATATTTGCATACATATGTGTAATACAAAACAGTATTTTGAAGCCTAAGCTATGATTTCATTTTCGAAGTTCAAAGTTAACATTAAAGTTTCGGATGTTGTCTCGTAGTTTCTTTACACTTAGAATGAACAATTGCTTACATACTTGGGACATGAAGGTTTCCTCACCTGATATTAACATCTTCTAGCATCATACATAACATGCCATCTTGATGAGATGCATTGTTAATGAGTGTGTGCACTTTGATAAGGCAAAATGTCATGCAAATCATAAGTAAGATATGAGTTTTGACATAGATATCCTCATTACAAAACTAACTTCACAACTTCTCAGCCCCTCAAAGATAACAGGAAACTAGACAGTAAATAAGACGAAATACGACAGTAATATTCTGACCAATTTGATCCTGAAACTTTAGTAAAATACTACATGTGAGTCATATAAAGTGTAAGTATAACAAACACCATCTCAAGTTAGCTGCTACGAAGATATGTGTACTCAGTTTCGCAAACGAGCCTCTTGTCCCAGTAACAAAATAGCGAACATCTCCTTCTCCACAGTGTCTCAATTTCAGGTGACATTGTTTAAGTGGATGTGGTTTCATGTATTTGCAAACCTCTCTCTCCTCTACCCCCCCCCCCCCCCCCCAACCTCCTCTCGCGCTCTCTTAGTGAGACGTTGTCGCAATGACGTTCACTTCAAGAAGGCTTTACACCGAGGTTAAGTGAGAGTAAAGTCTTAGCAAGGAACCTCTTAGACGTTATTCCCTGTAGAACATTCGTGGTTGGTGTGTAGCTTAGAGCTTAGACAACAAGCCTTGGTCTTCGACAGTACTGAAGACATTGCGGAGAACAAACCGCAAGCGCGATTCACACTCTACTCAAGTACTATCTTATTCTGTGTTCAACAATGTTCGGCTGTTTATTGTCGAAATGGGTGGGGGTTGTGGGGGGTGGGAGTGGGTTGGAATAGCAAAGCTGGTTCATATTACGTGCAAAGCAAAGAACGAAATTACATTTCATATTATTTACAGCCCCCCGAGGGATGAAAATGTTCTCTTTTAACAGAAATTCCTTTGTGGAATTAAAACTCAATTTTACTTTGAATATATATTCCACGCAAAAGCATTAAACAAGTATTTTTTTGAAATAAAAAATGACAACTGTAGAATCTTAGAAGAAAATAAAGCTTTAAAATTCGAATCCTAACTTCTTAATAAGTTGGAAAATAAGTGATACTTTACTTTGACTTAGATAAGTTCTAGCTCATTACAACCTTCGTTAACATTGTAAGTCGGTATTTTGAAAAGTTATGTAAGTATTTAGAAGTTTATTCTCAAGGGATGCACAGAATATTAAAATAAACCAAGTATTTGTAATCTGTAGTAATTTAATTATTCTCGCGGGAAAACCATTAAACTCGTATCATCGAGAAGAGTTCATTCCTTTACGGGGATTGAGTCATCTCCGTTTACCAGAACAGAATTAATATATAAAATAACGCACACAAATACGTAGCTAAACACGTAATGCTTCACTGAGTTTCGAGCATAGGTATACCATATTAGCGTCAAATAAACATTTGTCACGTCGTAAATCATTTCCAGTAAATGTGAATAAAACATTAACGATCCAATGTCACCATTTTGTAATATTTTGGTAACACAATGCAGTGAACCGATAAGTTTTCTAGCTCATCTTCCGTCAGGTTATGGTTCCACTGCACTTCAACTTCATCCAGAACAGTGCTACTCCATCGCAGTTGCTCCCCAGGTAAAGCTGTATAGCCCGAGCAGCTAAGTCTATCATAAATGAGCAACTTTGTGCAGCGCCTACCATGCAATTACTCTGCAGAGGGGCGTCGAGACGACCAGCGCCGCGCCGCCACAAACTATATACATGTATAAGCCAGTCTCTCGAGCCAGAAAGCTCATCGTAATGTGGCCAATATGCTAATCGGGTCCCGAGTCGGGAATTTCACTCTCCCTCAGGAACGTCCCAAGCGCCACTTTATTCCTCCAGTAAGTTCATAGTTTTACTGAAAAACCCCCGAGTAGATAAAAACCTAGACGCCGAAAAGAAAACTTGTCACATCAACTTAAGTGTGTCTTTAAACGTCGGAAGAATCTTTTCTTTTTCTTACTTCTTTGTGTCGTTGACGATTTAAAAATGGACCAAAGTTTTCGGTCCATCACATTTTTCATCTATAATCATGTTTCTCCTTTTATCCGTCGTATCGTCTCAAAGTCTATAGGCTATTATTTGCTCCGCTAATATTATCGTGATCCATCAAACTTCGCTCTATCTCTGCTAATCCTATGTGGTCTCTAGTCGCTCTCTCTCGATCTCGTGCGCTGTCCGACCCTCTCCAGCAGACGATGAACCGCTTATTGAACATCTAAAGACGCGAAGACAGCAGAGGAGGGTGGGGGAGATGCTCACAAGTGATGGCTTGCCAATCGTTACAGCATCCGTCCAAAGACAAGATGAGAACAGACGTATGTGAAATTCATTCAACATTAAACCTGATATTATAATGTCTGATGGTTGATATTCGCAGAGGTAGTCTACTCGCTTATCAGACTATATTTAAATGAGATTGATAAAGCATAACTGAGATGTGGCAATTGTTTGATTGAACTCTAAAACCCTTCTATTAACAAAACGCTGCAATTTAATTATGTACAGTATGGACAACTTCTAAATATTTTGAAAAAGTGAGCATACCTACGTAATTTGCTTTCCTAGTTACAAAAATAATGTTTAATATTCTAGGATAGCACACTAATAAATAAGTTCCACCATACCTAGATAAGCTCATTTTAAGTACATGCTGATACCCTACCCCACGTGTGTGTAGTTAATAATTACATCCCAGCCTCTATACTAAAACCGTATTAAATCCATCTTGCTTTGATCTCGCGGAAAGCTTATCATGCGTCCAAACATTCATCAGTCAATCCCAGCGCGTCTATGACTGACTAAACAGCTACCCCTTTCACCGTCATCGCATCCCTTAGCTTAGCCCCATCCGACGTTCATCCATAATTCATCTAAGATTCAACCCCTTTGCCTGAGTTGAAAGAAGCCAACATCTTGATGTGATTAATGGGAGGAGTAATCAACCGTCATGGTGTTTCCATAATTAATTTCGATTTATCTTTCTGGCTCGATGATTTGTTTTAAGTCTGATCCCTGTGAATAACTTTGGATGAGTGATCACTCTTTATTCACCTCTTTGTTATATTTGTTACCCCCGGTGTGTTCTGCACTGCAGGTTGCATACACGAGCGAGCTAATTGGGCTGTCAGGACTGCTCCCGGTCCTATTATACATTTTTTTGTGTTCTCGCGAAACGTCACGAACAGTGTATCCACATTTCTGTTTTGTCTATTACCGGGGATCGCCGGAGGCTAGCTACAGCATGTCAAACACATAGAGTTATCAAACGAAAACCCCTTGTTTTACATTTTATTCAATTATTTTAGTAACATTATTCCCCCGCAACATTCAAAACCGCCTTAAGTGAAAAAGATAACTTTAATCAGGTTGAAATTTTGTTCGCTTTCTCGTTTTGTTTTTGGCGAAAATAGCCAGCGGAGAGATGGTAATGTAAAACAATTTCACCGTGAGGGATTAGGTATAAGGAGAACGTATCGGTTCTTGCTTGATACGATAAATAATTCCTTTGTAGCTATGATTGTTATTCCAAAAGCAAAAGTGAACTACCATTTTATCCGTTAAAAATATTTCCACCGAATCTGGCCGTAGCTTCTAAAACTATCCAATGATGATGTGAAATTAACCAGATGATCGATACACGGTATTATGTAAAAGTATTCGCGGAATTTCTTCGTGATGCGAGAGAGGGAGAGATAGAGAGGGGGGAGTCTGGAGTCGGTATGTATTGATAAATCATCCGGCGGCTTCGCGTACACCTGAAATTCTCTCCCCCTTTTTGTGATTTCATATCGGAAATCTCTTCTCGACGCCGAAGTAAGGTATTTCCGCTTGACGGCGATGCGCATCTCGTCTAGATGATCAGACCTGTAGCCAGAATTATGTATTCCAACGCTATCTATAGTCATATCACCTGGGGCGTAAATATTCTCTGCTCGGAGAGCTCAACTCTGCAAGTTTCTCGCAGAACCGGAGCTTCTAGCTATTCATTCATCACGAGGTACAACACACTCAGTCGACAAGCTCCTACATTTTAATTACGCTCCGTCTTAAAAGCCAATAAAGTTTCCCCTATCCCCGTTCCATCCCCTCTCCTTCGTCTACCCACCCACGCTGTTGCAAGGAAGAACTCTCGAAAACGAGTGCCATTTTTATGTTGCAGATACAAATCGCTTCCGAAGAAGAGCGTAATTGACAACGTCAGAGATCTTTCATGACTCCGACTTGAGAAGAATGTTGTAAACTTTAGGAAATTGGCGTAGTCTTTGTAAATTGCTAGCAATTCTTGTAAATGACTGAGCATTTTGCCTTGTAGTGATGTATGAAGTCGGAGATTTACATAATTTTAAAGGGACGTAGAATGTTGATGCAGACTCTAGACAGGATGCTGAAATATTTGTGTTGCTGGAACATTTTGGTAGACGCGTACAAAACTGTTATCTTCTTCAATAATTGAATCCACTTCGGAAGGAGAGGTAAAGAAAGGACTGTATTCAACGAGTGTACGTTTATTTGAATTATCAACTATGGCATGAGTAAAATTATAAATTATTGTATGCACAAAGCGGCTAAAATATTGATTTTAAAATACTAAATAAAGTCTGCATTTAACGCAATTCGAATTAGATTGAAATATTGATCCCACAGATGCAAAAACTAATTTCCAGTACTAGATCAGCAGTGTGTATTTTACAGAATAAGTTAAATCCGGTATCAATATATATTGATAAATTTATGAACTTAGAATTCTCTAAAATTTTGAATACTTCCGGTCAATATTTTTTTTATTTTTTTATTTTTAGTGTAATAGTGTTAGTGTAATTGTAAGTGTAGTGTAATAGTGTTAATTGTTACCGTCTCTACGACTCTGCCCAATATTAACACTAGACTTAACTATTTGATCCATAGCGGGGGGAAATTGAAATGTCCAGTGACTTTCTGCAAGGATTTTAATCATTGTTTCTATCCGTTTCGTGCAATAGGGATGCTGGCAATACATTGAGATTTAGTTTGAGTTCTATACGATTAATACAGTGAGAAGAATGTCCACTACGAGCCCACATTTTTTTCAAAGACAATTATAATCGCAATAAGATCGAGGTAGGTATTATGAAGTCATTTTAATATGCAATTAAAATTTCAATCACATTTAAAGAAATATAATACCGATTTTATTTTTGAAAAAAACTACAGATGGTGGCAGATACGGGATTTTATTTATCAAGAATAAACGTGTTATTTTCTTGGAGTATCGTAGTAATTAATTCCTTTATCAAGAGAAAAAAATACACAAATATAGCAATTGTTAATATAATCGTTTAGAATTTAATCACTTTTAAATAACCTTCGTAACGAGCAAATTATTTGCATTCAGAAGTTACTTTAATTCATTTTAAATTGAACCAACACAACATACGCATGTAATCACAACTCAAACCTGAAAATCCCTTATTCGGTTATAAATCAGAGCGAAAGTGAAAACGACGAGTTAATCCGACGAATATGCTCTGATTATAGGTTCAACATCACCTCAGGCTGCGAGGCGCGCTTCACAAAGAGACTCGACTCCTGCTACCTCATGATTTAGCTATTCATCAACACTCCACTACTACCCCATTCATAACCCCCCTCATCCCCATCCCTTCCAAACATTCCACGTCAATGATGCCCTCTCTTCGACACTTCGTTCCCGAGGTTATGCGTTCAATTTAGAACACCGATTCAAATACAGATTGAATGCTATTAAGCAGACGACGTTTTTATTGAAGTGAATTCTCTATCTTAGAATGTGTCGTGAATGGGGAAGCATGTTTACGAAAACTGGAGTTTAAATGTGGAAAGGAGTAAAACATATTCAGCTTTTGAAAAAGTTGTGCGCGAGTATCGTTGTTTGTGATGTTTGCCTATATAAGCTAGGAGATTGCGCTGAAAGAAAATGTGTTAGAACTTGATGAAAGTTCAACAAAAGTTATGCCAAGTGCACGATGAGAAGCATGGCACCTCCACTATATTTCAAAACTCGATTGAATGTTCAACAAAATTCGATATAAATCGAGTTTAGTTAAAAATAAAATGTTGGTGGATGTGGTAAAATCCAAACCAAATCTCGTTTCTTAGGAAAATCACTATTGACACCAAAATGGGATGAAGTTAAAAGAGAGCCAAAGAATTATAAACCAGAAAAAACACTCCGTGTAAAAATACCAGCCAAGTCTCTTTAACTATAAAAAAAAATAGAAGAAATCTAAAAATTCAGCACTGAAAAGGAGTGATATCAAAAAAGGAGCCAAGTCAACGAATTTTCCAAATTTTAATCGTACCATTGAAATAAAAATATCAACCCCCGAGAAATACTTAAAAAAAGGACTTGGCGCATCGTTTTTTTAAAGACACTTTTCTATCCTAAAAGTATAGGAAGAACTCTACAAGTATATTTTCCTGAGTATATCACATTCATTATCGACGAATCATACTACGTTTTAATATAACTAGTACTCTTACCTACTGGCAGTTTTGGTATTTTGTCAATATTCAGAGGAAATAAACGGATAAACGAATAACGAATAAACGGAAGCGGCCTAGTCTATTCGTTATTGCCACTATTTCTAGGGTCATATTAATCAATCATACTTCTCAATATCGTGACTGAGGGAAATAGCGAAAGCGCTCATTACAAGAAGGCCGTCAATGAGATTTGTATAAGTGACTAGTGCACTGAGCCATGCTGCTCAAATAATTACTGACTAGATTTTTATCTAAAGTAATACGTTATGTAATTTATGAATTTTTTTGGTATAAAATGTTAATTAATAGCAATTAATTACACGGCGAGAAGGTTCAAAGTATAATGCTGTAGTAGGTATGTTGATGTACCCACAAAACTATAGGTACCTACCAATCACAAACACAACTGTTCTGTATTTATTGCTTGTAAGACAATGCTATGTTTCTTTGCGTACTTATATTTAAATTTAAAATATTTTACAGAATGTTCAATATTTAATTTGAAAGTTTTGTCCCAATTTTTCTAGGCATTTCTGAACTACGTAGTATGTGAGTGGCATAAGCTTAAGAATAGAAAAATGTCTTTAAAAAAACGATGCGCCAAGTCCTTTTTTTAAGTATTTCTCGGGGGTTGATATTTTTATTTCAATGGTACGATTAAAATTTGGAAAATTCGTTGACTTGGCTCCTTTTTTGATATCACTCCTTTTCAGTGCTGAATTTTTAGATTTCTTCTATTTTTTTTTATAGTTAAAGAGACTTGGCTGGTATTTTTACACGGAGTGTTTTTTCTGGGATATCACTTCTTTTGTTAGTTTATTCATACAGCTTGTAGCACATGTCCGAGCAGGGACTAATTTCTTTAAAAAAATACGCCTCAACCGATTTGGTTACTATGAAAAGTTGCGTTTGGTATAAGATGAAAATGATTATCCAAGAAGAATAGCTTAAGTTTCGTTATAATCGATCCAGCCGTTTTCGATACATGACGTCACTTCCGGTTTTGAAATAGCGGCCGAATTCCGGTATAGGTAATAAGAAAACAATCTAGTTTTATCTAGTTGATACCTTCATGAACGACCATCTGAATTCCTAATCCCTATATTTCCGTAAAATCGGTCATGCCGTTTGTAATATATGACGTCACTTCCGGTTTCATTTAGTGGTTCCTGCCGCCATTTCCGGTACCATTAATTTATTTATTCATTTTTCACAATTGATTTTTCAAATAAATAGCAGAATGAATACGCAGGAGCTAGTTCAGTTGCAATCGGTACAGGCGTTTTAGATATATGACGTCACTTCCGGTTTCAGGAATGGCGGCCGAGAACACTGCTACCTTGAATATATAAATTGTATTGTCTATGTTACAATGTAAGTTAATTATGTACGTATTTTAAGTATAATTTGTTGAAATAAGTTAAATATTGCGTATTTATGACGTCACTTCCGGTTTAGAAAATAAGAAAATAATATTTTTTTTATTGATACTTCATATAGATGACCATCTAAATCGAATGGCGCTAATTTCGTTCTAATCGGTCCAGACGTTTTTGAGTTATGACGTCACTTTCGGTTTCAAAATGGCGGCTTCCGGTTGGTTTTATAAAAAGGCACCTCAGACGCCAAAAGTGCACATGTGGTAAAAATTTCAGGTCGATCGGTTCAGCCGTTTAGGCTGTGGCGGTGATAGCGACGTTTCGTGATATCATCAGAATCATCATCATCTTCAGAATCAGAAAGTGGTGTAATTTCACTGTTTTCTCGGTCCTCTAGCGCGCAAATGGCATAACCTATTGTTCCCAAATTTGGTATATGTAGTGGGGTGGGCCATAGCTCGAAATTAAGATATTTCGCAACAATGTGAGATTTACCAATTTTGAGATCCAGTAGGCCGAAAATGCCATGTTGTTGCTTACAGTAAAAGTGTTTGGTCTGCTCCTCAGTTTATTAGGCATTTACGGTATGTTGAGTGACTGTGAGTGTATAGTACGACTTGGCTGGGTGGAGCGACCGCTCCACTAGATCAACACGACAATTTTAAGAGAGAAAGTAAATTGCCTTTCTGTAAAACATCGTTAAAATTGCACATACTACATTACTACATTACGCATTACGGCATTACTTCATTATTTTGAACGCCATGCCATTCAAACCTCTCACTGTAAATTGTTAAAACAAAACGATGATCCAACTATTTTTTATTGTCTTTGTATTTTTACATGTTGTTAAATATCCAAGATATAAATGAAGTAAAATATATTATTTGTATTATTTATAATTTATGTAAGTTTTGTATAAATAACAAAATATGAACGTCTCGTCGTCCATGTTTTCGTGTTGTGTTTAGGAAAGAAATCCAGCAAACAGCGAATTGCGCTCCATTTCCGGACGCCTCTAAGCCGAGCGAAGATATTGTCGGTTGATATAGCTTGAGCCAACGACGACGCAGCGCGTCGCAATCATGGCGGATAGCGTCGAAATATCTACCAGCGTCGTTTTTGATACGACGTCCTGGACCGTTACTGTATATTGCACGACGCTATTTTCAAGGAAGATGCTCCTTTCGAAAAGATTTTCACGGTGCTTTATTTATGTGTTGTGATTTTTTTAGATTATGATTGATAAAATAAACTCTGAGAGGATTTAAACCTTAAACCGGATATTTGTTATATATTTCGTGTAGCTCAGTCTAAATAACGTTTCGACATATTGTAAATACATGGTAATACATTTATAATTATCAATGATTACATTTTTATGCTGGAAAGAGGAGTCATGGCATTTATGAAATAACGTTTGGTAATAGTGAAGAGCACTCAATGACAAATAAAGCCCTACTAGTAGCATTATATGTCGTTGAGAGCACTTAAATATATATTTGTATCCTAGGCTGCAAATTGTTATATAATACGGGGCGATCTGTATTACAACATTAAACATTAAATTGGTTCTTATTAATAAATATTTAATGTATGATTCAAACAAAATATTTTAAATTTTCGTGATGAACGCAGTTTTTCAACACCTCACATTTATGTAGTAAATTATAAATAAATCCCCCTTTCTTGAATCGTCCCCTTTATGTCATTTCCTTTATGACACGCAAAAGCCTGCCAGAGGTTTCTAGCTCTTATCTCTATTGGCAGACATAGAAGGCTCCAGTGCAACCCGTGGATATGGTCCAAGTCAGTAACACGTCTCACCTACCCAGTCTAGACCACCCTAAGACGATAGCTTAAAGGATACCTATTAAATGTGTACCACCGTCTGCAATAGTAAAACTATGCAGTTTATATGCGACCCGAAGTAACTATTCAATTGCGAGGTGAATTGCACCTGCATTTACAGATACGGAGATAAATGTAGGTCGCAGACTATGACTATAAACACTAAACAAGATTATCGCTCAGGCGGAGGTATGGATCAAGGCTTCAAGATTATCCAATCTCATTTGCTAGGATACATTGCCAGGAATATGTATTTATTACAGCATGGAAGAATTCAATTGAAACGTTACAAATCTAATTCTTCGGTAATTTATTTAAAAACGGATCCGTTTTAAGTTTCCAGCCAAATATTAGTTAAATAACTGAATGCCAAGATCGATGAATTCTATATAAAACTCATTCGATTCAAAGTCTCGTAAGAGATTAAAATATTCGGTCATGAAAATGAATGTCAAGTAGCCCCGCATTTTCACAATGTTAAGGTAAAGTTAGTAAATACAACAAATGAACAGTCCAAACATTCCAAGCGCCTGGGCTATAAATAATGGACCGAGCTTAGTGCCTGACTCATTAGGCAAAATTATTCCTAGATAATTAAGTTGCGACGGTCCAACATTTACCCCCCTCTACCCTAAAACACTGTCCAATGAATTCAGTTATGCGGCGAGACCTCCTGGATGGGATGCTGCTGCCGAGTTTGATGGGAACAATAGGATGCAGACCTGGGGGACCTATCAGAGAACCGGCGCAAGCTGCTTCGTATGTATAATTCATACCATCTCCTTGCTGAAGCTAATACAATGGTTGTAATGCATTCAGGCTTCGTTGTTCGCCCTGCAGTCTCGCCACCGCACCTCTCTGCCTTCTGGATACAACTACAATAACTGTATTCATAAACATTCACTGTGAGTTGCGGTCGGCCAAGGAGCTAACACTGTGTGCAAATCATCTCCGGCTGTATGCTCATCAGTCGATAAAACAGTCATTCTGTTTGACTTCATCTTGGATCTGGAGCAGATGAGGTGGAATATGTTAACCTACGTTGTTCGACACAATGAAAATTTGCTCAGTTTCATTAATGCTCATCTAAAATGCAAGAATAGGGAATAATCCATTCCATTACTTTTCGAGATGAAAATATTGTTGAATATTGTTTGCGCAATACTCAAAAATCATGTAATAAATGTAAAACATATTCTCTACTAGACTCTTTGTAATGGGTTGGGCATTTAGCCGGCTTTGCATCTATATTGTATTTGCAAGAATATTGTAGGATTCTTGTTTCTAACTAAAAATAATGGACTCTTTTATACTCTTACTTATTGGGGAGACCAGACGACCCCACCCCGCAAATCCCCTTATTACTCCAGTCGGTATTCATGGCAGTCCTCTTGGAATAAGGGATTGACATGGACATTGAAAGTTACAATAAAAAAATCAGACAATTGTATGCAAAGAAATTATTGTGTATAACGTTTAAATAAACAATAATTCCATTATATTACTTCTGAGAGATAATAAATGAAAACCAACAGTTCATGAAGCACGAAAATTGACACTGAGAAACTTTCTCCTCGTGATTAATATATTGCGCCATGCTTCCGATTTACTAGAAATATCCATTTACTGATATTATATTTCAATATCTCTCCAAATTACCAGTACAATTAGTAACTGAAACCTGCTTACGCAGCCAGCTTTAGTAATCATTGCCTCGCCTGAGTAATTTTCAAAGTGATGTGTGTCTCAGGCCTCAGGATCATCTTCGATCTAGAAGTGGGGTTATGTTACACCATCGTGAAAGCTCACATTATGCCATGTACTTTAATGTAAATAATACCACTATAACTTGCAGTAAGCACCCGCGAGGTGTTGTCTATAGAAGCCTCATTGATGGGTTGCTTAAGATCGAGAGAATTAGCTGGGTGGAGGGAGAGGAGGGTTATATAAGCATGCCGAGGTCAAGAAGGAAATGAAGAGTTGATAGTGTTTATAAGGTTTGGTTAATGAAACAAATAACAACAAATACAAATAACAAATAACTCAGTGAACAACTTGTGGACGCTTATTATATTTGTGAGATTACTCATTTGAAAGTCAACAGGCTCGGGTATTGCTCTCGTTTTTATTCGAACATATCTGAGAACCTGGAGTTATTCTTGAAGAGCAATAACATGCTCTATTTGCGATCTTTCAATGTGAGTAGTTACAACAATGATGATTGATATTGAATCAGATGGTATTACTTAATTGCACAGTTGTACATTTATAAAGCATTATCCCACCTATATTTATCCCCATTTCCGATTTCTTGATCCCAATTGGTATTCACTATTTTATACTTTTGAAATCAGGTAAAAGATTTTCAGGCTGTTGAGCTCTCACTTTCCATAGAATATAAGTGCCGACTTATATTACCAATATTGACAGATATCCAGAAAAATTACGCTTTTAAATATCCATAATACATGGAGCATAAATCTGGATGAAATTCAGCCAAGCAGATTTGCTATTTCCACGCAGATTCTCTATCGAATGCAAACAGTTTTGAATAGAATTGATGAATAAATCATCGAGAAAACATTCTTATTTTCAAACCATCACGAAATATCTACAACAATATATTAAGATTTGAATTCAACCCCTATCCTCAAGTGTATGCAGCCAATTCGATTCGCGGAGAATGAAAAGTAAAACGACGGTATATCGAGATTGTGTCGCCACGAGCTAACTTTTCTATGGACTCCTTTATTCTCCAGGAACGTGGGAATGCAACCGGCAAGCTAAGATGCATATTTGAATATTTATGATGGACTATCTTATGAAAATGAGAGCTTTTACTTCCGGACGAAAACATTCTATAAAAATAACACTCACCCCCTTCAAGTTGCGTCATCCAATCTATCTACATTGTACATGAAAACTTCGTAACATCACGAGAGGGAAAATTCATTTCAGCTTAACACCACTATGAAAAAAACACAAACTCCGAAATGAATTCTAAAACAATGGTTACTAATCAGCTTTCTTATTTCTCGCTTTGCTTCTTGACGTCTGTCGTCTTGGGCAAGGACACTGTCTTCATTTTATCGAGGAATATTCTGCCATGCATAACAGTCTTATCCCATGAAAATCTTATTTCTATACGGCTTATTTTTAAGCGCTAAATAAACAGACTTAAACTTCACAGCTCGTCTTCTTCGAAAAGCTGAAAATATTAATAAAAGTCTATGCTGTAGAAAATTAAGAACAACTATCATCCAAGATATAAAAAAGAAGAAACATCAAATTTTGTCTTCTAGAAGCAAACACAAAGGGCTTTACGTACGAAAAAAATTGGCAATAAAAACGGTGTAATGGACTATTACGGCCAGGAAAAAATCACTTAGTGTATATCATAAGCGTAAAAGCTCTGTTGTAGCAATAAAGATGGTTGTAAAGGAAAAATTGTAAAAATCTAAGTCGGTGTTGACCGCATATTTAGAAAAACATGAACAAACTCTTTTAACAAGTGAAAACAATTTGAACATTAACTATGCTAATTTTACTGCTACAGTTGAGAGAGAATTGACAAGAAACATCGTAAGAAACAACGTTTTATAGCGAATTTACATAAAAACAGACTTTTATTGTCTATGATTGAAATGTGTCACGAAACCAGAAACATTCTCGAAACGTCATCGTGTTTGTTTCAATTTCTCAACTCCACATCTCAAAAAAACAAAACAAAAACATTTTCAACTTCTCTATCATCACGTCCGTTTGAGAGCCAATCAATCAAACTAATAGTTCTGGATTTGTGTGTGGCACGCTACTGAACGCAGCTTGCCAAGTGATGTGTTCGTTAGGTGATATTTCACACGTGTCCGGCGAGGTTTGGCGTGACTGCACGAGAGCCTCCGTCGCGGTCGTAAACACCTCCGCGGGGGCGCCAAATACTCGACCTGGTTCCTTGAGCGCCGGACGATAAGCCAAACGTGTACTAGGGCTTGTAGGTACACGTGTTTACATTGCGCAATTAGATGTAGGAAAGTAATCACGATTTCTTTATAAATGTTATGGTAGGTAAGTATTGCCATCTGCTGTGTTTATCTTTTATATGCTTGATTTGATTACACTAATAACATGTATGTTTATAACACATATTACGAATTAGATCAAATAGATTACATATTTTTTTATACAGCACTATGTTGTTACGATTGTAGAAAGTGAACTATAGAGTTAACTACGCGGAGAAAAAAAATTATTCCAGTACTAAATTGCAAGACTTTACCGAAATATTATGCATTTTTCAAAGCATAAAAAAAAATCGATCCGTGACCCACGCATTGTACTTTTAACAAAATAAACTAACTCATTTGCAGTGATGTGTATTGAAGTTTCATAACTTTAAATAAATAATCTGCTTACATTGAAATTTTCAGTGAAGTTCAGTTACTTATACATTAGAATTAGTAGTTTCTAAATTACACGTTGATATCTTCCCACCACTTGCCATAATTCGAATTGACCATTTTAATGACGTAAAAACTATTTTTATGAAAGAGTAGAATATAATGAACATTAAATATAAGTCCTACATCTGCCACCATTTGTAGATTTCAGACAATTTCTAATTTGGTACTCAATAAAGGAAATATTATAACATATAATGGATCATTACTAGAGGAAAGTTAACTTATTCAAGTATATTTTCAGATATATTGTTAACAAAATTTTACATTTGATTAGAATTATATTTGTTAGGTACCTAAATTCCAGTGGTAATTTCGATTTTACATAAAGTAGGGAATCCTGCATCAAAGACGCGTACTCAAACCGTGTTTTGAAAGACTGGTTCTGTGTTCTTCACAGAGAGAGTCTGTACGTATGCGTAAGTGATTCTGTGTCTCTGAATGTCCGTGTTGTTAATGATGGTGACTTTTCTAAATAGCTCCTTTGTGCAAATTAATGTTCTATCATGTTAATAAAAAGTGTTATTAGAGAATGTTACTTATTCCTACTGGATATATCTCAAAATCATTTGTTGGATTTGAAAGAAACTTGATGTACACGTTATTCTAAACCAAAAGGTGCATAGAATAATATTGGCCTCACTTTCACCGTTCACACAGCGATGTTTTCGGTTACTAAATTTGCTTAATATTCTTGTTTGCTTCGTTTGGGCAGAGTATGAATTATTATTGAGACAGAAAGTTGGCCATAAAGAGTAAATTATTACGATGAAAGAAGATGGAAGACCCGTCAGAGGAAGTGAACTAAGCGCAAGGGAACTCGATTTCATGCCAAACGGCGATATAAAACGCTGTTGCAATCAATTCATATTTCATTATCACATCACGTGATGCGAAGGGGTGGGGGGAAGGGGGGTAAATTAGGAGACTAGATTTTGTCCGAATATAAGAGAGCATACTGAGGTAAGTTGGATCAACGTAACCTCCTCTAGTTGATCATGATAGTGAGGCTTGGCGTGATGGACGCTTGGCCCTGGCGCTGAACACGTGATCTGTAGAGGGGGGGGGGGCTTAAGTTCCAGCACGAGCTTTCTTTATTCGCGAAATATGTGATTGTTGAGGCTGAGTTTTTGTTTGAATTTGATTCATTTTGTTGTTTTGTTACGTTATCAGTGAGAAGAATCTGCTGAGATGGTTGGATATATCATGAGAAACATTTTGTATGTAGGAAATTATTTCATATAAATGAGGGCAGATAAAAAATTTAGTTATGTTTGATTTTTAGTAATCAGACAGAATTGGGAAGTATTTTGATAACACTGACAAAATGTTATCAATATAACTCATAAAAGATCTTGAAAGGTTCAATGCTGTTGTAGTTTTGATGTTAAAGTCGGTGTTTCGTTATTTTTATGGCCAGAAACTACCTCAATTAAATGGAATTCCAAACACTTCCTTCAGGTCATTAAATCAGCCCTCAGGCAGTGGCTAAGAGTTTGGCGGAAAAGATTTCATCAAAGAAATGTTAAGATTATGACAACGACAATGCAATCATTATGATCAGATTTCAGTTTAGAATTACCAACAAAATGTATTGTGTAATGCAAAACGCAACATTCTCGCCCAACTAAAATTAAAATATTAAAAAATCGTGTCAAAATATCTGATTAATAAATCAAAATAAGAAGCAGTTAATCATTGCATTGCCAAATTTCATTACACTTTTCATAATTACCCACACATGAGCTTTATCTATCTACTGTTACTCTGGACATGTTTAATAACATCATATATTACTTTATGATTCGACCAGTCTAGTCACCACAATTCGAATTTCATTTTGCGTTCAAATCCACACACACTCGTTATTTTTATGCGTGTCACGCAATATCTGCTAAATTATAAATAATAAAGCGTTAAATATTATTATTGTCCGGCATTTAATTTTACATCCCTATATTGAGCGCATCGGGTTTTATATGCATATGCTCGAAACATATTTTATTGGGACAATAAATAAAATTAAAGCATTTCGTTGTTCCTGGCTCATGTACGAAAATAAATGAATGGCATTATTATTCGATATTGCTGGCAATGCACATTACGAGTTATATTGTGTCGCCATATTTGAAATTATTTCCTGTGAGGCTTTGAATTATTATACAACCTGCAGACCCTAATTAGCTGGTTCAAGTGGCTGCATAATGTGTGGAGGGCTTAGAAGAGTGCACTTTTGATTGTAACTAGAAGGTTATAAAGTTTTTTCCTTTCAGAATACAGACTGTGGGATTTTACGATGCATCCATCACTGAAAAGTCCAGGATTAAAACCGAGTTTTAGAGATAGTTTTAAAAATCAATCCGAATTCACAAACTGTTGGCTGTTCAGTTAACAAAACAGAAATTTAAAGCTGGAATACTACTAATAATTTAACTTTTCCCGGACTTTTTCCCAAAAATTTAAATCCCTATATAATTAGGGCAAAAGCTATCACAATAATATATTATTTTTTTTAGATTAAATGTGTACTTACGGAATCATATGGTTGAACAAAACCTCAGCTATGGTTTTTATAATACCTACGCTGTTTCAAAATTATACTGCTCTTTTTGGGATAAGAGCTGTACGACGTTTACCACTAATATATAATATCGTTTTTTGATTTTTAAGGAGTATTTGTTATTACTCCAGTCGTATTACTTTGTAATCCATATATATGTCTTTATTCAGAATAAGGTCACCAAAAACATTATGATATTCTGTAAATGAACTGCAAATTTAAAATATTTGACCTATGATGGGATTCGGGCCCACAACCTTTAGATTGCCGGTATAATGCTCTACCAATTGAGCAACGGAGAATCATTCAAATTGGCAGTTTTCGTTGGCAATTCTAAGTTGTAAATATTTTTCAGGAAAGTCTGCGGATCAATTCTAAGAAACTTGAATGTTCATTGTCGAGATCCAGTAGGTGGATAAGTCCATGAGCTTATTTAGTAATAGCAACTCTATTGTGTAGATTGAACTGTGGTATTGTGTACGTAGTGACAAAGCCGCGTTGGCGTATGACGGGGCAAACAATCAACTCGAAACCAGTGACAATCGATCGAACATTGTTGATAATCTTGCTACTTAACTACCTTTATTCTGAACCTTGATTGATTCTCTAAATAAATGATATACAATTAAGCTTAAAATGTGATATTTATTTCAAATGTTGCGTATCGCTCTTGGTCAATCATACAAATTCTACTAATTTTTAAGAAACATAATTTTATTATAGGAAAACTTTAAAAGAAGATTTTTTTTTATATATGAGAATATTATTACACCCTACCATAATAATGGCATGACTTCTAGATTTTTCTGATTTTTCTTATTTTTTTTATTTTTCTTAATGGCACGACTTCTAGATTTTTCTTATTGGAAAGGCATGATCCGTGTCTGTCTATATAATCACCCAAATATTAAGCATTCCACATCGTGCACATAACTGAGACTTATATAATTGAATGCATTATGTCAAGTATTATAATGTTTCAGAGAAACATTATGTTTCTCCGTGGCCTGCTAGCTCGCTTGGAAACAAGTAATGAGAGTTTTGATGTACGAGTAGATAGACACGATACCAAAGATGCTCTAATTTTCACCCAAGTGCTAGGAAGCTCCTTAATTACAAACCCATTCAGCATATAAAATGCACGCCTCACAAGAAGTTCACATGACAATTATCGCCATCGTGTTATAATTACATCATGTACAATAAGCACTGATAGTCCTTCAGCGTTCAATACGATCTAACCAAGAGCATACAGTTGAACAAAAACAAAATGGCGTCACATAATTGTATCATTGCTAAGCATTTGCATATTCATGCAAGTAGTTAACATTAATTCATGCTAAAACTTACACTATGACAGAACATTATTCAAATCCTAGAGAACTTGTGTAGGATTCTCTCTGTGTGTGTATATAAATTCATCCAAAACCAAAATGGTTGGTGTGTTTAATATTGTTTGAGCGAATTACGTGTTTGTGTAATCTCGGAGTTACGACCAACAAGTGAAAGTGGCAACGATAAGGACTCGGTTGGTTGGTTAAGGGGGTTGGGGGGAGGTTAATAAAGGTCACCCATCCTGATCGTATCTTGAGAGTAAACGGTGGCGAACCTAGCGGCTAGTTCGGTGTTTACCTCACAACTCTTGAGACCCGTGAGACCCGTTAGCCAATCACACGCGTGTCTTTGTGTCCCATCTGCTTTGTAGATACGCCTAGGAGAGCATTGGACGCGCGCTATCTGCTACTAGCATCTTTCTAACCCTCGAGACTACAATGTTGGGAGCAAGCAACTACATGCTGGTAGGCATTCACGTGCTGGAAACAGTGGGTAAACTCATGTAAGCTCTTCAGTCATTAAGCGGTACTAAATCTGAGATTCCAGTTTTCATAGAGTTGGAGACTCAATGGCTTCAATTGGGAAACAATAGTTTCTATATAATGGATGTATATTACCGGAATCTTCATAATGTGTTGTTCTGGACTTATTGAGTCTCTAAAGTTTCTTTAAAATGGCGTTTAAAATCCTCGGTTTGTGACCAGAAGACAACATTTGATTTGTGGAGGCAAACATCTCTTCGTGGTGGCCAAATTAGATTTGATCCAATTTAAAAGCAGAATAAATTCCTGTATGCGAGTATCTAATAATTTTATATACTTAGTACGTAAAAGAAAGATTATGCAGAGTAATGTTGTGTATTATTATGAAATGATATTATTCTTTTTTATTTATTTACTTATTTATTTATATATTTATTTATTAACTATCACGACTTTGAACTAATACAATTTAGTGACTTCAGACAAACAATATATAAGTTCATATGAATACACTTTATTATTTATCTTATTATATCACAATATGATTATTGAGCTAGCGACTCCTTTTGGCTCTTTTGTCACAGAAAGAAAAATATCTTCATATTTGTTGAAAATTTAAATTGTTCCCATCACATTGAAATTGTGCATGGGCATCAAGATCTACATATTATAATAAATATAAAAGTTCAGCCAAATGTTTTGAACTTATTGACTTATTAACTTTCTAATTTTTTGAAATGTGTGTCCAAATTAATCTCTCTTAATCATATGCACCTTGACCACTTCCAGAGTGTATGGATGACGAACAAGGTGATAATGAAGTGCACGAGTTGCACTTATCGGTGCTCGCTTATTAGATGATTAGACCATTACATTGAGCGTTTTCCTAATTATTTTTCATTGAATGAGTAAATATAGTACTCAATCGCTTATGTAGAGTCATTAATTTAGAAATAAGCTTAATTCTCAGAAGAATAATACATGGGTACATGGGTCATATCAAAGAAAATACAGCTGAAAAGCAAACATAGGTTCGGTATGAAACTTGTAAACAAAACAGCCGTTGGGAGAAAGTACCTCTGCACGGGTATACCGTCCTCCCCGAGGAGTCTGTGTTTACAGTTCTGGATCTGTGTTTACCGCGGCACATGGAAGCTGGGCTGGACCATGGAATCTCCAGGGTGACATCGCAAGCAACATGGATCGTTCTTGCGTAACTCACTTGCTTCCAATGCAAATACATACTGTGAACAGACAGCTTGTTTATACATAGCTTTGATGGTATGGACTGTCGGGAAAAACAGAGTGGACTTTTGGTGATTATGTAGTCAGATTCCCTGGTCAGACTCGAGGTAAGGGAGTTCCTACTTGAGTGGATGTTGATGACGATAGGTAGGTCCTGGTGAGATTTAAAAAAAAAAAATGCGTCTAAATTTTTTGATATTGTGTGAAAATATTTTCTTCATTAAGTTCCTAAATAGAAATTTTCTGAAATCTACAAATGGTGGCAGATGTAGGATTATTATTAATTTTCGTTTTATATATTTATATAACAAAAATATTTTGTTTGCGACATTTAAGTATGATAGAAAATTGTCAAAGCGAATTATTGGAAGCGGTGGGAACATGTCAACGTGCAATTTAGAAACTTATAATTATTGTCTTGAAATATAATTCATAATCTTACATGAGTAAGCATCGAGCTCATTTATGACTCAAGCAAGATTATATAACGTTGAATATTGCGTATATCAAGCATAAAATGTAATTTCTCTGTACCGTCCAATTGATCCCAATTGATTATCAATTTAATCAACATAAAATTGTAGCAACCCGAAGGTATTTCTAACCTCACTCGTAAAATCGTTCACTGCACTACATCGCTGCTCGTCGCCGTTCACTGACAGATAATTAAAAATAATGACGGGTATATTATTTTGATAAATTCTGATATCGAAGCTGACATTTTCATCGTGTTATCAGAGCGTTTTCTCGGGGCCCGGTAGGCAGGGATTCGTCGACTCCCTCGAGGATTCCGAGAGAAACTAATAATATATCACGGTGAGTTTCGCAAAGACCTTGCGCCCCTCTCACCCCTCGGCAATCGCGAACACATGAAAAATTCACTCAAGTCAAACATGTCCCGGTATCAGTGGAGCTTCATATAACAAAGATCGAAAACTCCATTTTGGATTTAATATTTCAACACTTCTCCCCCTGCCCCTCCTCAAACTATGATGACGTATAGAGAGATGACGAAGTGAGTCGACCCGAGGTTGCAAAATTGTGTGTTATTAAGTGTATTAATGTTTAATCACTTGACTTTCAGGATCAATACAGAGTACCATTTGATATCCACTAAAGTTTGTCATGTGTATTTCGAACCGATCAAAAGGCAACTGTATTTACTTCAATTATAATATTATAATACTGTCATCTTTGGATCAAGAAATTTGAAGAGACATTTTTATTTTGAGATTGTGTGTTTATTTTATAAGGACAAACTCAAAATAATGGAGTTATGGATTAAATGCATGATTTTCTAACTCTGAATTCCTTATGTACTCTTGTTGAAAGAAAAATCCTCTCTACAATAATGCATTATTCCGTTTTACAATCAAATGAAACCCGAAGCAAGTTAGTACCATTAGATTGATGGAAGATATAAGTTTGCGTAATCTTATATTTTCAGGAACCAACATGGAGCAATAAATCATTAAAAAATCACATATTTCGATGCAACAATTTAAGATAACATAATATCAAAATAACATATTTTCTCACTCAAATAAATTTTCAACTCATGGCACAGAATTACGTTTAATGTGTTAATATTTCATCTTTTTCTAGTATAAAATGCAATAAACCGAGTACAGCGAGCTCCGTGCACTTGCCACCCTACATAAATCCTCTTGTACCGTATAATCAAATATCTTTATCGGGTTTCCATTGTGCAAAACTTTAACTGAGTTTCTCTCGCAATCAAAAATGGCGTCACTGAAAGATCCTAGAATGTGAAAAATATATATACTGCCATTGACAAAACTTTAAGTGAGGCGGCTTCGACGCAATTTACAAAGTGAAAGAGTAATTTCAGCCCAGCAAATAGCGAAGGATGAAAACAGAGTGCACAATTTCTATTTATTTTATGCAAAAGAGTTCAAAGGTCCTTGGAGCTGCGATATTGCAATTTGTCGCCAGAATGCATTTTACATCGCCAAAAGAACGGCTCATCCGTAAACGTGTGCACAATTTACTGTTCTGCTTAACATATTTCTTTATTTTTACAAGTATAATTGTTTACACGGAAATTAACACTATAATATATATGTCAACTGTGATTACATTTTTACTCAAACATAGCTGATGAATACAAATTGGCATAAGTGTTTAATTCCATATTAACATTATTACGGTTCAATCACTTCATAAAAATGTCGTAATATTAAACACAAACTAGTTAGGTATTAATTACCGTCGCTTTTATGCGCCTCTCGACGTTCTTTAAACTGAACTATTAATTTTATTGCAATTACGTCTAGTTGCTATACTTCACATTGAACATTCGAAACATGCTCGAAACATGAAACATTTTTGCGCTTAAATTCTAGGAAGTACTATTAAAATGCGCTCAACATTGCCTTTTTGTTATACATCTCATATTTCACATGATGATGCTTTGAAATCCTAATTACCTTGTGTTCGATATCATAGCATGCATATTTGCTATTCCAGTCTATAAACGAAATACAAACATGTGATACACGAATGTGTCATTTCTGCTCTTCACACTTCTATTAGCACTATTCCCAGTTTTCCAAATAGTTTTGTTGCTACATGTAGGTCAGGATGTTGTATGATCACGCTGAAATTTTGCATATTAAAATGAATCCAAACCACTTCCTTTAAACCAATTTTTCTCTAATAGGTTACACAATTAAATTGGACAAACTTATTGTTTGACCCAAAATAGTGTTCTTAGTTTTATAGAGACAGTTATTCTTATACAATTTTAAGTCAAATTGGTGAAAAATGTATGACTGATGTTATTAACTGATCAAAAATATTATAATGATATTTACAACTGGATATCTCTCCACATTGTAAGGCTGTGGTTCTTGTACTTCTTGTCGAATGTCTACAGATAGGATAACGCTTATCAATGCGTTTTACCTAGTCACAAATGTAATCATATTTGCATAAAAAATATATCAGTAATGATGTTAGTACGTACTGCCAAATTCACGTAAAAAATAACATACTTGATGTTGATACGTATACTTAATTCACTACAAGAATTTGACATTTCGTATGTATAGAGCAAATTTCTCGGTTATATAAAAAAATAAGTAACATAACACTATAAAGACATTATTCTACGTGGTTTACAAATATTTATCTGAGAAGCAGTATTAATTATGTGACTACTTATCCATCATTTCTTAGAAACGAATCGCTAGGCTAGGTATCTTCACTAGGTTTCATTGTTACAATGTGACCATCGGGGTTAAATAATTGTGAAATTAACGTTAAGAAAGGTATACAACTAGTTTTATTTTACATGCAATACATATCGATACATATACAATATTGAGACCCACAAAGTTGATTTTGATCAGAGACCAAATAAAGGACCCTGGAAAGTCAAAATTATTCTTAAAAAATCTTGTATTTTTTAAAATAATTTACTTTCATCTCATTGTCAATGGTGCTTCAAAGAATCATTAATTTAAAATAAATTAACGTTTCGTGATGCGAAGGAAAATTCTCTCAATTAAGTGTAGTATTAGAGTAATGTTCTGTCGTCATTAAATAGCAAAAAGTATACAGATAGATAAATACAATTTGGAAGACAATCTCTGTTTTGTGTAGGACAGTTCTAGTAGTAAGAGTATTCATGCTCAGCGTGTTGCCTACCTTAGCAGGAGTCGTTCCTCCAGACGGGCTGCTGTTGTTAGTACCAAGCGTGCCAGCTGCTAGCGGTGGGGCAAAGTTAGGCACTGAGAAGGGTACGAACAACATCGGTGCTGCCGTGTTGAGATTCGACGCCACCGACGCCGCCGTGGCCGCGTCGCCCGGGTCCTCGTCGCCGCCGGTCCGACAACGGCACAAGTCCAGCTGAGTGGGCAGGACGTGGCCTCTATTCGCGGCAGGTGTCACGTGCACCTGTTGGTAGAGTTGTTGCGGAGGATAGGGCGACGCTCGTACTGTGGAAGCCACTCTTAAGCCTCGAGTCGCAGCCGGCGAAGACACTCCACACTCGGCACACGGAGTTCGTCGACGGCGAGGTTGCCACACGGCGCAAGGGTACACCCCTACGAGGCTGTACCCTTCGAGTGCCGGTGATGGAGCCAAGGCAGCTGTTGACGTGACACGTGAATGAAGGCGACACCTCGATTTAGAACAGTTCACGAGCTTGATGTACCTCTTCTTGATGTTCTCTTTAACTTTATCTTATCACAGAGACTGCGTGAACACTTGTTTCTAAGATGTCATCACTCGAGATGAGTTTTTATTATCACAGAGTTGGAGTCCTCGCGTGAGAGTGACTGCCGTGCGTCGTGTCACGTGGCCGTGTCAAAGAGAGAGACAAGAGAGAAGAGAGACAGAGAGAGAAGTGTGACGAATCTCTCAACACATATCGTCGTCGACGTGAGCTGTACGACGTGGTCGGAACGACGGAGGGTGCAGACGAGGCGCACCGATGAGGAGTTGAGAGCGGAATAACGGGTGACTGGCTGGCTCTCCCTCGTCGACGTCGACCGAGTGAGAGAGAGAGAGAGGGAGGGTGGCGGTAGCGTGCCTCGCAGTACAACGCCAGCGCAATCAATGATATACACAACGCGGCGGCGGTACAAACCAAGACCTGTCTTAACACTTCCACTCGATATTCGACGGTCGACGTCGCGGTGCTTCACTTGACGGACTCTTCTTCAAATACATCGACGAGATGTCAACATTTTCATGCACTCAACACCTAGTTTTCATTTCAGAAAGAATTCTACAAACTATGATTAAATTTGCATGGAAATTTAAAGTTATAATGGGATTGAACTTAGTTTTACCAGCTTCGGCTAACTCATTTACATTTTCATTAACAGAATATTTACCTATTTACGTTACATGATTTTAGAAAAAAAATCAAGCAGAAAGATTGTTCTGGAATCATAATTAACTTTAAGGGCGTCACTGGTACTTCAAACTTGAACACACAGCAATAACTGATGAAATTGCTGCAGCTTTTGCTTGATTAGAAGTCGTCGAAACTAAACAACGAATAAACTGCACACGGTTTTGTTATACCGTCAGTTGTGATACGTGACTGTGAATGAGCTCGAGTCTGAGCTGACAATGTTTTGTTTCTGAATCATACTTTTTAAGAATATTTCCAATAAATCTCTCTCCAATACAGTAAAGTATAACCTAACAGTTCCTTTGAAAGCAGAATTACACCATTTAAATATTATGTGATTTACTTAGATGTATATGAACGATTGAACCAGCGACAAGCAACCAATTGTATTTGAATTCTCGTATTTATCGTGTTCAATGGCTTAGAAATCCATCAAGCTCGTCGCCAAATTCCAACCACCGGGCGTTGTATGTCTATATATATACATGGTTGGCAATAATTGGCTTCATCCCCTGAAGTCAGAAGACTCTGAGGAATTGGCGCTCTGCAGCAATTTGCATCCACAATTCGGCTAGACGTGAAGCTGAGAACGTAGAGCGCAGATCTAAAGAGATGATGTGACGGGGACGGGAATCTTAAGTCAATAGATAACTTCTCGTCTTTCACGGAAAATTACGTTCCCCGAACGTTAATTGTAGCCAACTTTTTGATGAAGGGGTTGTGGGAGGTGGGAGGTGTTGCAGATATAATACCTACACTCAATCTTATCAAGAATGAACCTTTGTAAAATGTAAATTGTAATTATTCAGATTTCGTTCTAACTTACGATATTACATCCCAAAACTTAACATTCTTGTAATTACGCATATTTTTAAGATATATCGCTATTAGAATCATCCTTCTCTACAGGTAAGATGTGTTATGTACGAGTGTCACGAAAATGTAATAAGAGACGACGTATAAGTTTCAGAACAAAAGTTTTTCACTAAAATTAGTCGAGGTCCCATGGTATATTATGAAAGTAATATACATTATCTAATTCGTCATACCTCATACATAATGTTAGCGCATTAACACCAACTGAGAGCATGTCACGCTAACATTATTTGGAAATTGTAGTATAAGAAGTTCAGGGAAGAGACAAAATATATTTTACAGTTTTACTGTTTCCAACTCTAAACACTCTGCAGTAAAAAAATTATGAAACAATGTGATATTTACCCCGTGTACTTTTTATTTGTCCAATCTATCTTTGTTGGTCTTTGAACTTGGGGGATGTCTCCTGGACCACATTATCTCTCACCACGCAACCACTTGTGCCCCCCCCCCCCCCCCCCCCCGCTCACGTCCCTGCAGTGTCGGGAAATTGTTGTCAGTGACGCGTCTCCTGTATTTGACATACAATGATGGATAGATCAATGGATTCCACTTAGACGCTGAAAACTCTGGGCATTGTCGCGTAGCGAGACTTCCCTTCAGACCGCCGCGACGTCGACGAAAGTCGCGACGCCACAGCAGAGGCGTCGGGAAACAGAAGAAATTGGTCATGGTGGCGAAAGTATCAACAATAAAATGCAATAAAAGAAGTCTATTAAAAATATGCCATTCCAAACTTTTCCATCTTTACCTAACAACACCTATTATAAGTGACTTAATAATGTGTTGCTCTGAGGAAAATAAATCTCTCCTCATAATATTCATTTATATTGATTATTGACGATGATTAAAAAATTTCAAAATGTTAGAGTATAACTTAGACCCTACCTATAATTAACCAATAAGTTGCTCTGATTAAAAAAAAATACCCTAATAGTGGTTTATTGATAATTGGACAAAGAAATCATCAAGTGCCAAAATAGTCGAATGGAATGCGACTAGACTTTGTAATTTAGTATAATATTTTTGGTGTGCAAGTTGATTTACCTAGACATTCAACTAATATTTAACTTCTACAAAAAGGGAACGTCGAGATCAAGATTTAGAATTGTAATTTTATTGATAGTGACGTTATTATCCTGAGACAGACGTGTTGACCTTTTCATCAACTCTTCTATGTTCCATTGCGACATAAAGCAAAACAAAACTAAAGCTTCACAGCAATTAACTCCCATTTAAAACTATCAAGTCAGAGTTTAATTAGTTTTCCAATCTAAGTCAAATCAAACAAAGCGAATCCAACTCATTTGAAGTAGGTTCGTATAATATGTATTCTTTTTGTCACATATTTTATAGATGAGTGCTCTTGATGCATACTTGAGATTCGGGTATTAGACTGGAATGACCTAAAGACCATTGTCTGATTTTATTTAATGCTCGTTTATTTGTGGATTTTCTGTAATTCAGTGGAATCCTATTCCTATTTCAGTCATACTTACATTGCGAATAAAAAATTCAGATTGCTAATTTTGTATATTGGGGTATAGAAATTATAATATTTATTTTATTTTAATTGTGTGTATTTTTAAGTGTAACTTTAAAGATATAATTTAAATATAAATCTGTAATATTCATAACAATAAGTAAAAGCAATGTTGATTGTATAAGCATTTGCACTTGATCTGATTACTTATTCTCAATCAGATAAAGCCCAGTGGTTCCTTCAACAAATAAATTACATCGTTGATAAAGTGGATCACGATCGAAAGTCTCTGAAAATACACCTCATTACTGTCGTCCAGCAATGAAATTATCTTGAAATGCCTACGAGCTCTCGCTTTTTATATTTCTCTTTATCGTAGGCGTAGTGTCATGTGGGGTGTCTTTATTAAAAGTACTATCCCGCTATCGCCACTCGCAAGCTACCGAATAAAGTAGTCCGAGCAAACCTAGCGGCCGCAGCTGTCACTTTGAATCACTTTCCCATACTTGTGCAAAGCCTTCTTCTTATGTGGCGCGGTGAAGATAGCCCGAGGGCTTCTCAACGAATATATACTGGAGGGAAAATTGCGGAGCGAAATTGCACAAGATTGAGCCAATCTAGTTGGAACAGTTACGCACTCGTCAATTACTGGAGGGAAAAGAAACTTGAAGTTTAAAACTAAGATAACATTGGATTAGGTTGTACGGTATGACCTTTCCCCAAATAGCGTCCTTACTTAAATAAGAAACAGGATAACAAATTATTGTATGGCATTTACTATTATTTTCCAGTAATAGTTTTACTCACTTTGAGTAAAACTCAACTCTTTTTACTCACTTTTTCTACCCAAATTATCGATAAATCTTTGCTACTACTTCAATCCTTCTATTAGAATGTTTTTTCTTTTTTGAACTTAAAAGATATAAACTTATTAAAGAAGTTATTATGATTCCAGAGAGAAATCATCGGAGGTATATTAATTTCAGGAAGTAACCACTGTCCCTGAACCAATTTCGTTTTTAGAACAGATAAAATGTCTTGCTTCCACTTAACTTTCCAATGTCATGCATGCCAAACTGTAATTTCACGCCAACAGTTCTAAAGATGTTTCGGTTATGCATTATGCATTTTAGGCTTCAACTCCAAATAGAACAACACAAAAATGCATTTAGATTATTGGCAATCATCCATAGAGTATTAAAATGCATTTTTGAATTAGTTTCATGTCATGGATAATAATATTATGCCAGCTTTATTATGATAACCACCATTTACTTTTCCATCAGAAATACTACAGAGTGAATTAGTAACTACTACTGGCTCCAAAAACAACGATTAAACTGCAAATCGTTAAATGGAATTGAACTTGGAGAAATGGGTACTTACTTTTACCAAGAAGAAAATGCGTATGATTCTATTCCATGCTGCCAGCAAATGAGAGAACATTTGACGCTCTGTTTGTATAACTGTTATTAGTAACCAACTGCGAATTCAGACTTGAAATGATTTGATTAAAGTTTACCCTCAGTTGAATGCGCAATAAGACAGGCAGGCACCGAAATTATTACCTTTCACGCCACGTAATATTTCCGATTCAATTAGCCAAGTGGGGGTGCGCGGGAAGTGGATAGAGGAGTGGAGAAAGCTATTCTGCAGCTGGAATAGTCGCTGGAGTTAAGTGGAGATGGCTTGGAGTTGTGTACAGAATGGCGGTGGCACGATGGTTGCATAACTCACGCTGCGGCCAGGGGCAGCAATCAGAATACCTCGAATGATCATCTAGAGAGAATGAACATAACTTGTGCACAGTCAGGGGAAAATGTTTATTCGTAGGATAGAAGATAAACGATACAGTTATTTTACACTGTTAATTTATTTTATTACATTTCTGTTTTTATAAAGATATAAAAACATAAGCAAAAATATGTCGGTCGAATTTGTATGTACAAAACAATTTACAAAATTGCTTCGTAATTAAGAGTAAGATTATTTTTTCAAATGAAATACTGATTGCAAGTCAAAGTTAAAATTATAGCTACCAAATTAATTAATTGATTATATATTCCATCTCTAATGGCGCTCTAATTGTAAATAAACTTTCACGTTGTTGGTAGTAACTCAATTTCTCCCTCCGCATGCATGCCTACTGCCAGTGCACCCTGCATTAATTAGCAATTGCCGTGCATACAAGCTTTCAAAGTTGCTACTTCTTTGACAAATAGCTCAGTTTGTAAATTGCGCAAACTTAAATCAAACAAACTAAATTTCTAACATACTTAATGTATGCACCTAGTTTGCCTTTAAAATTAAATGGGGAGCTCAGTGAATAAATAGCATGCAATTATTAGTGTTATTTTGATTTTCTTGGTAATGTAAAGACTTAAGTGAAGAGACTAAAAGTTAGTGAATTAAATTATTTATTTTTCAATCTTGTACAGACCACGAATGGAATAATTTAAACGTTCGTTTAAAGTTATTATAATGCTGAACGTAACTTGCGCAAACTTATTGATAAGTCGAAAATTATTAAAATTGAAAGCAGAAGTTGTCAAGATATATTTTGAAAAGAAAAATTTGAAATTCTCTCTAATTAGTTTTTCCAAACTGCAGCGTTATGGAGAAAAAATACTAACTATTGAAAGGAAGCGTCTGAGAAAGTGAGATGTAACTTCGAGTTTGAAGAATCTAGTGCGACTGTAACCGTGCTTTCAGTAGAGGTACAGCTCCTCAGACAGGAGGAAAACAGCGATATTTGGTGAGAATTGGCGACAAAAGGAAATGAAGGAACGCGGGGAGGAGGCGAAGAGGCGCGAAAGTCAAGATGGAGGGGAGGCGATATGAACGGAAGTGGCGTAGCGGATGCGAAGAAGAAGGGGCGGCCAAAGATAGGGTGGAAAATGGATAATTGAAGCTGAAAAACATACGCAGGGTCGAGGGGGCGGGGGGGTGGGGGCAGCAATGTTTTCTTTAATCCGGACTCAAGAGAAAGTGAGATTTTCTCGTAGAAAATGAAAATGTAACTCACCTCAACATCGTCTTCAGTCATATCGTGGCAAGATAATAAGTCAGGGAGTGGATGAAAATAATGACATGTGGCAAACTTGCAAAGTTCTATGGAAACCACCATAGGAGGGTGCAACGCTTTTAACATCAATTCATAGATTTGTATGCAGATAATTTTAAAGCTCTCCCGTTATAATATCAACAAATTGGGCACGTTTGTCTGCACCATGGAAACTTCTCCATGAGCATTGATTCAAAGTTTACAACAATCAAAAACTGTGGGTGATGTTCCTCTTTGGTTAAAGTTATAGCTCATTCGCTGTCACTGCAAAGTGGATATGAAAGCTGTAGTGCAATAATGTTTACTTGTTATTACCTTACGTTATATCATCAGAGAGATGCATAAACTTTGGTTAAATCATAAAAAATCACACTTCGAAATCTAAGACAATTTTGAGACATATCGTCCCCCCAGTTCAAGACTACGTTTTCTCAAAAAATCGTATATTTTTTTTTACATAAAAGTCTTTGTAATGACCTTTTCTATCACGTCCAATTTTGCAAATTCTTATATTTCATAATTTGGTCATCCTAGACCACATAACGTTGTATTACCCGTAGGTCATTTCCAACTTTTAATTCATTCAATACTACGTTATCTGCAAAATATCCTATGCTATTTGCAGATAGTGTAGTCTTGCACCAGAATTATATGTAAACCTGGCGTCAAAACTAAATCCAATACTACGTTATTTGCAGAAAGTGCAGTATTGAAACAATGTATTGTATTGAAACTATATTAATTAATATTGACAATTATAATAATCCTATCAATATTTTGAAAAGTACGTAATTCGTATTTCTGTTGAGACTAATAAAATAAAAATAATGATGCCATTTAACTGTTATTCTGATTTGTTAGGCGATTTTGAAATATTAAAACTTCGTTTCTCAACAATGAAGTTTTGCAGATAACGTAGTCTTGAACTGGGAGGACGATATTATTCAATCATCTTGACGAATGTAACAGAAAGTAGAATGGCCTTTTTATAACCAATTAAATCACATTTCTAAAAGCTTCTTGAAATGCCTTAATCGTCTGTGGCTTCTCCAAGATCGCTCGTACAAGATTGATCTAATTGATCTGTTATTTGTTTGTCCGTTCTGTGTACCATCTGGTCCAACGCAATGCCGTCGCATAGCCACTGAATAATTCCCTATCCATGCCGTGCATCACCCTAGACACTTGGTGGGGGAGGAAGGGGAGGGAAGGAGGGGTTGCCAGATCAGCGCGCAATTACCTTCGAATTACCACGTGCTTGTAACAAGACCCGGGTTCGTGTCCGGCGTCATTAGACCTCGACTTGGCAACGTGCGTGAACGTGAGCGTGAGCGTGAGATGTGTTGATCCTGAAACCCATTCAATGCGAAACTCAAGTCTTGAATAGAACTCGTTAATCACGTGGAAATCAGCGATCGAACGAAAACACGGCAATCAGTCTTTAATAAGCTGCGCTGAACGTGAAGGGGGGGGGAGGGGGCTGCATTTGCATTCGGTTCAGCTATAACAATCGGCCGCATATAATGGATTCTAGAGCAATTTATTCAAAGCCAATTACCTAAACTTTCTTGTAGGCGAAGTTGGACTTTGCTATATACAACAATCATGGGCGATTTCGCTTACAAATTGTAAAACAATTTTATTCGCTGCTCGCTCTGCTCTGACGGACGTGGGTTCGAATCTGACTCTGAGATTAGTTCGTGACACGTTTGGACTTTTAAACAACGTCGGTTTAAAAGTTTTTTTTTACTCCAGCGGAATTAGAAAATTAAAAGAAATCAATTTAATTATACAACTTCGTATTTTTTTTTGGAATAAAGATAGTTCGTAACTAGACGTGGAAAAACTTCTGAAGAAGTATTATCACAAATGAATGATTATACTCGTACCCTAATGAATCTCTTCCTGTTCGAATAACAAAAATGCATGATAAGTTTAAGAAAATTATAATTGGCATAGGTTGCTACCATAGTTCACCTATTGGTTAGGAAGACTCTGTCGAGGACATAGGAGTGATTATTGAACCATCCAGATAATAACATAGATGAATACGTTGCTACGTCATGAGCTTTGGCATTTCAAGACACTCGGAGACCATTATCGAAGTAGCAGTAAGACTAATAAAACTGTGATGTGTGATGACTGAGGACTCCAGAGCATCCATTCTCATCATTTTGCATGGAGGTCAAATGTGAAACGATGTTTTTATTGGAATATAATCCAAAAGCCTACAAAATAATGATCTACAGTCCTTCTGATCAACATATTATTTAATAATATGAATAATTTGCAATGATTTGCATTTGTATAATTATGATGCATTCATAATTTCGATTAAATATGCTGATTTAATGCAGCTTATTAATGTGCTCTGCAGGAAAACAGAACAAATACATAATATTGACTGGCAAATATGAAGACTTAGCAGTGCACTTAAAGACAAAAACAAGGTCAGACGCTAATCTATATAAACAAACGAAGGAGAGCCGATTAACGAGCGTTCAGTGGAATGTAGCGCACTTCGGCACGGGCAGTATGCGTTAAGTAGAATGCAGTGCACTTCGGCGCATTCAGCGTGCGTTTAGAATAATGTAGTGCACACTTGGTCAAGTACATTTAGTAGAATGTAGTACACTTAGCACACTTGGCTTACATTTAGTAGATGCAGTGCACTCCGGAACACTTGGCATTACAATTCATGCGTACTCTAACGAGCAAGGGGCATTAAAACAGGAAACAGTGGGCGAGTAGAGGGAGGAGTTCCTACAGGATATGTCCAATATGCGAGGGATAATCCTCACACGGCTACCTGTGGATCGGCACCTATTAATTAACCACATGGAGAGTGTAGATAACAACCTAGAGAGAGAGAGAAGTCCGAGCAAATCGGATGAGCTACGATGAAATTACACAGAGACTCCGTCACGACATAACTCACAGTTGCGGTCTCTCTGCTATTATTCATCTGTGTTGCGAGGGCAAGTTTCACGCGCGCTGCCAGAAGATCGAGTAGATTGTGACCTGCACGGGAGTCGAGCTCGGGACACGGTTGAATACACAAGCCGACGACGGTTACTGATAAGCTACCAGGTCGCTCAAATGGAAACAGTGGACAAAACAGACACGAAGCTGGAGCTACTTGGGTGTGGACTGTGTGTGACTTTGTGGTGTGTGGTGGGAGGTAAAAATGTGGAGGAAAGACAAAACAAATATTATGTATTTGTGGAATAGCGGACTCGTTCGATGTTTTTCTACGTCATGCGTTTGTTGATGTTTAGAAATGAAGAGCTAAAAAAAACGTTTATCCATGGTATACCTTTCAAATCTAGAGTATAGATGTAGAGAAACTGCCTAAATAATTGTAGGTTATTTATTCTTCATATTATTTTATATATCAAAAAACGTAACTGATGTCCACCTTTATATGTTTTAATTTTGATTAAGATAAGGTGGCTGAGACAACCGAACTTCAATCATGAACTATGTAATCTAGTCCGATCGAGAAAAACAATTACAAGGGTATATCGTATGTTGCGAGCAGAACTTGCGATGAAAGTTACTATGTTATTAACCTGCACATTAGATTTTTTACTGAACTCATTGTAAATGTTAAAGAGAGGAGGTTGTTTAAAATATCCAAGTTCTTTAACCAAACACACACTCTAGGATTATAGATTTTTCTTGTTCTGAATGATAAGATGTGGAACAGAACAATTCTATAAAACAATGGTTCTCTTTATCAACCCCTAAACTTGTTTCCCTTTACGTCATTTCAGCGGCTTAACGATAAATCGTTCGGTTGAAGTTGTGACAGATATTGGTAGCTTAGTCATGAGGATTAACACTGGGAACACAATAGCTTGAGCTTCCCGCAACATGAATATATTATTAGCTTTTTTATTACTCCTGCAGCTCAAGCTGAGTCCGGAATACTTTCTTCATTCTCTGTCAGATGCCAGTAGTCTAATTTCATTTGTATCACGTGATACCACCGCAACAACGTTTTTTATACATCAACACTATAAATACTTCAATCTTGACAAGGGGAGATTGGTTAACTGCGATGGGTAGGGGGAAGGGGGTGAACCCATAAAGAAATTACTATATACATCGGCGCAATAAAAAACGGGGAAAAAAGGAAACGACTTTCGGTTATATTCATTTTGAAGATGGGATGCGGGGCGGTCGGACGTTGCAGCGATGAATATTCCGAGCGGAAATTCGAATCCCACCGCCCTCCACCAAATGTAGTTGCGCTGAAAATTTCAGAGCGCGTCGCGTTTTGCAGACAATGATTAGTCGGCCCCGCGAATATCGATAAGAATCTTAGTTGGTTTTATTCGCTGATAACAGCTGCTATCAAGGATATATTCAGTAGTTATTCTTCCAAGGTATTCTCCTTATTCCCTCTGTCGAGATGATGCTCATGAATGTTTTAGTTAACAACGGCGCAGTAACAAAGATAAAACATTCCTAAAGAACCGGAGAAAACACCAACCGGAACCGTGCTCCCGCATATATACATAAAACAAGAAATTGCGTGTGTTTACGTTCTTCAATAATTTACCTTCTTTCCTTAATTTACAACCTATTAATATTAAGCCCCCATTGTCCCTCCAGATTCCACTGGTCTACACACGATCCCTGATTGCTTTGTAAAGCGTACCAACGTTATTTAGTTCAACTCGGCAGCAATAAATCGTCATACCGTAAGCAAACACCAACGGTCTCTAGGAAAGATAATAAAGTTCATCGGTATTATGGAGAAACGGCTTGCTTCCTTTTATGCGCACGGGCTTCTCTCTTGCTATCACTAGCAGGCATGCACCCGTGCCGCCGTCGGTACAACCTGGCACGTAAGTCATCTGTGTGTTGTGGCTGGAGGGGGGTGCTTTCTTTGGGCACCCTCCCCCCTCCCAACACGCGACAGAAGATGGACGGCTGGAGGAGAAGACGTCGACGACGTGAGGAAGATGCAGGCGTCGACATGCGACGCCGGTGTTGGGAAGGCGAAGAGTGCGCTAAGTACCCAGGACGCTGTGCCGGGGCTTGCTTGTTTGCAACTACCTGAGCGTTTATGACTCGATATATTGTTGTAATGTATACTCTTTTGTGTTATTAGTGATCTCGACATTTTTATATGCCTTGTTGGTCTTATTAAAGATAATAATAATGATGAAAGTAATTCGATTCCTTATATTATTTCTTATTAAATCCATAAAATAGTGTAAGAGTAATCATGGTTTTCTGATTAAAAAATATGATTTAGAAATCATACATTTTGGTTCAATGTGCAAGTAATTTTCATTCTTAGTAGGTTAGTCCATAAATTAACACCATATACAATTAATTTGTACGAGTTTTAATTAATATTTGTCTATTATTTAATTAAACAACGAATTTGTGCAATTAAGCTCACACCCGGAATGCTTGAATCACGCTCTGAAGGTAAAGAGGTCATTGCAGTTTTTCGTAAGTTAAGCGAAATAGAAAATGGAATGCAGTTTGAAGATGGAATGAGGTTGAAATGAAGACGTCGCGACGCCTGACGTCATCAACAATCATGTAACCGTCTCACCCAGATTCAAAAACATAAAGAAGAGTGACAACTCGCTCATGAGATATTTAAATGAGGCGTTCTTCTCCGCACACATTCCGCTGCTTCTTACTTCACCTCACGACGATATACATTCACAAGACATTTCTCAGGGGGAAGAAAGTGTTATAACTACTGTGACTCCGAGGGTGAGGATATGTTTTGACAGAATATACTTCTCGGTGAATGTAATAGTAATTTACTGTCTGACTCTATTACTGACACAAGGAGAGTGACGGTCTTCTTCTTGATTTGAGAGTTGTTTGATGCTAACATTAATTTGCGTTTTTCTTTACAGTGATGAATCTGTAACAAGTCATATGCCAACTAACAGTGCTTTATGCAGTCTCATAGATAGAGCATTAATAAAACTAAGTTTAGCTCATTATTACTTGTTGGTACCTATATATTTTTTAATCATAAATAAATAGCTGCTACATTTTGTACTGCTAGTAAAGAACGTGCATTGAAACTAAACTAAAATCTTAGTGTTAATCGTTCATGATATTGGGATTTAATTTATTAACTAACCGTGGAAAGGTTATTGCATTTCCTAAAGGTGCAACAATCAAAAATGATTAAAAAATTGGGCAAATGCTATACAATGCAAAGTAATATGCAAACAACATGTAAATGTTTAAAAAAGAAAAGTCTTCATTGTAAGTTCACTTTCGTTTATTGATTGAAAAATACGACAAGGGCCAATCTTCTTTCTCCAATTAAGATAAGTATATAATTGATGTACCTACCGATAAGGTATCATTTGAGTACATCTAGACAAATAATTTACAGTTCCAATTTAATTTTAACAAAATAAAATGCTCAAAGTTTAACCAAATTATATTTTTTTTTATACATTTCAATAAAGAATTAAATTTAAGATTCTGAGATAATCGGAACATCAATGTCAATGGAAGGTAAGCAGCAAAACTCTGGCACGTTTAGGACCTTAATTCACCCCGATATCTAGTCGAACAATGAAGTTCAATTCGTTAAGTAATGAATGCCATGCGCTGTGAAGACAAATGTCATTCAATTAGTAAACTAGCTTCAAACATCATGTTTCCAATAAACTGTGTAAACACCAAACCTTCAAACTCATCAGTCATCCAACCCCCATTTCAATTGGCTCGACTCCTTTCTTTACTTTTCAACGATTTCAATCAAAAAGAATTGTTTAAAAAAGACAAGTCTTTTCGTTTAGTCATTCATGATTTGCATTGTAAGTTTCCCTTTCGCCCCCCCCCCCCCCCTTTCCACCGACCCCTCCTCGTGTTTCATTTAGAATTTTAGAGAGAATACCCCGCCAAGAACTCATACAGGCCTATACACAATGAATAAAGAACGATTTCTTCTAAGATATTTTCATCTCACCTCTCTCTCTTTCCTGATTAAATTCACCCTCTCTTACTTGTTCCACGAAGCGACTGAAGCATCTTGATCTTTGATCGAATTTCATTCGACTCTCTCTTCTCAGCATCTTCGTTCTTCTCAACTTTCCTCTCGAGTTGTCTTGTGTCACATCGATTCGATTCAGGAGAGATATATATACACAATGGAAAAAAACGAAGCGCTTTAAATGGCAATTCTGCTTGCTATCAACTTTGTAACAGAGGAACGTTTGACTAATTTTAATTTATTTTTACATCCTGAATCGTTATTTGGTTAGAAAATGTACATTAGAAAACTTATAAGTTTAAGGGATGGTTTTTCAATGATCTGATAAATTTAAATAACTATTGATTATGACTCGATTGTTATGGCAACAAGAATGCCATCCCTTGTAGAATGACTACGATCACTAAGTGACTGATAACGTACGTACTAATTTAACAGAGTATTAAAAAAACAGACCTAAATTTATTTTGAATGAGCTTATAAGTTAACTAAGGGCTGGTCTTTCAATGTCTTGCTAACTTGTAAACAGTCAATTAAGACTATGTTGCCATGGCAACAACCAATGACAATCCTCGAATAACTGATTAAAACTTAATACTGGTTTAGCAGACTATTGAAAGACCGGCCCTAATTATAATAGTAGCTATTAATTAATCGTACATGAATAATCTGCAAATTCAATTTATCTTCATCTTTATATCTTAGCGAACGTCACTACAGTTTCCTCTGTTTTTTTGTGTGATTTTGTAGGCAATGCACAGATCCAACCGTTCAACCGATCGATCTAAATTTTGTACAAACACTAATATCATATGTGCGGTCCTAGCTATAGTTTTTGAACGAGATCCTGTATTTTTTAAAATTAAAATGGAATCGTTGACCAATCAACTTAAAACTTTACATGGTCATTGGGACCAACATTTCAGGTATTTGTGTAAATTTTCAAACTAATCTCTCGATTTTGTTTCGTCTCTATCAAAGGTCTGTAGAGCAGAATCTTGCAAACGCATATTCGCATGTAATACGAAGGCTCGCTTATCAACGCGTTACAGGAGCGTTTTCCTATTAATTTAACATGTGTACCTTCTGAACCTAAGGATTCGCAAAGAGTTATGTGTACATTCGCTTCATCGTGTTGTGATAAAAGTAATTGTGTGCCAAATTTCAGATCAAGAATCGCCAAGTAGCGTACCAACCAAACACTGAAGGTCCTATCACACCAAGCCCATTATTTTACAACTGCATTGTTAGTCCGCTATCAATTACTTCAATGTTAATCTTATGGAAGAATTTGCTAGCGACCAGCAATGCAGTTGTAGAATCAAGGCCCTGACAGATTGATATCAGGCTTAAAATAATTTATACTAAATTCCATATTTTTGCACATCAAGATTTTGCTCCTTTAAAACAGTAAAAAAAACGAATACTTCGATATACGAAAGCTGACATCATGACGCGAATTCCTCTCCAATCAACTTTCGCTCTGTAATCTTGAGCGACATTTTGTTTTTCTTCCCGCTCTCTGCTCGAAGTACTCCAGAAGGCCGTGATACTCGTGTTAACACCGTGTTTACCCGGTGTTTTATCGGCCGAGCCGGAGAGTGAGGTCTCGCGGTCGACCAAGAGCTGTCACATCTAGCAGTCTTCCATCAGATCAAACTGCGGTCCCCTCCGTGGTCCCCTAGCTGGAGCAGGAAGTGGAGGCTGACCACGAGACACTTCTTATAAATCTTCACCGAACTCGGGAACTATTCTTGGAGAGAAAAAAAAAAACTTTCTCGGAGAAATGTCCAGTTAACTGTCATTTTGTAATAGTTTACGCGTTGTAAGCGAATAACTGTCGCACGACGTTTGATCAGGAAATTTACTCGATTTCTTCCGAAAAAGAACAGTTTGTTGAAAATATGAAAAAAAAAAAAAATTTGTAGAGAGCAGGGTTTTTTTTGGATTGTTTTTTTTATAATATTGTCATGTACTTTTTTTTACTACAATAAAACAGTTTTTTGAGACTAACGGTAACAAATCTTCGCAGAAATGTATTTTCAAAATAGTGAGCTCATACATATTTTCCAATAAATAGCTTTCAGGCTAGAGTGTTAAATTGCGAATAAATAACGCATGTCCAGAAGCATTTACGTCAATTACTTGATGAAATGAATGACTGCCAATCGTTGGATATTGCGGTTATCCACCTCATACATCCTGACTCGGAATCAATATGCGTCCAGGTTTGGTATTTATTGGAGTATCACCACTCACGATACTGCCTGACATAATATAGATTAACATTGTCTTGCATTAGTATCTATACGATCTTGGTCGAATAAATCTCCCAAGTAATCAATGGTCAAAGGATGGTCAAATGCGATTACTTGATTAATATTACAAATGAAGTTCAGATAATAAACATACCCCAAACCAAGATCATTCAAGAAATTGGTTGGTGAAAATCTAGTTATCCGAAGGTCTGGGTTTCATTTTTAATTAAGGGTATGCGTATACTATAATATAATTATAATATACTTACAATATATTATACTATAATAAGGTATGTTCTGCTAGGTAGTACGATTTAGCCAAATAAAATTAGTTAGTTTTTATAATGTCTTATTTCATCTGATTTACCTCTGCATAATTCACAGATCGACATCATTGCAGAACAAAACCAACGTGTTCGCTACTCACAACAACATGGTTGAAAACTTTGACGAGATTTCTTGAGCTCAGTTACATGTCTTGCTTTCTACACAAGTTCGTCCATTTCCTGGGCGAGTGCGGAAACCTCAGTCCAAGAATCATCCCAAAAAGAAAACTCAATTATACTATTACACTTGTTCGCGAAAGAGAAAGTTGAATCAATCTCAAGCCCGAAGCACGGCTTGCTTGCTTTCTGTGCGCTTCCCTCGATCTCAGCAAAAGCGAATCTTTCTTTATAACATTAAAAAAGTTTTAAACATTTTTTTATCCGAGAATAGCCATGAAATAATCAGAACGAAAGTTTGTTTTAATGAAAATTACTGAAGTAATAATATTTTTAAGTGTTAATAAAATTCAAAAAAACAGCTTGAAGAAAATTGGATTGAAGACAAAGTTAAGTAAATTTTGTCAAGTGTCATTGCTCTAAATGTAAAATTACATAAACTCTGCAAACTTTTATTGAAAACTTTTCCATGATCGGATAAAAGTTCAGATCTGAATTTCTAAGAATCAGTTGTTATCGCGAAATAATAATTATTGTAATTTGCGATACAACTCAGATTTTTTTCATGAAACTTTTGTCTATCAAAGATGGCAATTGTTCAGTTGAATCACGAACCATATTTTTTATTAAATTTGAAAGCTTTTGATTTGGCCTCCCGATTGGATTCGTCTTCTGCCGTCTCGTCGTCAGCCGCAATTCTGTCAAGCTTCATCAAACAATTTGCTCCTACTTTTTTCACAAAAGAATACAAATCTGGGAACTTCTTTTCCCGAATTTATCAGGTTCTAACGAAAATATTGGAAGAGGCAATATATTTAATAAGCACAGTAGAAAATGTGGTAGACACGTTGTTAAATAATTTGTTTTTGTCACCAACTTTACCCGACTGACTCCAGCAGAGCAAGGGAATGGATCATATTGCGGTTAGTATTCACCTAATGGTTGGTGGTTTTCTAACCTGTCCGGTTTCTGTATGTGTTTTGTAGCCCTAAGAAGAACCGTACGAGACATTACGACGGTTCTTTTAAGGGCCAGAGAAGAAACAGGCGCATTCAGAAAAGTGGTTGTAAAATTTGTTTTTAATGGTTTAAAAATAGCTTTAAATTACAAACTAAATTAAATTAATGGAAACAGGAATCGGTTTAATAAATACAAAATATGGTAAAATTATGGCTTGGCATTGATTAATGTCTTAACTTTGGCAATGAGTAATACAAAATAGATTTAAAAAAAATGCGTCCCCAAGACAGTTCTTGTGTTTTGCGTTTTGCGTTCTGAGTTCTGCGTTTTTTTTCTATCACAAGATCCTGACTGAAGCCCTGACTTGTGATTGGTTAATAGTTATAGTAAAAAGTACCATACTATAAAAGCTATGTGGACGCAGATTGAGTAATATAGAATTTATATAATTCTTTTAACCTGAAAATCATCACCGCTCCTTTTCACCAAATTCCCTTACTCTATTAAATTCCTTCATCTTTTAGACACCATTACAGTGAAACAAGATACGCCTTGCATGTGAAAGCGGTTTGCATCCAGTGCAGGCTCGTAACAGGGCGTGGGTATGCAACCCTCCGCTCCGAAGTGTGTTGCAGGTAGCATCAGCTAGCGCAGGGGCGAGTAAGCAAATAGTTCGTTCCTGTCGTGCCTGGGGCTGTTGACAGACCAGAGTACGTCACAGAAGAAGAGGGAGACGATTCCATTGACGTTCAAGTGAGTGAGTGAGAGAGACGCGCAAACAAGGGAGAAAATTGAAATGTAAAGATTCAATAGGGAAAAGATATGTTGGCATAAAAATATGAGGTGGAGAAGGTAGAAAAGTAGTCGTTTGACTCCGTTCGTTTGAATGCAATATAAATAGACAGGTATGTGATTTTAACGTTATTTACGTTATGAATCAAAGGTTACTTTGTTATTCATAGCTTATTAAAATATATTTATACAACATTTTACTGACGATTTGCTTGAGGATGCGACTCAATCACATGGCAAAAGTTATTGTAAACTCTCATTCGAATTAAACTTAGTTAATGTACAGTCAATTAATATTAGTACAGTGACAAAATGTCAGCACGTTTATTATCAAATCATATTTTTTAATTTATATTATTTTATCAATACTGTATAATATCTTATACAAGGTCATGGGGTGGATGGTATCCATTTTTAACTAGAGCATTTTTACATACAATAACCGACTTGATTTTATTTTTTAATAAGATATAAAATATTTCACGGTACACATTTTTATATGGCCTTTATTTCAGTGCTATTTATACGTTTGGAGGTAAATCAAGCCATAATTCAGGCGGTTTCATGTATCAGTGGGGTAGAATAAAACCTTTCCCTGAGCTTCACGAGCCCAGGCGAGGGAGCAAAAGATTCTTTGAGATTTTCTGACGTCAAAGGAGGAAGGATTTAGTTGTTGCCGACGGCGGAAGTTACAAAGTCTACAGGTCGTTGTTATATGATTGGATTTCAATGTCATTCGAGACGACCATCATGTAAAAGATACAGCATGCCTATATCGAGGTAACATCAAGAACCCAACACTTCAGCATACGTTTACAAAACACACGCAGGTGTTTAGTATCAAAGATGACAACTAATCATGGCTTAGTTATGAACGACTAAAATTACATTGTTGAAATTGGATTTAAAATCCCAAAATTGCACGTTTATGCTATAGTAAAATTTACTGTTGCTGAGGGTTTAGGCTGCGTGAGGCTAACGCCCTAAAACGATCACATTTCAAAGAGACGTAAAATGGCGGTCGATACCATGGCTTAATGAACAAATACAAAAATTCTCCCGATCATAATCATCAATGATTCCAGCTTGTGTATTAGTCCCGTCTCCGATGACGTCATCAATTTCCTGTCAATCTGATTAACTCGTTTCTTCTCGACTTGAACGAATGAAACTCTCTAGCGGATATTAACCGAACTCAACTGGTTTATGTTATCTGGAAAACGCAAGGGAAAACAATTTCCTGGCTCAAGTTGAGTGACTGTCGATTCCGAGATTAATGAAAGCCTTGATACGGTCGATTATCAATTTAACTCATGCACGTGGCATTGAAATCCCTTCGCAGTGACGTCATTCGGAGGAAGTAAACACTGACAGCTTTTATTAACCCTTCATTGGATTAAATATTCACTAATCAGACTAAATGTTATTCTATATTTTTCTATTTACTCAAAAAAGTTGATGTTACGTTGAATCGTATTATGCATTATCCTCTACAAGAAAAGTGTCATAATTTATCTACACATTTGTTTTATACCTAAATGCCACTACGTTTTACAGCGTCAATGGTTATGTGGGAAAGTTTTTGAATGCATCTGAATATATTTAATTTGTAATTAAAAACAATACAAATCGATAATTTGGTTCCCGACTAATAATCATGTTTGTGTTCACTGTTCACTGTTCACTGTTGTGTTCACTGTTCACTGTTCACTGTTTTTTGTAACATTACATGAATAAAAAAATCTTGAAATCTTAAAGATTTTGTGTCAGAACTCAATTTAAACAAGCGTAAATAATATTTCTTGTTCTTTACTTTTATAAGAAAATCTTCCAAATTGTAAGTTTAAAATACCTGCAAACTGAAGAAATTAATATGCACAGTAACCATGTCAGCCCTGACTATAATAAACAATGAATGGATAGGAACTTGATTTTATGGCTACTTCCAAGTAATTCTCGGAGTCTTTGTCTCCCCGAAATTGTTGTGACTCTCACAAAATCTAAAGAGAAATTCTGTTTTCTTAAATCGCAGATCCGACTGCATTCAAACTTGCTCTAAGCTAATCTCACAGCAAATAGCGCCAACAAGAACAACAATAAAAAGAATCATTTAGCGCATTTTCCTCGCGCTTCTTGATGAGAGAGAGCGAGAAGGTGCGAGATAAAGAAGGAGAAGGAGAGTTTCACTAATAGAATTGCCATCGGATCCTGGAGCAGAGTCGTGGCAATAGCTGGATCAGTAGACGCAGATCCATTCACGTGTGCATTAGAGGGTACTTTCTTCTACCAATTTGACGGCTTGATGTTGGGCGTTACCAACACGAGATGCTCCCCTTCTTCCCCATATTACTTTGTCTTCCGCCGTCAAAATACCCCCGGAAGTCTTAGCAGAATGCACTGAGTGAAACACTGAAACTGTACTTCATCATATTTCAACCATAATAATTAATGCAAATTAAACATCACTTTAAAGTCTGGAATATGTGGAGCAGCCATTAGAAGACAGTACATTATTTACTAAGAACACTCGAGAAATACAAGACAATGAAATTCTTCGCTTTGAAATAATCACCTACACATTTTATTCAGTAAAATGCTTATCAATTTTATCAAAAGCGCGACTAGACAGTGAAATGAAAAAACTACGTGTTTTTTTGTACACTTGCGTTGTAGAAATAAATGACAATTTATACGACTGCCTTTTGTTGATCTTCCTAACTAGAAGGAAAAGAAATCACTTCTAAAAACAGCGCTCCTCGAAATCCTATTCTTCTGAAGAAATGTGCATAACGCGTAAGCATAGTGAAGCTTTTATTAAAGTGTGCCGAAGAGACACGTTATTGAGCGACAGATAGGAGGCCAAGAATCCAATATCCAAACACTACTTACATGCGTCGATATCTCCTTATGAGACAGATGCGCTCCAGCTCCAATAAGACCGGCGTCTCGACGCTCAGCGTCGTTAGGAGAGGGGAAAAGGTCAACTTGCTTTACGTCTTGTCTCTATATGTTCTTTCAATCGAATAGCACGCGTTTCCCCATGTCTAGCGCGAGAGGAAGCGAGACAAAGATAGCGTTTACTTCGGCATGTGCCTCTTTCGGTGACAATTACCATTTAACAAAGTCGATTTGTGTTGCCTTTAACGACGAGGACATAGCGAGGAAGTGAAGATGGCAAGAGAGGGAAATAGGAAGAGCAAGAGATCTTTGAGTTGGGAGGAGAGAATGGGAGACGTCTAGAGGGAAAGGGAAAGATCAAATTAAAAGAAGAAACGACTGGCATAGACACAAAGTTAACGATTCGCTTCAACCGAGCAATTGCGCTCGCTAGAACACTAATGTAGTTATTTATAACGGCGCTTTCCAATGTAATGAACTCGATTCGGAGGATAATTAATTGACATTGAGAACTAAGTATAAACAAGAAAAGTTTGTTTACAAATGTATAGGAAATCTTTCAATAGACAATTGAAACGACGATTAATTCCGGTTTGTTGAAACCCAATGCTGTACTAAGATTGAATACTGATCATGGTTGTTATAGAACAATCGAAAGGGGTGTGCTTTTAAAAATAGCCGTCATTGATGCTTTCTATAAAAGTACTCGAATTATTTTAAGTCTTGTGAGTTTAGGTATTATTTCAGATTATTATTAATTCAGTATTTAAAAAATCTGATGCATCTTAGGTATGTAACCTGAGAAACACTCCTCCACTTCGATTTATCATGTAAGAAGCATTACGTCAGACCCAGAGAAAGTTATCAAAGATATTTTGACAATAGTAAGATGTTCTTAGCTCACTATTTGTGGCAATATGAAATATGGCGTCAGATTAAGTGGAAGCTGGTCCTGGACCTATTAGTGCTAATGTTCTTTCTCTAGGTCCCGATGATATCTTGACCAAAGTTGGCCAAAGTTGGTTCGTTGGTGGCGAGTATTTTATTGGCCATCACCGTTAAGACTGTTGCCATGAATCAACGGGTAAGTTGTGCCGCTAGGGCGACGCCGACGCCGACGCCGAGCGTCCGACTCTGCCACGGTTAAGTGGCTTTGCGCCGCACTTGGCATTACAAACATAATTCAAGATCTGGACCTCGAGGAGTGGGAAGAAACAACGAGAAGTACCCGGCAATAAAGGAAAAGAAAGCAGTAGTAGAAATACAATAAACTTTGTTGGTAAGATGCCTTGTAAGCAAATATCTCCGGATACTTTTTTATAGTCTTGATGAAAATTCTAAAGTCGAGTCTTACGATTTTGTCTTCTTTGGAAAACACAGAAATAAAATAAAAAAAACTAAAGTATCGTCTGAAGATGGATGATCCGGCTTGTGGATGAAATGAGTTAAGATATTGAATTATTTATGCAAGAGTTGGTGACATTCATCTTTTTTGCAATGCGGCATTGTGATTTAAATTATTTAAATGAAGAGAAATCCGCATAGATACAATTTTCTAAGAGATTGCTGTCAACTTTGGTTTACTCTCTGAGAGGTCAATATTTTTCATAAAAAAAAAATGTAGCCAAAGGGTCTACCTTTATCTTCCAGACTGAAAAATCGTGCAAAATACTGAAAAGTTTATTCGACAATCTTAATATGAAGCTACTTACATATTAATATCACAACATTAGAGAATATCTATACTGCTTCTTACGGTAGATAAAACTATGAAACTACTTCCCGAAGATCTCCCTGGCGCCTGAAGAACCTGGATCTTAGACTGGACGGACTCGGGACCGGAACTTGGGCATTGTTCTGTTGTGTATCGTTTCCAGAAGAATGGATGCCGAGTCTTTCCGGTCTCATAACTTAAGCACTGGTCCCAAGCAGGGTGCAACCCCCTTCTCTTACCACCATTCCCCAAAAAATAGTTACTCGTGTAAAATAAATAAATTCTTCTATAGTTGGCTATTTTTTCTCTCTCTACATATCCGCAATAGGTTTATAGCCATTGCTTCTCCCCTTTAGCTTGCTTGTGGACATGGCGCAGTCATGTAAATAATGCGATTTTTTTCTCGTCTTAAATTCTGAGCCTAGTCTTTTGCAAAAGATACCACCCCGTCTTAAGAGAAAAATTGTTAAAAACTGCTTTTTAGAGATCCCAGCCATTTGCTCAGTCATCTTTCGTAGGACGTAGATTTGAAACTGACATAAATCAACTTTTACTACTCTTGCCCTCGGACATATGTATCTCTATAAATGCTTTCGAGCATGAAAAAATTTGTTGGCAGATAAAATTCATGCTAAAAATCTGCTTATATGGGGAATTGCGTCCGTTTTTGTAGCTATTTACTAAGAGTATTGCCCGTTGGAACCTCGGATTATAAATATAAAAAAATATCTCTAGCGAAATCTAAACATGCAAATTCTTTTACAACATTTCGCAACAAAATTTTACGACTGTCCGGGGAATATCTTTTAGTGTCTCCACAATCAACTTGAATAACATCACATGAACACATATTCGGACAGAGATTTCGACGCCGACGTCTTCTATTCGACGCCACGCGTTAGTTCATTCGAGTTGAGGTGGTGAGAAAAATCACCGTCCGTTTGAGCCGACAAATCGCTGAGCAATTGAAGGGAACGATTCCGATATTAATCAAGCGCCGCGACGCCGAGACTTCGTCATTGTCGACGCTAAGCTAGCGGCGTCGGTCTGGAAGTAATACTTCCTCGTCACCTTCATAGAGAGCGCGGAGAACTTGCCGAGGAGATAACAAGCTGAAGAAGGATGGAGGCGAAGTGAATCATTAGTTTGCCTACAGAACCTGTGTTTATTTGGGCTAGTAAAGTAAGCAATAATGATCAACAGCAGTCGTGGCCGAGTGGTTAAGGCGTCTGACTCGAAATCAGATTCCCTCTGGGAGCGCAGGTTCGAATCCTGCCGACTGCGATCTTTGTTTTATTACTTCAATAATGTTTTATCAAACGAAGTATCTTCCCTGACAACGAATTAACAAACATACCTATACACAATGTATGATGCAAGGCAATCAGAATGTTTCTTGTAATCGAATTCAGTTCAAATCCCGGGCTCAAAAGTTCTCTACAAAACCAAATAAAATCCACAGAACGAGTTTGAAAGTTTAAATTGTTGTGTCGAAAAAGTGATTTTACCATTTCCTAAAGGGTATATATATCAAAGATCGTGTTTGGCTAATTTCAATCAATAAAAAGTTTTAACAATATCACAATCTTATTTGATAATTGATTTGTAAAAAAAATCTGTATAGTAAGGGATGGCAGATCGTTAAGAAGCGTCCTTGAAGGGGTGGAGAAGGTGGAAAGAGAAGGGTGGTGCAGCAACAAAGCTATTAACCTGGCTCGCTGCGATAACCGCAAGAAAATTATTACTCTCAAACGCAGCCATCTTTTATCCATCCTTCTTGAGACGTTCATTTGCTTTCCTTTCCTTCGACAGCATTGACCAAGACTCGTAGGTAGGTACGTCGCAAGAGAGTGTTAGGGATGTGGTGGGAAGAAGTGGGAAGGGGCTAATAGTGACAACAATGCACGGGGAATGTAATAAAAGAGAGACGGGAAGAGAGTCCTGAGGGAAATCAACCGGCAAGCGCGCATAAGCTGCTGTACACACACACACACACCTTCAGATGTCGCTCGCTATAGGATGGGGTAGGCGACGCAACGGCTTGAAAAATACAACACAAGCGTCGTTGCAGCGTCGTGTGTTCCATGTGGAGGCGTCGCAGCGTCGGCGGCGCTGGAGGCGGAAAGTGCAACATCCGCTGGTTGGCGGGTTTTACGTCGGGGGCGCTCGGGAAGTTACGAAACTGAGATGGGACGAAATTGATTTTAATGGATTGGCTTGATTTTATCCACAAAATCCAAATATATCAATAAACAATTGAGCTATCGACAAGAATGCTATAGTAAATCTAGTATACAATAACTTGGTTATCTACTAATTACACACTGACACAATTTCATGTACATCTAAAATACTCTGTGAGTATTTAACACTCAAGGCATAAAGCATAGTTTAATTGCTATAACGAAATCATTATCTGTGAAGCATTCGCGCTTAGTTAGAAGCTCTGAAATAAGTGAATATCATTTAGTGAGCGCAATAAAATAATTGCTCCACTAAAAGAGCAGATTGGCCTCCCTTCTTGTGTTTCCACCATTAATAAACTGGCACGAGCCATTACATTAATTACTTCATGAATTTCCCCAGCGGCGGAAAATTTCACCTGACTCTGATTATTCATTGGGGAAATCGCGTTGCAAATTCACGGATATGCATGTTGATCAAATTCGCAAGCTGATGTTGACTGACATAATAGAAATTACGCGAGTTGATTTTCACATTGCAGAGGCTAATGGCGATGGATGAATACCTATGCTGATGATGAAGAGGTTAGGATAGACGGTGAGACAGAGGCGATCGTACGTAGGGACCCGTCATAGAGACCCTCGTGACTGAGAGAACCACGAAAAACCTCAGTCAAGGAAGAACGACCGAGGGAATCAAACCCGAGATCTCCGGAGTGCGTTTCTGTCTGAGTTAAATTGCTAGCGAACTTTGTGTAAATGTCGCTTATAGCAGCCATAATTTTATTTTGATTCTGATTCTTATTACTTAGGTAGATACATTATTCATAAATACGTATGCCATGTGTTCTTACTATCATCTGGTATAAGCCGGATATCTACATTCCGTAAAATTCCAACATTATTTTCAAAAATAAATGTTTTCCCTTCCTTCTTAGTTCCTCCCTTGTATGATAAAATAATTGATTTCTTTCATTTCTGTTTTGATCGCTTCCTTCTCTAACTTAATGACACTTTCCATCGATAACAAATTATGCTCTCGCAAAGCCGGCCGGCAGGCACAAGATAACAACAGTGCAGCAGATATTTGCGCCTCTCTCTACACGTCATTGTGTTTTTCTCTACTTTATTGGCAAAGGACACGGCATTCGACAATTACCTTCATTCACTCTTTTACCTCTTGCAATTAGTCGTCCCCGCTTTGTTTACACAACTTTCAAGCGCGATATATCGGAGAAGAAAGAGCATGAGCATGAGGGCGGCGAAATAAAAAGAATGTAGCTCATTTCTCCTGCTTTTGGCTAAATTCAAATACTGAACCTTTGAGAACGAGATGTGTATTTAATATTGTGGAACTTTAAAATATAAAACATATTTCATTTTCATTTTGGCTGTTTCATATGATAAAAACTAGGAAAACGCTCAGTGTAACGCGTTGTTGAGCGAGCACGGGTACGTGCAAATTCTCGAACCGGAAATGCGTACACAACGCACAGAAAACATATACATCCATATTGAATTGATTATGATATCAACTTAAAAGTGTATGCTTTTCATCGAAACTTTAAAATAGCATCTAAGCACCTGGTTCATAAAGCAAATCAGAATCAATTTTCAATTGGCACTGGAAAACATTCATTTCGATACTTCATTACTGACAGATATTAAAAATGTAAATAACTTCATACGTTCTTAACTGATTGGGATGACATTTTGTAAAATAAGAGACAATATGTCTTAATGATCATGCAAAATATGAGTTTGATCAGAATTATCGAAGACCGTTTTCATTTTACATTATTTAAATTTTAACCAATGAATCTGAGTAACGCGTTGATGAGCGAGCACGGATACGCGCAACACCTCGAACCGAAATTCTGTCTATCGAAAATGTCATTAAAATCCAATAATTCTAAAATTTCGCCACAGATTTGTATAGAAATCTCATTTAACATTCCTAAAATATTGGTCCAAATAACCATGCAAAGCTTTAAGTTGATCGATTGAACCTTTATGATTGAACTGTTCCGTGTTAATTTTCAAAAATCACAGGATCTCCTTCAAAAAATATACCTGAGACCACTCATATGATATAAGTGTGTCTACACAATATCAGATCGACTGTTGAACGGTCATTATCAGTTTCATTTGCGTTTGAAAGTTTCTGCTCTAACTACCTTGCCTTGAACTGAAGAGTCGAAGTCGCCGTGAATTTGACAGCCAACACGCAAATAGTCCGTAAAATGTCAATAACGTTTGGATTTAAACACAGATTAGTATGAAAATTGTCAAAAATGCAGCTAATGTTGGTCCCAACCATCATGCGAAGTTATAAGTTGATCGTTCAATCGGTTATAGTTTAAATTTCTAAAAACACAGGAAAGATGGTTTTAAATTTTAACCAATGGGATGATTTGGCTGAAACTTTGTTTGATTGGGTACAATGTTGGGGGTAATGACTTGTCAAAATTTCAATTTGATCAAAACAACCAATCGAAAGTTAATTTTTTTTAAATTTGAACCAATCAATGGATTTCAAAAAAATTAGGGTCTGCAACAATCAGAAATGTTACGTACATGTGTGCAAAATTTCAGCTCGATCGAAGAAAAACTCTAACCTGTATATCGTCAGTAACAGAAAAAAAAAAAACAAACAAAAAAAAAAACAGAGGTCCGTGCCAAAAGAGCCAAAAGGAGACGCTCGCTTCGCTCGCTCAATAATCTCGTCACTAGAGGAAATTGCCAATAAATTATCACTGCTCCTTTGCCGAATTGGAATACATTGTCTTCGTTGCTATTTAGTATTTATAAGGTCAATTCTAGAGCAGCAACTTTCATACTAATCTCTATTCGTATGCAACACGAAGGCTCGCTTATAAACATGTTACAACGCGCTTTTTTAGTACTTGATTAATGTTACAGTTGTGTTGGAATAAGAATGACAGCACACAATATGATGTTTGTTTGCCTGTCTGTGTAACTATAACTATGTTGTCACTACACAGTGCATACAAGTTCATTTGTAAATTTCATAATTACTCTATCACAGCTATTTCGTCCTGCAACATTCTGCGATATAATAATAATAAATTAGTAATAATCAGTCTCCAGGCCACTAAGCATAATGCAATTCACTCACTGAATATTAATTTCAATTACACTATGGAATTATAAAAACCATACATAATGTGAACATAACCCGATCATTGGAATTCATCATCATCCATGAAGTAAAATACTTTGCGCATACTGTAGTGCTATTTAGTAGAAACAAAATATTTAAAACTGGCATTTAAATGATAATAGTAATTTTTTACTACATTTGACAATTTAATGTTCTCGAATCTCATATGCCAATGATAATTGTTAGGTAAAAAAACCCTTATTTGACTTCAACCCTAGGAAAAATAAGACAAAATATGCAAAAAAAAAAATATTATTAAAAAAATATTTTGGAATAACCGCATATAACACAAGTATGACCATATTATATATAAGTCCAAAATAAGATCACATATTATCACAAACTTAACTATGACTATAAAGCTATAAAAAGCTATATTAAGCTATTTAAAGCTTATGACAATGTGGAAAAATGTATGGCGACAAGGTATGAATGTATGAAATCGAGTAAGGGGAAGTATAACGACAAAACTACAAGAGTGGGCAATGGTCACCACGACGACAGAACGCGAGAATTATGACGAGTATGGCGAGTATGGCGTCAAGTCTGATTACAATGACGAGAGCGCATCGTCGACTCTGACAATATCTCTGAGTGATTAACATCAATAGTTGATCCATTCCACTACACAGCAGGGGAAGCAACATTGCGATCTCGCATGGCCGACCAATGTTGCACACAGATAACAATGTTATAAATAAACATCGTTCCACTGGGATAAACTATACAAATTAGAGGTGATTTGCAGGGGCTTAAATTCACAATCGATCGTGTTTAGATAATCAAAACACACCATTAGTGACAACATTCACCGGTGGTTTACCCGTGGGTGGGGGGAGGGGGTGACCGGTCAATTAGGTGGGTGATTAAATGTTCGGGGTGAAAATAAAATAAGTACAAGGATTTTATCAATAAAAATATATCTGAATAGAACACAACGTTCTTCTTAACACATGTCCAGAATATAAAACGTTGTTACCTACTCCTGGAGAAAGTTTCACAGAAAGATTCAAGTCTTATTTAAGCAATATGCCGAAATACCAAAATATCCATTGCCATGCTATTTTGTAAACTGGTATTTGTGTCAGTTTAAAAAAATAGAAAATTCTTCTGTATCCTTTGATATTTTGCTGTTTACTTGTTTATTTTTATCATGAAAAAGTTCACATAAGGGTGGACGAAATTTTGATTTATAATAAAAATAGTCATAAAAATTACGTTGCTTTTAATACTTTTAGTTATCAAATATATTCCATAAAGGAGCTATGTGTATTGCTTCGCACGCAAGTATACTACACTCAAAACTTGCGATGTCGACTAAAAAGAAATTGCTCTCCTCCAATCAAGCAAGAAATCTAACCAGATCAACTGCAAACTGCCTATCTTGCATCATGACCTCCATTGACCGAAAACACAACAAGATGAGTCAAATCAAAGCTAAACGACAGTGGACCCAGTTGATGAGTTTCCGAAATCGAACGCACTCAAAATCTAGTAATCAAGGAATACAAATTGCATTTTTTTTTAGAAACAAATCTCCCTTCGCTAGAACAAAGTCATGATTTTGTTGACTGTTGTCATTGAGATGTTTCCATCAGACTTTATATTTACAAGTACAACATGTTACAACATGAATGATGTATATCCAGAACGTGTTTGAGTAGCGTCGCTGTCACAGGTATTTAGCACACCACACTGACTCTCTGTCAAACACAGAGAATTTTATAATAGGCTCTCTGTGATCGGATGAGCCCTGTTCAGGTGACATATTTCCTAAGTCCGACGTCAACGCGTCGAAAAGTCCACGAGAGAGCGTATGTAAATCCTTCGCGAGAGCATAATCCTACCAGCGCGTGCGTAGAGAAGGATTTACCTGGAATAAGCAGGCCGTCGAGGGTAAACTAGCGTCTCCGGAAAAAAAACCTTTTCAGGAAGCCACCAGAATATGTACAAGGAGGGAATAGAGAAAACTTCGGCATCTCTTTTATATGTGTTCCGAGTTTTTTTCTCTCAGCGAAATCCGGAGTACGATGTCACGTGATTTGACTGTGAGTGACAATCTGCATGTATCGTCACATCCGAGGTATTGTCATGGTGATGCAAACACTCACTGTCTCTCTCACACACACGCGGATTCACAGCATAACTCCTACTGAAAGAATAAGTACGACTGAATATGTGGGGTGAGTTTGTCTCCCGCCTTGTATCGTATATGCTTGTATCGTATTCGTAGGGTACACAAAGACATAAGACTCTCACACAAGATGTAAGGAAATGTCATTACCGCAATGTCAAAATATTTTTATATTTTCTTGTGCATCAATTTGTATGTTTCAATAATGCCAAGGAGACTATTCTAGAACGGTTACCCAATTCCATTCTGATAGAATCCGACTCACGGTCATAAGGATTAAGATTGCATGGAAACGAATTCCATAAAAACTGGAAATTTAATAGTTTTCATTGATTTATGTCGAAATCAATTTGGATCTTTCTTCAGAATATTTATTCGCTGCCTTTTACTAATCCTTTCCATTCCCCGATTATATGCATTTGAACTTCATAATTCAATGTTGTGATTGTAGCGATATTAATCTTCAAACCATATTTTCCATTTTTATCTTGTAAATTATTTTCCTTTCTGAATCTGCTGCATACTTCCAGCTAAGAGAGTTCTAGTCGTTGAGTAGTGGACATCTCAGGGATGAAAATAAACGAAATCTCCAGTTTAGCAAGAAGCGAATTAAAGTAGAAACAATAAAAAGAAAAAGGTTAGGGTTAACCTTCTTACTGCTTCGATTGCTTCTTATCTTTGCATGGCTTCTTTGTGTTTTAAGATTGGAACGAAGCCGGAATGTTTCTTGCAATCCAATCGAAGTCGAGTACGTAGTTCTGATAAGAGAGATAGCTTGGAGACAACCTGGCTGCATACCGGTGGATAATACATGCTTTGTTCACTTCAATAGATTTGCTTGCTTCTCCTTTTATATCGAGAATCAAGTCACTTTATTTTAATGTCAATGCTACTTTCGTTCGTAGAGTATCTCTTTGCCTTGTAACAACTGTTCTTTGAGAGAACTGGGTTTCACAATATCATAGATTATATACTGCTGTTGCCACAGGCCCAACTGCAATAAAAGATTACTTCTTACAGCTTTACAAAGGCAAACTTGACTTTACAATTGCAAAAATAACAACTCTTACCTCTTTGGATTAACACCGTTGTACACCAGAAGATACAAGAGAAAAGAAATTCACAAAGCACTCCATTTTCTTCATTGGCACTTAATTAATGTCTTTATTCTACGGTTGAATGAAAACTTTTAGCTGAGAATAGAAAGAAAACTTATCTGGTTTCAACGTGCTTTGTCATTTGTCGGAAAACCACTGAAGTCACAATCTGAGCTTAAATTGTCATTTAATTTTAATATTGTTTTGAAAATGTTTGCAATTTTTTTCTGTCGACAAAGTAATATGCACCACACATTGGTCTAGGTTGCAAATCATTAGGTTTGCCTTTATGGTCATCTTCACAGGTATGTAGATCAATAACTCTCATACAGCATGTTAATTCGCGTGCTTATCAACACGTAACGCAGAGCATTGTATTACAGTTTTAAGACAAATTTGGCATTAATTTTTTTTTTTTTGTGTTTTTGTATGTGGACAAATGTATTCTATGCTGGAAAGGAATGGACACTAATCTGACGCATTTGTTGACAGTTTGAAATTTCGGTCAAAGTTTGCTCTCGCCTCCCTCGTCGAACTACCGCCGAGGGGCTGTTGCCCCTTAGATCCTGGCGATTGTGATTCCCGAGGGATTAAGAACTAAGCCTGGAGTGTCTACACGATGCTAATATTTGCATTCTCTATACCAATTCGACCACCGAAACAAGGGGAATATTGTCGCGCCTATAACAACAGAACAAGCAAGCCATGAGCTGCAATGAAATCCAAGAGTATTTTGTTACCGTTCTTTACCACAAAAATATAACTGCTAAGAAAAAGCAGTCGGGAGTTGCAAAAACATAATTATCTGTAAGTTATTTCTTATTAACTATTATTGCATTCATTGAAGTAATAATAACAATTGACAACAATGTAAATGGTGTAGTCAAGTCCCTGTTAATGATTCAGGCAAAAGATCATGTTATCACTATTCCGTGTGTGTTTCTTTGACTGCCGTAACGACACTCCCCCACCCCTCTAATACAAGCTTTTTAATTACCCCCGTCATATAGGTTTCTGAAATACACCGTCAATGCTGTTTAGTTATTCAACGTACATAGGTGGATTATGGGGAATGGTTTTATTTAAACACAGGGCTTGCAAATTAGCCGAAGCTTTCCACATTGCCGGGTTTCAAGGGGTAAGTCTAGTTGTAATCCTAGTGGGGTGGTGAGGGGTGAGGGGGTGAAGCTATGGGCCGGGATTAAACCATTGCCATTTGTATTCCAATGATGGCACTTTGTCAGTTTTCTCTTATCTCCAATCAAAGGTTTCGACTCTTCTGTTCTTCTACTGCATTACACCTCTGGCATCAGCAGTGGAGAGAGGAGGAGGCACGATACTGCTATCAAGGGGCTCGCAAAAAAACAAAGGCGGAAAAAACACATACGGTTGATATTTGTCGAAAGAAAAACTCTATTACAGAGTCACCCAATGGACAGATAAAAAAAGTATGTGGGAATTTGGCTGTATGGTGTCATTTTCTAATATCATACGAACAAGTTTGTGTTTTGGGGCAACGAGTTACTTTTAAGACTGACCATATTATGTAAATACTTTAAAGTTCTACTTGCTGACAGATTAAAAAGTTGGATTTTGTTCTATTTATGACCTTGAATTTGCACTCACAATTCTTATGGCTTGGCCAGTGTGAAATGTTCCTCAAAGGCCAGTGGAGTCGAAAAACGACCATCCATCAAGCAGCATTTTGCTGTTCAATGCTATCAGATGGCGTATTATATCCACGTAATAGTCTCCCCCACACGGAGCCACCCACAACACCCCGTTGAAACAATTATGATAGTCGAACGATAAAACAAAAGCGGCCCCATGAATTAGCCTTGTGGAACATCGGCGGAAGGCTTATCAGACACAGGGAGATTTACGTCGGCAGGCAAAGAGCGTCGATATATTCCGACATTTGGGGGGGTCTCGCCCCCCGAAAACAAGTCAACATTTCGACCACTAGATAGCAGTGTTATAGTTGACGCGGATGTAACTGTTGATTAGATGGCGGTGCTGATTGGCTGCTGTGCAAGCGGATGTGATGCGTTTCATTTCAGGTATGGACGCAGTTTAGCTGACGATGTCAAAGAATTCCTAATTCTGACGATGTGCGGATTACTAGGTTGCGAGTTTAATACGAATGGACAAATCATGCATATTGGCCATGTTTGTTTCTCGGTAACGGTGTTTGTCCTATTTTCTGAAATAACTGAGAAACACAAACGAAAGTTAATGCAAATGTAACTTTTTGCACACCTGGATATTATTTAGCAAATAAGAATTACCAGTGGAGAAAGTATCACACGAAAACTCTAAGAATAAAATAATATTTGTGCAATGATATAGGTCTTCGATTTATTACTGTTACCAACCCCATTTTAATTTTTATATTTCTTTTGTTATCATCCTCTTCCATTTTGCTCCCTATAGCTAGTATCCTAATGAAATAATATTTTTACAAGTGTGAACAAAATCAACATTTATTCATTCAATTTCAAAACTCGTGAAACACAGAAAAAGTTTTTATGATAAACAGAGATGTATTTACTTACAAAACTCATAAAATGAAACTAATTATTTTTGAATTGCAATGCATTAACTATTGACCCAAACCACCACCAGTTTCTGTGACTATTTCACGAGCAATCCAATCTTGAACAATGCTCTCTGACAAAGAGTAGGCCGTGTTTGTCGGGTAGACCACAGAATGCAAACAGCCGTCGGGGACACCCGTGGAGCGGTTAATTACAATCGACCACGTGATGTTGATGTCACGTGATCACACGTCATCACAGAATCATGGAGCAATGTGTGCTGGATCACCAGGAGTAGCAGTTCAGATTGGAATTAATGTTTTGCTAATGCATAGTAATAGCTTTGTCTGTGGTAATAGGGATTTCAGATACGAATTTGTGTACGAAAAGAAAAAGTATACGCACAGAGAGAATCAGTAGAACAATGTTATAGTGGAGAACATAACAACAAATTGATTTGGGTAGGACATTTTATTTCATCAAAAATTTCAACAATTATCTTATATTTAGTATCAATGACATTTTAACAATGTGTGAAACGTATTTAATTGGGGAATTAAAGTTTAAATGTGATTTTTTTACGTTGGCAAAGAACGGGTTATTATATGAACACTGAATTTCATATTGAGATTATTTCCTTTTAAAGCTGATAATAAAATAATGAATTAGGAACAACAACATTAGGAATAAAAAATAATGAATAACAACTATTTTGTTTGTGTCATACTCTAGTTTTGTAACAGCTTATTTATTAAATACGCTTTTCATCTGAAAACTTTACAACCGTAAACATCGTTTATATAACTAAAGTTGTATACATTATCTCAAACATTATACCAAACACAAGAATCATTTGAAGAATACAAGCAAATTCGCAATAGAGTAAACAACAGCATACGGAATATAAAGGCGGATTATTGGGAGCGGTACACGAAAAACTTGGAGAGTGATTTTTATGGTCTTCAGAAGCAGATGTGGAGAACAATTAGGAATCAAAAGAAGGACGTTAGGGAAATGATTAACACACAAAGGATTAAAATGGATGATTGGATAGTGTACTTTTCCAGTTTGTATAATGATAATGCTAACGATATGCCGGAAATCCATGAACGTGATTTATCTCCTGCGATAATAAATGACACAAATGTGACTGTATCAGAACGAGAGGTTAGTGATGCTATTAGAAAGATCAGAAATCGGAAATCGCCGGGGATGGATGGAATTTCCAACGAACTTCTTAAATATGGCGGAACTGTTATTGTAAAACAGTTATCGCTTTTATTTAACCGAATATTAGAACTAAGAAGGATACCCAAAGAATGGAAAACCAGCATACTCATTCCTTTATTCAAAAAAGGTGAAAAGACAGTGCCAGAAAATTACAGAGGCATAAATCTGCTGAATACAACACTCAAAGTTCTTACAAAAATCATAAATGTTAAGTTATCATTATATACGGAATTAACTGATGCGCAACAAGGTTTTAGAAAAGGAAGGTCTTGCATAGATGCAATCTTTGTTTTACGACAAGTTACCGAAAAGTCTCTAGAATTCAATTATCCTGCATTCCTTTGTTTTATGGACCTGCAAAAGGCATTTGACACTGTCCGACTAACTGACGTGACAAGGATTTTAAAGGAAAAGGGGGTACCTTTGCAGTTGATTGAACTTATTGAAGACATATATAGAGATAGCAGATTGAGAATAAAAAATAATGGAGAAGTAAGTGATGTGATAACAATTAGCAAAGGAATTAGACAAGGGGATTCCTTGAGTCCTTATTTGTTCAACCTCGTTATGGATGAAATCATAGTTGGTCTTCGCGAATGTAATGGATATAGAATGGGTAATGACGAAATAAAAATTTTATGTTATGCTGACGACGCGATAATATTCGCAAAAAGTGAAGACGACCTTCAAAGACTTCTCTTCCAATTTAAAAATATGGCGCAAGCAGTGGGTATGAGAATTGCAACCTTAAAAACAAAGTCCATGGTCATAGCCAAGAACCCTATTCGATGTAAGCTGGAGGTAGACGGAGTGATAATCGAGCAAATAATGAGCATGACTTACTTAGGTGTTAATATTACAAGTAGTGGAATATTGCCATTTGAAGTTAGAACACAGACTGAGAAGGCGAACAGAATATCAGGATGCCTTAACGATATGATATGGAGGAACAAGCACTTGCTCAAGGAGACCAAGGCCAGAATTTATAAGACTTTGGTGAGGCCGATTATCACATACGCTGCAGAAACGAGGCCGGACACAGCTTATACCAAGAGATTGATGGAATCTACGGAAATGAAAACTTTGCGAAAAGTGACGAATAACACTCTGTTAGACAGAATTCGCAGTGATAACATCAGGGAAATGTGTGGTGTTACGCCAATATGTGAATGGGTTGAAGAAAGGCGTATTATGTGGAACACACACATTGATCGCATGCAAGAACATCGCATTGTTAAAATAGCTAGGTATAGATTTCCGGAAGGTCAAAGGAGTGTAGGTAGACCTAAAAAAAGATGGCGAGACAAGTATTAATTCTAGTAAATGAACAAGCCGAAGGCTTCGGAAGAAGAAGAAGAAGAAGAAGATCTCAAACAAATAGTATCATGTAGTAGTATGTTGAATAATATGTTTTATCATTTAATATATTTAATATTCAAGGGCTTTATGGCTGGATTTATGTATTACGCAAACTGTTAACTACTCAAATTAATTTAAAATTATTTAATTATTCACATTGTAACGAAGGTTATAACGGATAATATTGTTTACAAATGGTGTCATGCGTGGGTATGATAGAGTTGAGAACTCACATTGTGTATCAGATATCTCAAGTTATCAAACTGTATTGTAACACTGTAGTTAGTTTCATAATTCATGGCAAACAGATAGGTTGTTATTATCCTATTACAAATGGTGTCAGATGTGGGATGATATTGTTGATTTTTTTATTCTTGTATCAATCGACTGTGGGAGGTAAAACTCTCAAAAGAAAATGTCTGTAAACCCACACAAACATTTCTTCAGTCTACTTTTGACCTCCTCCACACTACTTACGAATGTGACATCGTTCTTTGCTTAGCAACCAGAGAGCTCACATCCCAGTCAGTGCAGCTCAATAACTACATAAAGAGAGATTCCCTCTCGTCTTAAACTCAATTCAGTCAAAGAGAAGCGAAAATAAAGGCAGACTCTTTTGAAGTGAAGTTGAAACATTTCAGGACTGGACTTATCACACTGAGACAGACCACTTTTGTGGGACGAAAGCGATTCAGGGACCTGGGTTTGGTTGGTGATGGTGATGTGGGCTAAGACTCTCATTGGTTTAATATTATACCCTACCACTGAGCGTTTTTAATCATTGTTTTAATCGATTAATTAATAGTTATAATTCGTGAAAGTTTCAATATTGATGGCGATTTTTTAATAAAAGTAATCGAGTGTCGATGATTATCACACATTTTGCATTCAATATAAGCTCTTGATAAATACATTCTTCTTTTTAAAGTATATGTTGAGTACATCTACTAACTTACTACAGGAGTTTTAAATTAATTATTTTAATTTTTAATTAGATTGTCCGTAGATTACATGATAATCATTAATTATATATTTTTCAAAACTCGTGGTGAAAGTTGCAAATCACTGCAAAGTGGAATATAAGGTATTGATGATTTTTTTCTGTTATGAGAGGTACAATATCTTTGGTACCATTCGATATTGCTGTATCCGTTCTGATGAAAAGAGCATCTTTGTTATTACTTGAGTCATTGGATGCGTAGGTAGCGTTGTTAAAGGTAATGTTTAACAATTGATGATAATTAATAAATTATCGATGTTTCTGTATAGAGATACCAGATTCCATCCAATATTTATTTTCTCTCGAAAGCAAAAGCTCTCGCCATAGCTAACGTCTAGCTGCTTCTTTCCATCACTTTAAGCTGTCTTGTGCCGTGTGGATTAGCAACCGTGCAATCGTCCTGGCACACGCACCAAGCTGATTACTACTTCCTCCTGGTTCCCACGGGCTGTAAGACGGGAGGAGGAGAAGGAGGAGGCAAATACTTGCGGCTCAGAGCGAGCAAGGGAAAATGACTTGTGGGAAAGAGGGTGGCTGGATAGATGGGTAGGTCGGATGTGGGAATCAAGGCCTCACGCTAGAAACCAGGAATACGTCTTAAATGGCCAATCATTTATATACAAGTCTACTTTAGAATCTAATAAAAGGAATTTCTCTCTTCATAGCGCGACAGACGGTAAGTAATGTTTCTTCATGCACGTAGAGGTCGATTATGATTTCGCGAAAAAAAAATGGGAACGAAAGAGAGAATTCATTTGGTTCTAATTTCAGCTAGACACGAATCATTGTGCATAAGTTCAGATTTAGAACTTTGATTATTAAAGAGTAGGTTTTCTACTTGAAATCTTTGTTTGAATTTAGGATGAGCTTTGATCGAACTAAAGAATAAATCACTGCGATTTTATAACTCTGAGTTTATTCGATATTTTAAGAAAATTGAAAGCTGTAAGGTTTTGTTTTAAAGATGTTTTTCTTCTCTACTTGACAAATAGATAAATTGAATATATCGACATTTACAGTCTTTGATAAGTGCTTCTCTTTTATTAACAATACGTTTTTGCATGACAAATTCAAGACTTTATTCTGCGACAGAAAAAGAAGTCAAAAGATCAGACCGTATCTCCTTATAGACAATCTCAAGATGGAACAATGCAGAACAGCAAATCAGATCAAAGCTCTTAGAAACCTCGACAAAACGCAAACAACCAAAATGGAACCTTATATTATAGTCTTGTAGTCCATTTGCTGTACATTGGTCAGTCAATATATCATCTGCAACATCGCTTCCCCCCTCCAAACTCTTGGTTCGGTCGGCCATTCTCCCTTCTGTCTCCTCGGTATATCATAGCACAAGTCTACCTTTTAAATAACATGGCATCCAGTAAAAGCCGGCCGCTCTGTGGATATGAATCACGTGACTCCGGACTCGGAACAGAGAGCCTCAGAGACAGTCCGGCAGAAGAACATTAAGAAAAGCAATTAAAATTATATATTGTATCTCTATCCTTGAATTATCTTTTCGTTTAGTTTTTTATAGGTTGTAACAGATCATCAGTAGGAGAAATCTTTAAAAATAAAGTATAGGAAAGAAACCGGGCTGGATTTATTTTGATAATTTAGTGCCTTTATAAATGAAGACATTTTCTCTTGAAAGGAAGGATTAAAAACCTCTTTGTAGGTATTTTAACATCGCAACTTTGGTCAAATGGTTTCATTTAAATCCGTAAGAAAGTTTATGTCCTCTCCTTATTAAAGAAAGCATGCGAGGTTTCTTAATCATCAGATATGATTTGCTGTAAATCCTGGCAGGTTTGTAAACAGATTCACATGTTGAGACAGGGCACTCACATTATAGACAGTGATCTCGAATTCCCTCAGAATCCACGCAGAGACGTTAAAAATCACCCACATTTTTAATCCTCTCTCTTTCTTGGTGACGTCACCTAGCTTTACGATCGGTTATTAAGTTTGAGGTACCTATTCAGCTCACCGTTATGTCACAGCAGAGGGTTTTATTATATTTAGACCACTAAAAACAGCACACCTCTATGAACACAAGACTCTGAAAACTTTTAGCCTTTATGACTGATATGAAAGTGCTGATTGATTGGAGAACGTAAAAAAAACTCCCATCGACATAAAATCCTCACCTCTCCCCTAACAGCTCACACCCTTGCTCTAGCCAGTCTCCAAAGATCATTCTCCATACTAGTATTCCTTTATCCTAAGCGAACACTCTTAAGGCGGTCGCTTCGGAAAATTCCTATAAAAGATTGTCGTAAATCTATCGTTTTTCTTTTAAACGGGTGGATAAAATGTTGGGAGGTTTTTGTTGTCTTATGGATGAAAAAGCCATGCGATTCTTGCAGCTTGGGAACTCTGGGAAGATTTCACAAGCAAGGATGGGCCCAGCAGAGCAGATCGCAGCTAGAAATGGATCCCATGTGTACGACGAAAAGGGGAGGGGGAGGGGGGGGCTAAAAGGTTGCCAATGGCACATCACGTGATGACGAGCTAGAAATGGCATAATGGGTCTGAAATCTGTAATGTTTCCGAAGCTCTGCTCTAAAATGCCGGAGGTCTTGTTTTATCCGGTTCCATTCTCGCGAGAGAAATTCCACCTCACAAGGTTTCATAATGCTACCTAATGATATAATCAAGCAACTGCGGGGGTAATAAACTTCGAATTAAACGTTTTAATGCCCTAGAGTAGTCACAGAGAAATTATCAGGTATTTTCATTATTTTACATTTACTCTGATCCTCGAAATGGAAATAAGTTTAAAAAAGTACAAGATGGAACTACAGCAACGAATATTACCTTTCTTTCGAGTGCTCTGCAAACTGCCTCTTGCACTTCCTGTACTTGAGCTCATTGCACGAAGTGTTGCTCTTCGACTGAAATAAAGCTTTCAAAATAATTAAACGTTTAGATATAGTATATATTCGAGAATGTATTTAACAACTGCAAAGAGAATAAAGCGACATTACTCGGAGTGCAATCAGAACAAACGTCACACTGCATGAACTGGTTAGATTTGATTTCAGACATGTTATTTTAATATATAGAATCCAACAGCTAGTGTAGTGATACATATAGATCGCGAAAGCAGTGAAAACCTAGTTCCAGAGAAATGGAAAACGAGTACGTGGTACAAGCAATTAATTCCATGTAATTTCCATGACAAAAGGAGTGTAGCTATATTATGTAGTTGGTGAAAATCCTAGCATCCGATCACACAAAAGCTAATTGCCCACATTTCGAGTTAGCTGAGTAGACGAGGAGCGTCGAGACGCATTCACGCTAGCTGCGTCGGTATAATGGCGCCCAGCACGGCGTCCCAACGTCCTCGCGTAGTGGGTGGAGAAAAACGCGCGCCACGGCGGCTTAGCGATGTGGCCGATGTGTGTTTCATTTGCACGTCGTAACCGGGGGGGAGGGGGGGGGGGGGTGATGGATCATTTAGTTGCGATTGAAATGTAGAAATGTTATCGAGATGAAATTGCGTTGAGGATTGCAGACGATAGGGGGATTTTATACTCTGACCTTTTACTTTACATGTGGTAGAATGTTGATGTGTAGGTGTTAAACATGTTAGCTGCAACTTGCCAATTTACTTAATTAAATGGCAACCTTGTATTTTCCACAGAAGGAAATGACGTTACTTCATTCGTAAATTGTGAAAACTACTTGAAACACTTTAAGATTTCTATTAAGTAGGTGGATTTGACGGTTTCAGAAGAACAGAATTTACTGATCAACACCTAACCCACATCATGTAACTTTCGTGAGTTCATATTTATTATGTTACCGTTTCTTTATATTCCTGTATTATTCATCATAATTTACCGAAACAATGGAAAAGTTATTGCATGCATGCACAATATGGCACCTACATTAAATTCCTTGACCTTAATAGAAAATAAATGGGATGATTTCCGACCTTAATCCCGTCTATATCTTCTCTACCAACTCCACCTTATAAAGCAATTGAGATTGGTTTGTACATCACTGGATTAATGATCACTTTGTACAAAATAACGCAATCTCCACCGTATACCTATATTATACATATTTTATGCAATACCCCGGGTGTGGAGACACAGTCTGTTCACCACGTTTTATCCGAATCAATAAAACCCATCGATCATTTATCATTTCCATTGAGTTACGTTCTGCATGAAAGGTCAAAACTGCATGTCCGGTTTCTATCAGAGTGCATCGACAACGGGAGCTGTTCACTTCTTGCGTCGCAAACAAGAATCGCCCTTGTGGTGATTAACTGGTGCCGAGGGGCGGCAGAGAAATTACCGGACGGACCGGAGGGAAATGGAAAACCAGGAAAATCCATTGCAACTTGTACTCCGATTTTTTGGGAAAAGGGTGGATAAAGTACCAACGAGCATTGCTCTTAATGGAAATTTTAGGTTATATTTTTCAATTTGATTGCTGCATAGACACATATTAAATTAATGTATTTATTTGATCCTTCCGTTTTGACTTCTGTTGTTTGAATTTTTAGCTTCAGAAATATTACATTGGTATGGGCGACATTAGACAGCTTTCCTATTATAAATCTATTCTATTTAGGGTCGTCTTTCAATTCTCTGCTAAATTACTGGTTTTAGCATAGTATTGAAACACTGACCATTAAAGGAGATGAAATGTTAACCAAGGAATGTATTTAAATTGTATTCTTTAAGGGTTGCTGACATCCTTGTTGTTTCGTTTAAAATTGGCGAAAATGTTCAAACTATACTTCATTGGCTTTAGATCAAGACACTGACGTTAATGTTCACGAGATTTTCAAGTTATCTTCTTTTAACTGATTCACATCTCCATTTATATCAGCTCTTTTCATCTAGATAATTTTCAAATCAGTCTACATGTTGCCCCAGTCTCCAGCAGAATAATTTTCTCGTCGAATCTCAATCTGGAGTAAACTCGTTTCCTCTGCAGATCTACAAAGTCTGTTGGAGTGGTTCACGACTCACTCCAGACGAGTAGCTGCTCTAATATATTATGTACATGAGCTATATGTCCGCCATCTTGTACCTTGCTCTAGGTGCTTCGCTGAACCTCGAGGCTGTTTATGCATGAAGACTGGGAGCTTAAGGCCAGAGGGTTTTTACGGTGTAAAGTAATAGATGGTTTTCAAAGAGAAAGAGCTCCTCGTGACCCAGATGAAGGTGTCGGTGGAGTACCATCCAATATTTTGACTTTTACGAGTCAGAAAAGCCACGGTGGTAGTTTTCTTTCCGCAGACCGAGAAGGCGACTTTTTGCACAGTTCGATGTCTGGGTTTCGTTGTGTGAATTGTGGTGTACAATTTATACTGTGATTTGAATTGCTTAACTACATTTCAACCCGCCATTTTCTTACAAAGTAATCTATAGCAGTTTAGATTTCCAGATAAATTACTGAAATAATGCTTCTATAGCTTCACTCAGGATCAAAAAAGGGTACACGTAAATTTGGGCACAATGGGAAATTTATATTAGTAGAATAACGTTCTTTAGTATTTTATCTAAGTTTATAAAAACCATGTGTTACATATTTCTTGTTTCAACTTTCATGTTTTCTGTGTGTAGAACTCTATTGTGATATTTCCAAACGTCGGATCGATCTCAGCCTTAAGCTTACTCTGTAACCAATTTTACAGAAAAACTTACAGATTTTTGTCGATTCATCGAAAAATGTATTTTATTTTTTCGTACAAGAAATTAATTTTGTTCCATGACACTGAAGTCATTTGGCACTGTGAATTGGTGTATATTGGTCCGGAATGATCTAACAGGCTCCGTGTGACGTTAAAATGCTCGGATGAAGTCTCGTATATAAGAGGTGATATCTGATGCGTCAACGAAACAGCATGGAAACAAAATGAATCGAGAGCCAAGAGATGAAGCGATAAAAATATTGCAAGGTAGGATGGAAAATTATCGGCATCTCTTAAATTCTTCTTAGAAGAATCGGAAGTAACGACATTTTAGTAGTTCTCAATTCCGCCGCGTCAGCGCTGTTTCCTGCCAACTGTTGCACGCACGAAGTGTAGTTGTCTCTTTCTTCAGGAGGCAAACTTCGATGGAGCTCAAAATGAAGGAGAAAAGATCCAAAGATCTAAGAATGGGCTGAATAGAGAATACAAAGAAAGACGAGTGGAAGGGGAATTGGTGGGCTTGATAAAGCTATAACGGGTGATGTGGTAAGGCGAGGTGGCTTCCGCATGAGCGAACAGTTTCGACCATCTGTAACTCCAGGGAGTAGGGCGGACTCCAGCAATTGTGGACAATGCGACTGGACAAGGCGGATATCGGAAGGCAGGCAACTTTTATCGGAGAAGAATTTCAGAGAGATTTCACTTTTGAATACATATATTGTAAGGGATTTATAAATACTGCGAATCAATCTAGGGAAAAACGGGATGGCTTCAAAGAGAACAAATAGGATTTAAATGTCAATATTGCTTGTCAACCAGAAAACAGATTTGCTGTATATCACTTTAATTTATGTCAAAGTCTTGTAATTTACTTAGGGAGTTTTTAACGTATTCACCAATCAAATTATCAATAATACGATTCCAATGAGAAAGCGGATAATTCAAAAATGTGACTGGGATTAATTAATGCAAAAAGAATTATAAGTTCCTACCTTATTAAAAAACGTACGTTTTATCATGGCCCCCAGATATGTATTTCTTATTTTTATAACTTGTCCAAACACATTATTGATCACAAAAAATATGATACCTACCGAAAAATATTTTTTATTTAAAGAAGCAAAAGTTTGCAGGCTTCGCTATGAATATAGACAATCCACACTCTGTTCACCGGACTTACATTTGCCTCTACTTTATGAGTATCACATCACTAACGAGGAAATCAACCGTTCATGGAGCATTTTTCCCCTTCGGAATTCGCATGGGGAGAAAAGAGCAACATCGTTATTTACCTCCGTAAATTGGCTTGAGAGAGAACCCGGTTCTTAATTAGTCCAGAACCAGAGATAATTGAAAATAAACGACGTGTGGTTTTTCTACGTAATTAAAAAAACTGGCAAGTTCTAACTCCATTCCATCAATCGAGAAGGTAATCACTCCGTTCGCAACTTCCAAGTCAGTTAAAAAGTCAAAAGTCATCAGTGGACATTCCTCCTCCGGCGCCGCGACGGCCAATAACGACGTCGTGGATGTCGTGGAGCATGACGTGTAATATAAGGGGAAAGTGAAATGGCGTCGCCGTCGAACGTACGATGGTTTATTCAACTTCCGACGTCGCGTTGCATCGGAGGTGGGTGAAAGAAAGTAGTAAATATTTGAAGCGGTCATCTGGCTTTGGCCACGTGCCCTCGTCTTATGGTGATGCAGTCGGGCGGTGGACACTTTTATTGCGCTGGAAACCTATTGTTCCAAACTCAATAAAGTATCTTGGATAGTGGACAAGGGAATTAAAATGTATATATACATTTTATCTACCTCATCTTTCAAGAATTTAGGGGTGAAAAGAATGTAATAGAGAAAGGGTGGAATAGCAAACCCCATTTGCCATATCATGAATAATTAGTAATGTTTGACAGTTGATTCACAATGGAAATATTACGTAATTTTATTCAAACTTTCGTAATTAATGCGAAACTCATTTAGAAGAACAATAATGAAATGCATTCTTTTGTCTAAGTTAAATATGAGTTGAATTCTTGTGAACTTTAGTACATTCGAATTCTACTTTAGTTGGTTGCATGCGATGCTCTCTTTAGAAATATCTTCTACAACGTGATATTGGAGTTATTATACGTACTTGCACTTTGGGGGGAATTTAGTTACAAGCAGTTGGAAATGTTCTCATTGTTTTCGAGATTGCAGTAGCGGAATAACTTTTCATTGAAGACCTCTCAGTACCCAGTACGGTCAAGCTCGAATAGGCTAGATTGTAAGCGCAAGTTTATACAGAGCTTACAGAAGTAGAGTATGTTGTGTTCGAACTTTACTCAGAAGTTGTAGATTTGATTGCAAATAAACCTATCATATACTGTGATGAAATAAACAGTAAAACATAATAAGGTCAATTCTCCTCGTTGTATTCCCTATTTAAGTAAAGTGTTGGACTGTATACTCTAATATGATATTGTATGTATCATTGTTTTAACTCTTTGTTTTTGGTTAAAATAATTATATTGCTGATGGTCTATAGCAGAGCAGTAATCAATTCTTAGCTTATCAAAAGTTACACAATATTGAAAAAAACGTTTTTTTTTGTTTGGAAAGTTAGAAGAAGTTCAAATTGTAAGATATTTAGAGTAGTCGGATAAATGTCGAAACAAAAACTATATAGTTCGAAACATATGCAACAAATCCCCTCCAGAGACAATAAACTAAACGATCAGACCTGAAAGTTTAGCGATAGCTGTCACAAAGTCTCAAACTATAACTGAACATCTGACATTAGAATATTTCGTAATATGACCAAACAGATATGAAAACATTCAGACACGTGGGGCATCGCCAGTCAACCGGAGAGATGATCTTCTCGAATCCAGGCACGAACACAGGGAAAATTCATATCACTTTTTCCGTGCGTTTATGCGGGTCAACTCTTGAGGGAGTTTGGTCCATCATCTTCGGGGCACAACCTCGCGTCTTTCCAGCACGACCTCTAGGGCGCTCTCTGCCGGGAAATATCAATAAAGTCAGGTTGCATCTCTTGACTTCGTGATGTCTGACATTTCATGTTTACAACTCAACTTGCTGGTCTGATACTTGAGCTACACGGAAGAAACTGAAGGCCAAGTAACATTGAAAATTTCCGTCTTCCCTTTTCATATGATAAGATGACTTTTTGTACAAGATTTATAAAAATATTAAATAATCTATGAGAATCTCGCAAAAAATTTTAAAAAATGATGCAAAATCAGCACTTTATAATGTGCAAGCATATGTGACTATAATTTGGAACTCTAAGTAATCAAATTGGTTACAATTCTATGTAGTTGACTTTCAACGAGACCAGAAGTTGGACTAAATCAAATTTTGCCACGAAACGAATTGAGGAATTAGGATCAAAATGAAACTATTGCAAAAAATCAATTTTGAGATAGCTTGAGATACACTGTCATTTCTGATTTGTTGTTACATTTTTTTAGAAACATGCTGCTGTCAATTATCTAGCTTTCATTATTGACCGTTTCATAAGAAGGGTCAGAAGAATGCAGGGTTAAAATGAGCTGCCAAAAATGCAAAGTTTCCTTCATTTTTAATACCAGAAATGACGTCATATTCTCTAGAAAACAACCTGATTGGAGTGATTGGAACAAAAGAACTACTAAAGTACTACTCGATTTATTGGATAATTAATGAAAGTAGTCAGAATCAAGCATACGTTTTCTAATTGTTAATGACCAATTAAGAAATGTTTTTTTTTTACTATACTAGGAAAACGCTCAGTGTAACGCGTTGATGAGCGAGCACAGAACATGCAACAACCCCATAGTAACGATGCACGACACGGCACAAGACGATTTTCTCTGCAATTTTTCAATCTCCATAATACTCTGGAGGCCAAGTCTTGAAACTTACGCTTTCAGGACGCAAACGCTCTAGGACGTCAACAAGTCCCATTTACTGTAAGAATGGCGACCTTGAAATCTACTGTTAACTGTTTAGCTATTCATTTTGAATAAGGTTTTAACGTTTAATGACTGTATAACATCTGAAATAATAATTATAATGTTAATAAATTGTTTCCAATAGATTGCTGGATGACAATCAAATAAGTGGCTTAAATTAATGATTCAATGTCGATCACTCTTACAGTGAATGGGACTTTATGACGTCCGAGAGCGTTTGCGTCCTGAAAGCGTAAGTTTCAAGACTTGGCCTCCTGGATGAATAACAGATCCATTGTGTCGTAAAGTCTTACCTACATACCTTCTCCAGAAATCTCTTGTGACATCCCATACTAAACTCGTAAAATTACAATTAATACTTTGATTGGGCTTACAATAATATGTAAAATTTAATATTAAGTTGGTCTTGATCACCATGCAAAATTTGAACTTAATGTGAACATTTTTATTGTCGACCAATCAGAAGACATTATTTAAACTTAAACCAAGTAGAGGATTTGGCCTTCGTACTGCATCCGATTTTATGCGCTAGCTCAAAAATGCTTTCATTTTACTGTACATTGTGGATAGCTTGGCTGCTCTACAGGCCTTGCCTTGAAACAGAAGCTTAAAGAAGGCAGGGATGACAATTTAGTATACATTTTTCAAGATTATGGAATAAAATGACCTAAAAATGACAAAACTTTTGAAAATAACGACAGATTAGACTGAAAATTGGCAAAAATATCTAAAATGTTGGTACCAATGACCACGCGAAGTTTTAAGTTGATCGGTCATACGGTTCTAGTTTAAATGTCAAAAATCACATGAAAAATGGTTTTAAATTTGAACCAATAGGAGGATTTGGCTGAAACTTGTTATGATTGGGTACAATGTTGGTTGCAATGTTTTTTCTAAATTTCAAATTGATTGAAGTAACCAATCGAAAGATAATTTTTTTTAAATTTGAACCAATCACGAGAGCCCGTTCAAAAACGATCCCAGGGACCGCATAGAGTACGTTAGTATGTGTACAAAATTTCAGATCGATTGCTTGAGCGGTTAGACCTGGGCTGTGACCACAAAAAAAAAAAAAAAAAAAAAAAAAAACAAACACACAGAGAAAGTGCCATAAGAGTACCGTGGTGACGCTCGCTACGCTCGCTCAAAAATGGTAGGTCCATATTTTGGAACACCAAAGTTAACAAATTCATGTATTACTTCTTGGCAATAAAATCTCTGTCAGCATTTGTGCCCGATGTGCCATATTTTTAAGTTTTAAAAATAATTGTATTTCTTGTTGACTGAAACCATTTTTTAGTGCTAAATGTTTTTTCTTTGTATGAGAGGTGACTTTGCTGCTGCTTTTAGACGTAGTGTTCTATATGGGGATTATAATACCAACCCTAAAACCACTAACTTTACTGTCTAGAATAGGAAATATTGAATTGGCGACGCAATAAAATATATTGAATCGTGTAATCGTCCGTCAATGCCAAATGATTTACAACTTCATTTCCTCTCCAAGAGAACATTTGCTTTTTTATATTAAAATTCGTCCGTCTTTTTCTCTCCCTCAAAATACTGTCCATCCAGCTAGAGTGTAACATTTAATACAGCACATTCAATTACAACTGGCGTCTTGGCCACAGCGGGTAGTGAGGGGGTGGGGGATGTCACAGGGGATGAACATCGAGTGGCTGGTCAACTGGAATCAATACATGACCATCATACAGGGACACTTCACCCCCCCCCCCCCCCACTCCCTCAGGCCGACGGATTGACCACTACTCTGACACCATGTGGCGACGTGGGGGGCGAAACTTTATTATGATCTTCTACTAGAAAGTTGTGCTTTCAGTGTCAAGCTTTTCGCAGATGTCTTCGAAATAAGTTCGTTCAACTTGAATTGAGAGAGATAAATTAAGGGAGTACCGAATGTAACAAAAATGTAAATTGGAGGTGGTAATGAGTGGAATGATTGTGAATAAACTACCCTTCTCGGTTATTAAACTTTATATTCTCTAAATACAAAATAATGTGCGTAACCAAATTATTTCATCCCTTCTTTTGAGCACCGTTTGTTAGAGCCACAAAATGTGGAGATTTACAATGACTGTTCCGGCCTAATCACCCCCCAAGTCCGCACTCGCTTTCACCAACTGGCTTTCCAAGCACGCAGTAATTATCATTACACCCGATTACTTTCGCAGAACCCGCGAAAGTAACACATTTTTCTGTCTCTACATCCAAATTAAATTTCACGCGTACTGATTTTTATTTTCACCATGCAAGGGTATGAAAACGTGCACACTCACACATTTCCCTGCCCCTCCACCCCAACCCCCACCCCCACCCACTCGGATAGGCACCGCAAGAAAGTCGGTATCCACTCTCACCCCTACATTCAACCATTTCTCTGATATTGTACGGAACTAAATTAAAACAGTTTCAAAGGCTCGTTTTTCATCTCCCCTAATTAAAGTGTCAAGAGCACATATTTTACAGCTCACCAGTTCTCACTTCACCACTTTGAAAAAAACAAATAAGTTTCATCGCGAAATGGTACAAGTTAATGCAAATGGGTCGAATTATAGAAATACCTTCTGCTTACAGCTGTAAGCTAGATCTGTGTCAGCAGCAGATCGAAATCCAATGTGTTTACATTTTAAAATATCGCGTAATAAATTGTTTCCGAACCTGGATGGGGTTGATGAAGTTAATTCTCGACACCTAAAGAGTCCAGCGAGGTTTTAAAAACCGATTGAGTTTTCAATCAGCCGGGTGCACTTGCATAGTGGATCTTGTTCCATGCTGTAAATATTGTGACACCAATGTTACCTTTTTTAGATCACTGTCCAAAAAAAATGTAAAAGCATTTGCTAAATTTCATATTATGGACAAGTATTTAAACTGAGTATTGACATAGGCTAGACTAGAGAGCCAGTATACTAAAACTAGACCATTAAAGTTTCGAAAGTTGAAGTCAACAAATCAGCGTATTATTACTCTTTATGGGTTAATGACCCTCTGTTAGTTTAATCACAGTTTAAATCTTGATATCGCCTTGTTAATCATATTAACATTAAGGAAAGATGGGACTTGAAAGATTCTTCATTTCCATCGACCGGCACAGAGGAAGTTAATTAAAGAAAAATACAATCTCCGTGTCCCCAACTTTCACTCGATTGTTGTTGCTTTTCTTCTTCTTCTTCTTCTTCTTCTTCTTCTTCTTCTTCTTCTTCTTCGTCTTCTTTTTCACCTCTTCTACTCCTACTCTTCCTCCTCCTTATTCTGCCAATGATGTCAGAAATATAATCGCTTGGAGCGTGTCGAGCCAAGTCCGTCAGCTGAGTCGGTAAGTCAAAGTGAAAGAGTGAAACGTTGTCAATATTTGTCTACGCGGGTATTTCAACAGTTCGGAGTGAGAGAGATAGACAAACAAACACACACATACACACCGCATACAAACAGAGAAGCACACCGCCGAAGAAGAAGCCACAGAAAACCGAACCAATGATTTACACTTCAACAGACACACGAACGACTCGATTCCCACAGCAACATGGGAGGAAAAACACACACAAATCTAACGACTAAAGCGCTGATATTTCAAACATGCTTTTTTTAAATATACAGATAAGGTAACATGGTTCTGCAGGTGGCAGTTGATCAATAGTTTGGTATGATAAATATCAAATATTCACGCGTAAAATGTGTTTATGTCAATTAATTAGAGGTTACCAAGTTCCCCTTTCTAAGATAGTTGAACAAAACACTTTGGATGCCCTGATACCGTAAGTACACACGCACCAACGTCAATGTTCTTAATTGATAAAACCATGTATTATCAGGTGGTACCAACTGATAATAACTGTTTGCCAAAGAGTTACACATTAACCCGCTATTGAACATTGGTATTTTTGTAATATTCCAGCATTAAATATTAAATAGATTCTAGATACATATAAAGTGCACTGCATATTACCTAATGTACTCCATGGAGTAGTAATACATAAATGAAGACAACGTACACGAATTAACCTTCAGATCCGTTTTAAAGAGAATATACTAAAAACTGAATTTAAATTGTAATAATTCGTTTCTAAATCGTTTATTACGGATATCAAATTGACAGTTTGAAGCATTTAGTATTTCTAATAATTTGTGAGACTTATATAAGTTTGCATGGGTGTATTACTACAATTTTCGTTTTTGTTCTATACGTCTACTGTATTATCTGTTTTGTAACATCTTGGTCCATTTTAATAATTAGTTCACTCAAATGCCGTAGACACAATATCTGTTTTTTAAAAGATAAACATAATAATAGAATATTAGGGTAATTTAATATCTAAACCTTCAAACTATAGTTGAAAATGCTCAATATTTAGGGCCAGTTATGTATGCTCTGCAAAATTTAACATTTGATTAGGTCTAGGTATTTTGCCATGGCAACATGCAATATCATTGAATGACCACTAACTAATGGTCTCAACGGAGCATTGAAAACCCGGCCTTTTAGGTTAAATTGGAATGTTTAACTTAATAATTTTCTATTAACTTATTTTTTAAATATTATCAGTCTATATTATGATTATAACTTATTGGCAATTTTCAACCTCTCATAGCATAACAATTTATTTCTATATAGTTAATTATAAAGTTTCACTTAATAATTTGTAAACGAAGTAAATTTCAACCACTCGTCCAAAGAAGATTGGAAAATTCAACATTGAAAGCTTTTCAACACTCAATAACACACGGGATTTTCGTCGCGCAGAATCTCATGAAAGAAGTTGCTTTCAGTTCGTTATGACTCTATGAGTAGTGGGGTTGATGACGATGTGGTGAGGGGAGGGGAGAAAGGGGAGTTTTATATGTGAGCAAGGGTGGATGGAAGTGCCATTAGAACACGTTAGTAAAGTATAAAGTAGACACAGGCTCTGTGCAGTTATGCCTTCAGACTTCATCTGAAAGATCATTCCTCCCCCCCCCCCTCATCTTCTTACCAACACCTAGCGTCAAATCTCCAAACCATACCTAATTAGACAAATTTAAATTCATAGCCACCGTGAAGGTTTTATATAGCCTTTCTAAACTAAACCAATTACGTGAAAGAAGACGGAAGCGTCGAGACGTCTCTTTGGGCGTCGCGACGCTGGAGCATCTGAACGGATTTATCCCCTATCGCTATTTTCCTTCAGAAATATTACTTGTTTATGCATGCTAATGAGATATCAGTGGGAGCTGAGATTACCGGGAGAAAGTCTTCTTTGTTGTTCTCATTAATACCAACTCATCAAACTAGAAACAAAGTAAAGATAAATTAAATTTTCTTTGTATTCGAAAAAATAATTATTTTGTTGAAAAGGTGTCAGCGGGTTGCATGTAATATTAATGTTGTACTTATATTACAAACAGATTATGGTGAGCATTGGTGGAGGAGCCGGGCATTCGCATTAATACTTCCCGCAATACACATCTGTTCTGCGGGTTGCGTGCTTGGCAGCACATGGCACCTCCATTTAGATAGAAATCATTCTAATGTTATGAATACTCTAATTGAAATGATACTGCATGGGGCTACATTACAATGATATAATTATGAATTTAGATACTCAATGTTAAACTGATAAACGATATTCTGTTGACAAAATTATGATCTTATTAATCAAAAAATATAAGCCACCCATAGGGTCACAGTGTTACGTCCAAGATAAGGTAAAAGTTACAGAATGTCTGTGCCAAAATATCAGTTGCGTGAAGATAATCATAATTAAGGGAAAACAAATTAAATGAAGACGAGAATGTAATTTGTAATCAAGTATAACAGTATTAAAATTAATGATAATTTAATACTGCAGTGTCCACCTGAATGTCCACCTCCATCTACTTAAGTGGCATTTTCTTGTCACTGAAAATACGAAACAACATCGGATGAAACGCATATACACATGATTTTCACCATCATATCATAGGTACCCAGCACCCTTAATGCGCTTTTCTCTGGCATTGAGTCTGCTTAGTATGTGTGAAATCTCACGACAAAACAGGCGCTCTAGTGGAATATTGTTTCTGTCCTTTTGTCTCCTCTTGGAAACACATCAACTTGTTCGGCGTTGACGGCACCGACACCAAGTTGAAAGAAATCTTATCACAAAACATTTTTTTCTTCATTCCTGTTGAATGGCTGCAGGATATTTGTAAGAACAAGTTTAGATATACAATGTTCGCCTCATAAAAGTTTTCAAAAGCTATTCCAGCTTGTTGTAGAAATCGCTAGTTTACCAACTGGGCCAAAAGTTTTCAACAACAACGATGAAGCTGGTAGGAGAAAAATTAGAATTTCGATTTAATTTTTTTTCTACGCATAACCGAATCCATATTGAGAAAATGGATAAGCAAAAGTATATCAGTACTGTAAGCTTAAAACCAATAGAATTTAATTTGTTTGGCTCTAGCTCACAGTACGGATAGTTCAGTTTGTACATTATTAGCCAAGGGAATGTTAAGTTAAAGTGTATTTCTATCTTCAAAAGAAACAAAGAGAGTAAAGCAAGAGTTCACTACAGCTTTTCCTTGGCAGTTGCATCGAATTCTCGCGTCTTGCAACTTGAATCTTAGCTCCTCTAAATACCTTCCTAACTAACCATACAATAATTAATTTGTTATTAATTATTTAATCAGTTTTTAATCAGTATTAATCAGTATTTAATTCACTTTCAGTATGTTTATAAAAAAAAAAATCACAAAAATAAAAACCGTTTAATTCATTTAGGATAAAATACTGGCATAAAAGCACTATGGAAGCTTATAATTGTTGTACAATTACTAACATCTAACTATAATTCAAATGAACTACGGAAAAGACAATCCAAAGTTACAATTGGTGGCATATGTGGGATTTCTTGATTTTGTATGTTCAGCTCATATCATTGAAATAGATATATTTTACATATTAAGCACATGAAATAATTTAAGGTTGGCCAACGAAGACGAAAATATACTAAAATGTATAATTTTCAACTCACGCCGAGTAGCAATGTTTTCCCAGACCCTTTCACCCTCTCAATGAATGAGCATGTACCGCAAATATTTCACTCCCAATTAAAGCAATTTCTAAACCAAGCACACCCCCACAATAATTCCAAGTGCCATTTTCCTTGTGTATGTGTGTGTGCCTAGTGTAGCAATGCCTCATAATAATACACAATTCATGGGTCTGGAACACATCACACGCCATGTCTTAGCATTAGACCAGTAGCACATACTTTATGGTAATCTAGAAGAGTTATAGGAAAGAATACGAGGTATTCTGCAGTTCCAACCGTTATCTGTGGAAGTAATTAAGATCTAAAACTTAACTACATTCTAAAACAACGCTGCGTAGCTTTCTTTGGTTCATTGCATTAAAATATACTTTAAAATATAAGCCAAGCCCTATAAGCCATTATTATATTTAGTGTAGGTAAAGAAATTTAGTTTAGTGTAAGTAATGCAGATAGAAGGAAGACAAATTGAAAATAAACGTTGTGAATTCGTGATTTATCTGTAGTTCTTTGAATACAGATCTGTGATTGGTACATCTCTTGATCATATTTCTTGTCGAGTTGATACAGAATAAAGTATACTTGCTTTCTGATAGAATTCGACACTCAAAATGTTTCCGTATCCCTAGTATATAAACGTTTAGATTGAATCGATATCTGAAAGTGATCACACATTTTCGAATCAGTTTTAAGCTTCTAACCAAATAGGTTTATCCTCTTCGCCGTTACGCATGTACGTGATCATACATAGAGCGAATATAAGGGGATTACTTTCTCACCCCAGCTGCTAGTTCTCTCTGAAAAACGAAAAACTCGCGGTTTGAACAGCGCTCTTCTCACTTTCATTTCACACCTTTATTCCTTACTATTGAATGATATTGCATGACTTATTTTTAAAACTTGAATGACTTACTTGTAAAATGTGTACAAATATTGATAGTCACATATTACACAAAAATGATAAAAATATGTTAAAAAGTACTTATTTTTGGCAATCCGAACAGATCTAAATCAAATGTAGCGCGTTGCTTATTAATTCCTTCAACTAATACAACCTCAGAGTGTGCTTCTGAAATCTAATACTAATAGCACCACACTCTGAATAGACGTAATCTGTGGACTTGCTTTAATAAAGAACGGATAAAAATGCATGGTCATCTATGTATATTTTATCTTTATTAAGTCTGTACAGTAGAGAAGAATTAAGCACGCACCTAAGTGGTTTAAAAAAATCCAGGTGTACAAAACACCGGAGAAACATTAATCGATCAAATTTGTTATTAATATAAACAAAAATATAAATTGATTTAATATGACCATGAAACATTGTTTGAGTCCATATAAACTAAATAGCTCAGTAATTTGTAAAACAAGTTTTCACGTATTAGTTGAGCGATTGATTGTTAAACAATGTTGTTTTACACAATAATTAGCACATTGTTTACCAATAGCACAATATGTATCAATCAAATGCAATCAATCAATATATCAATCAATATCAATATCAAATGCTTAGAGTAATATAACTCATTGTTAAACAATGTTGTTTTAAACAACAATTAGCACATTGTTTATCAAACTTCAACCACCAACGTTTTCAAATGTTTTACTGAGCAATTTATTCCGACAACAAACTCCCACATTACACTGCTTCGTGAAATCATTAACTTCACAGGTAGTTTCTACAAACTGGAATGTGAGTTAGAAGGGTATGCACGTATGCTTCGATATTCGACAAAGTCCTTGGTTCTTTGTGTTTAACACCGTATAGAAATCGAACTAAATTTGCATTGACTACGTATTGCCCTTCTCTCAACCCTCAACGTGAGAGCTCAGAGCAAATGTGCACATTGTATTATAGAAATTGAGAATCTAGGAACCGGATCATATGAGTTCACTCCATGAATACATATTACGTTGTTTTAAACTTTAAATGGATTTATTGTTTCGCCCAAGCTCTCGTGCTGTGAGATTGGAACAAGTTATTGGATATTTCTATGCAGGAATTGTGCGGTATGTTCGATGATATGCAATGTGTGCAACAAAGATGGAGTTATGTAGGATCAGTTTTTGCTCCCTGGCAGTGCGGGGTGCATTATACAAATTGAAATAGCCAAGTGTGGTAATAAAATCGGTTCTCTGTACGAGAAGAGATCGAAGAAGACATTGTCTAGAGAGACAACTATTGGTTTGAAACTCGCTGTGGTCTAGCTGCTGACAGTTTTATGATTCTCTGAGGAATTGGAGACGGTGAAAAATGATACACCAATACAGACGTGAACTTTGAACCTAACGCTCTGGAAATTTTATGTTTGATGTAATAAAATAATCATGTCTACCTTCTTTCATGGTTAACATAAATATTATCTTGTTTACGGAGGATTTTAACAAAGCAAGGCGAACCAATTTCTTAGTTGAACAATATTATTGTATGAAAGTTTTACGTAAGAATTCCGTATCTTGGAGTTGCCCTCCACAGGAAATTTTCAGTCGGAGCCTGACTTTAGACTTTCCTGTACGAATATAAACAATCTACCACCTGTAACATCCACCTGTTTTATTTACAAACTAGAAAATTTAGGAGACAGAAAAACAAATTTATAGCTTCGTACAGCGCATCCATATATATCGTCTTGACGCTGTATATAGATCCAAAGACGAGCCGTATACGTATTTCATGGAATCACCTCTTTAATGCATAACAAATATATTGTGTTCTTTATATGGCAAGTTCATCAGTTTGGCTCGGAGTTGGCAGCCAGTGAACCTCCGTGGCATGATGGACGGTTTCCAAAGTAGCTACAAGAGAACGACAAAACTTGAAACTTTCGAGCGAAGAAATTCATAAGTCGACAAGTTATAGCTCGACTTGAGGAAAATGCCAGAGACTTTCATGAATCACTTCCTTCTACAAGACCAATATTGGTAAGCTAATATTAAATGTTCTATGAGAAAAAAAGAAAGAAAACACAAAAGTTCGTAAGGAAAAACTAATCAAATTTTGAGAAAGTCGACATTTCAAGTGTCAAAGCAAGTGTAAAGTGATTGATTTCAGCTTTTTTGTAAGTTTGTGTGCATTAAGTTTGTTTACTTGGTTCGACTCCAGCGCGATACAAAGGAATCTTGTCGATACGGCGTGTTTACTCTTTGATATCAACTGACTCAATAACATTTTATGATGAGATATTTATTGGAAATAGATTTGAGATGGACCTCTCCTCACTTGGACTACTTTATTACGCGAAATGACGAAAAATCGATTGAACTTGCATAAATTACTAGTATAATATTCCATGAGATATCGGAGAGAAAAAGCGTCTAGTTCCATAAAGAAAGTAGTGTGTAGCTAGTTTCGTGAATCGTTTCAAAACATATTTAATACATTACAACTTATAATTATTGTATGTAAAGGCAGATATCTTAAAGTTATGAAATCAAAAATAGTATAAAACCATAACAAGACACAAAACCAAATATTTTTCATGAAGCTAAAAAATACATGTCGAATCCAGTGTAGAACAGAAAAGGAAAATAATATCGTTGACTTGTATGTCCCAGCCGAAACGTGAAGAAACTGCTAATTAGATTTTAAATCTGATTGTTCGTAATTCAAACAATGAATAAACGTTACTGTTTGGCGGAATTATGAAGTCAATAATTAGTTTCGAATTAGTTTTGATAATTGCATTGTTAATTGTGCATTAATGTACAATAAATAATATTCTATTTTCTGTGTACACAGTTGAGCTCATTTTGATCAACTGTTGGCCATGCATTTAGCTTTAATTTCAGCTATGCAATATGCCTCTCAACTAAACGCAATTAACGCATCCCAATGTATTCAATTGATGTGGTTTGAGGTTTAACATAAATGGTGGTCAAAACTAATTAAAATGATGAAATATCAATTCAGCAATGATAATATAAACTGGTTAATTGCTTGCATGTATAGAACACAGGTATAAATTATTAGAGAATGTCTAGAATGTTAACTAGTTTGTACCTCGAGATGAAGAAAATAGACAAAATTAACTCAACCATAACATTCTGCGGAACTTTATTATAACCCTTTCTTGTCATTTACATTTACAAAATGTGTTATCAATTAAGAATTTTCTTGCGAAACCACTTGACTAACGGGGAAAACACGCATTTACCAAACTAGACTATGGGGTGAGAATGTATTAACTAATTCTGTAAGTGATTCAACTAACTCTTGTGAGATTCTCCATTCCATTATTATCGTTCAGAAAATAGTTCGACAGATTGTAACGAGTATTTCTGTACACTCTTGACGCCAGAATTTGTTGTTGGGACAAACCTTATGCATATTAAATACTATTTTATACTGTGTCATTCTTCATTCAGTTGCCTAACTTTATTGGGAATGAGTTATGTTTGTGATAGAAATCGATATAAGAACAATATGAGCGAAAGATGTGTAACATAAATGATACACTGTTTACCAGTGAAATTGATTAGTCATCTTACAAAGGGTTTTCTACACATGACAAATCAATATCAAAAGTACATCACACTTAAAAAGTACAATTCAAATTGGGCAAATACAATGAAATTCCATTTCGAGTGAATATTGAAATCCGATTGAAATTGTCCAATTTGAATTGTATAGTGTGATATGGACTTAGCACCGGTACAATTCTTTCAGTGACCAGCTTAATCAACTCATGAGAACATCTCTCGAATCCATGTTCAATCATTAAAACGGACTGCGTGGTCGCGAGAAAATCGTCACAACATCATTTCATTTCCTACATTCGTTCTCATTTCATGGCTCGTCGTCACCCTCCCCCTCACGGGTGTTATACGGAAGAGAATGGCAAGGAAAAGCGAGAGAGGCATTACCCAATGTCATCTGTCTCTTTGTGTGACCTCAAACGGTCCTTATCCTGTCATTACAGTGGTAATTTAAGGTCCCCGTCGTCGGGTGAGACGTGTTCAGTGGTAGGGAAGCTATTGGCGCGAGGGGGTGAGGGGGTGAGGGGAGACGACGAATGTAATTTTAGAGGGCTGATTGATAAAATAAAGACTTTGGGGATTTACCGCTCGGTCGAATTCTTTCCCCGACTTTCTTCGGTTCTGCGAAAAAAAGATGTTTCAATTTGTTTTTTTGGTTGGTTACGTTTTCTTCGCCTCGAATTCGAGCTGAGTTTCGCCTCGCTGGCGCTGCAATCTGGATGCGTATTCAAATAACCACCTGACACCGATAACTTTACAGATATTGTTGTTATTTCGTAAAGCCCGTAGGCTCGTTTCAATTTCATAATCTTTATCAACTTTTAATTAAATCTGTATTTAATGTGAAGGTAGGTATTATCGTTTCAGACTCGCTTTTTACGAGTATTAAATGCAGTTCTCAGCTGAAATTATATTTATCCCTTGAACAAAAATTCAGTGCCATAAGGGTAATTACAAATTAAATTTTGTGTTGGAGAAAACTGGAATAAAATCGATGATTTGTCGATTTGGAGAGATCCTCGATTATTTTTTGCTCCTTAAAAAGCGTGAATCAACGTCCAATTCTATATTTACCGTTATTTTTAAATGTGATGTTTTGGAATTGTAATACCGAAAGATGAGGCACTTTAAGAAGATTCTTAAATGTACCCATTTTAATTTAATGAAACGTGTATTGAAGTTCATTTACTATAACCAGGAATCTGCACGCAATTCCCAATGCCGTTTTCATCGAGTTTTCCACCTGTTAGCAAACTATTTACACGTCACGCTGCCTCTAAGCGTCGTCAGTCGATCTGACGTCAAGTTTATGAGACGTCTCGAGTCACGTGGTCGTGGTCACGTGACCGTGAACTCCCTGATGGTTGTTCGTCTCCATTTGTCAACCTCTGAGCTTCCGAACGCAAATCGTTTCCCGCCAAAAAAAAGAAAAACTCTGGAGATGCTCGGCAAGGCAAGACAAATCACACCGGCTGGGGCGGGAAGGGGAGAGGGGGGGGGGGGGGCGCGTGGGCTAGAAAACCACGAAGACGAGCTCAGACTTTGCTATTTCATGAAGATTGCCCAAATTACATTTTGATTCATCAATCATCTGGTGTGACGGCGCTGTGGCACACACATCCCATGGCACTTGTACTCTATAATAGCGTGAAGGGTAGGTGATAGCTACGTAATGTGGAGAGTTTATAGGAATTGTGACTATCAAAATGACAAGCGTCTTTTAGACTTTGAATAAAAATATAAAGGACATTATTTGTTTATTTTAGCTCTTTATATATGAATTTTAGCCATTTTCGCGATAATGGGTGCTCGTTAAATACTTCCAAATGAAAGTGGACAACTAAAACGCTTATTGTAGTCTAATGTAGTCTAATGTAGTATGTAGTTGGTTTCAATAATACTAGGTAGAAACTAAAACAGTGTATACTTCAATGCAACAAGAATAATATTTTTAAACTGTAATACCACTTTGCCCAGTTTCTCAATACTGGGCTAATTTGTAAACAGTTGATTAGGACTATATTGCTATGGCAACAACCAATCTGTTCTTTTCTTGAAAGAACATTTAAGCATAACTGATAGTTGTAGTAGAGTATTGAAAAACTGACCCTTCAGTTTAGAGTGCGAGTTACATAATAAACAGTGAATTAAAACGTATTTTTTCTTGGTAGAGATTGCAAATAATCTCGACGTCTCAAGTGTGTAGAGGCATCAAGACCACTCGGGACAGCGAGCTTGCGTGCGTCAGCGTCGCGATCCACGAACCTCCGTCGAGGACATCAGGGAGACGCCGACGCCGACGCCGCCGACGCTGGAGAGAAACGTCGAGATCGTCGAATTGATGGCACTTTCCTCTTACATTTGTCCTCGACGTCGTTCCTCTGCCATTTGTCTCGACGGGACGAGTTTGCCGCCTCCCCCATCCCCCTCTCCCCCCAGCGAGTGGGATATACACCAACAACTATTAATCTGTCCAGAGTTGTAGATTATCTGGCTGGGTGACACCTAGCCATGACGGGGACCTCAGAGCGTCCCCTCATTGTCGCGATCGCGATGAATTGCGCACGGACGCTAAATCACTCATTCGCGACTTATTTCAGTCGCCTATTCGTGAATACCAGGCGAGAATTTCACTTTCCATGGTGTTTTGAGAGAGAATTGTCATGAAACTTGCTGAAGGTAATTAAGTACCTTGTTAGATACTCTTAATGTAATTACAAGAGCGAGCGAATTCTGTTGATAGTTTTTGCCATCTTTGAAATCACTTCTCGATATTAGGTTCACTAAATCTGAAAGCTGACCAGAGTGACTGCTTCACTAAATTATCTCAGTCGTTTTTAGTGGTGTGAGCTTGAATTTCAAGCAGTTGCATCCAACTTGAAAATAGAGACTTTTAAAGGCAATTGTGGAAGATAAACTCGTGTTAACAATTCATTCAGTTGATTCAAATCATGTCTTTGTTTGAGAAAAAAAGAACTATAATTAGCATTCGGATAAGTTTGCAGCTAAATGCATTTCTTATAGGTTTTTAAAAGTTAAACACTGCAAGTGTCATCCGAGACAGAGACGTCTTTCTGTTTTACAAAGTGTTTAATAATGAAAGGAAATAATGTAAAAGTTTGTATACAAATAGTTAACATTTCCGATCACCGATGCTTTTGACGTCGATTTCTCAAGTACATAACTTTCATTCAGAGAAGCAGAAAAGTCGAAAAAGTACAAGGAGCCGAAATGTCTATCACACTCTATGGTTAGAGAGATAATATGCAGACCGAAAATGTGAATAAATATAAAGAAGAATGAATCTTTTGGTAGAGAGATACGAAGAAAGTTTGGTTTCCGTTCATTCCGCCAGCCTCGCTCATCAAGACATGCAAATGAGACTCATTTCCATATCTCGCGATATCTGCCAAGTGGCGCTTGGCGACCAGCCCTTGGCGCCACCTTTCGACAAACATCAGTCTCTGCATTCACGTCGCATCGGCTCGGCAATTACGTGATGGCCTAGATGAGGTAGATGGTTGTCGTTCATTACGTCACTGACAATGTTTTCAGTCCCTCTCATAATTTACTCACGGAACAAGGACTAAGTTCGCAAGAAAATTGCTCAAAAGCGAGGAGTTCATTAGACATGAAATATTTTTAGCAAAGTAGAATCCCCTGGTAGAATCAAAATGAAAATTGTGTGATAATTTCAATTTTAAAGTCACTCATAACCATGAAATTCTGTTAGATATAGAAATGAATAACTTACTGTTATCGTGTGAAACAGTTTTTTTTTTTTTTTTTTTTTTACAATTTTAGAACCTCTACCAAAGCTCCACCAAGACTTACGTCAGGTGAAAAGTGAACTCAGGTCTCCTCAAGTCTTGTTCTTCAGAAATGTTAATAGGATTTACAGAATGGAAGCGCTTCGCCATCGTCTACGCTTCCGAGATAATAGCAACCCGCTGTCGCAAGACGGGCTATGAAAAGAGAAGATGCGTTTTCAATCTCAATCTTCTCGCTCTCTTGCTCAACTGAGACCACGTTGTTCTGTATCATTCGGTTTAACGGTAATCGCCGATGCGCCGCGCACTGTTGCCGTGTTTGGTGACACTGCTGGGAACGCGGGGTGGACTAATCTCATTCACTCGAAGTGATGGAAATTACTTTTGATACACACTTTGTCTGGCAATGATGCTGTGCGGGTAATGACTTTTACAGTTGCGTAGAGAGCATTTTTTTATAGATGTGAGATGATAACGACGTTGAAGTACCTATATTTTTGTTTTGGAAATTATTAATAAGTTTCTAAATAATCAATAACACTGTGTAATCCAAAAATGAACATTATCGAGAAACTTCGCTTATAAAAGTACCTAATTAAATTTTTCACAAAGTATTGTGAACTTATAAAACATACTTTATGCAACAGATGAGCTTCAGGTTGCGAATAGCAAAAAATGGCACAGTCGTTAGGTAAATAAATATAGAAAGAATATAAAATATAGAATATAAGGGAGATAGGTATACTTACGGTGTCGGAATCTCAGAAAATTTAATAATTGATAAAAAAAAAATACAAATTGAAGATAAATTATTGTATTACTTATTATTTATGCATTTATATTTGTTTATTAGTTTGTCAATAGCAGAATTCATGATTTCACGTGTGTAATATGGTAATTTTTGGACATCACAGAACAATTTTCATTATTCCAAACACTATTTCCTGTACAACTTATTAGGAAACTTCGAGTTTCCTATAATGATCGAGTTCTTCATAATGAAACATTTTAGTTAAATGGACGTACTTTATTACGTCCGGATTTTATATATCTTGCATTTGAGTTAGAATTCTTGCTCTGATTGAAGAATTGTGTTGCGAACTATTGGTGTTCCGTTGATTAGCAGAAGTTGTGCTTCTTGTAGAATAGTTTTCTAAATCTCTTCCTGTCAAAGAGTCTCGTTATCCTCATTTGAAAGACAGCTAGAATATTATTACATTTCACAAGGTTCAAAGTTTCTTCTGTAAATAGTTGAAAAATAGCAATGTAGTTAAAGTTGGCGTCTATAGGTGTAAAACATTGTGTTGAGAAGGAAACTTTGCTATCTGGCATTTCTTGATACAGCTGCTGCAACTTGGATTGTATCTCACCCAGAACTCCATGGGAGAGAGTGAGAGAGAGATAGAGAGAACTGGTAGTCCCGAGGGCCAAAAAGAGTTCACAACAGTTAAAACAACTTTTCTTTATTCTTTATACTTTTCAAAAGCATATTTATAAAGTAAACCCCATCAAAATAACGCCTCTTTTAGTTGTTTATAGCTATACAATAGTTATTCCCAAAACTCTGGAGGGCTAAACAAAAAAAAACAGCGTCAAACTTTTATATAAAAAATAAAGTCATAGACATCAAATTCCCATGAGAAATTGTATTATAGAAGAAAGATGAGTATTTTTAGAAGGCTTTTTGGGGGAGAATTAAATATTAATTCACTAAAAACGATGCACGTAGATAAATAATACATAACATCGTTGCAATATAACATTTGCATAGAGCCATCGTTAATCTTCATCACTTTAAGAACTATGAAAATTTTTATTATCGATATAAGATTCTAAACGGTTTTCCCTTGATGTTTTTCTTCCCATTTTTATTCAAATTCATGCCATGAATCATAAAGTAACACTCCATTACTTTAAAGGGTGATTTTTACTCGTCAAGTAAAAAGGCAAACAGACCAAATTTTCACAAACTTCCCCAGAGAGAACGAAATTAAATGTAGTTAAATAGTAAAACTCTGGGTTGTCTACTTGGAGTGGTGTTCCCATTATTCATGTGGAAGAGCTGTGAGCAATATAAGCCACGGCCGATCTAATTAGTCCCTGTAAACGAAAAACATTTATATTGTATAGAAACGCACGCGGATGCCACCCGTCTTAATGCCAAAACATCCACCATCTTTTAAGCTATATTCAGGTGACGGCAAGACCATTTGAGCACTTTTTTAAGATTTGTGAGAGTTCAATATTATTGTTATTATAAGAGAGTTTCTTATGAGCAAAATGAGCATTTAAAATTAAAATATTACGTTTGTGCAGTTGTGACTCAGACTAAAAATTATTAACCCTATTTAACGAATGATACTTTTGTTATCCTGAAGATGACAGGACTATGTTAAAACGTTGGTCTTACGCATCCATATACGCATATTTTCCACGCATGGAATCCGCATGATAATTTTTAAAATCTCTATGCGAGTCTAATAACACCGATTTATTTTGGAAATTAAACTGAACAAAATCTTTACCCGCTGCATTAAACATTATAAGATCTGTGGACCTCTAGATTGGAAAAACCTCGCAATGCTTTTACTATTTATTTTGTTCACTCTGTAAAGAGGGAAAAACAATAAAATAAACGTCTGCATTTCTGTATCAACACATTTATCTAAAAATATACATGTCAGAGTCAATACGAGTACATGCACATTTAACTTTCACAAGAGTTATTCGGAATGTTATATCGGACAATTGGAAAGGGCACTTCAACTTCGGGTCTGTCCACATAATGCCCTACGATTTGAAAGTCGAGTGCATTTGGGTGTTGCGCGATCTTCTTCCTCGACATCACATTCACCAGCTCTGACATGGTCATCTTCATCCTTATTTCAAGCTTTTCTTTCGGCACCCAGGTGGCGTAGATCACGCTGTCGTCGTGCAACACTTTAGTAACAGTCAGTCCGTGATTCTGCATGAAGTAATCGCAGAAGTCCGCCAGCGTCAACTCTCCTTCGACAAAGCAACGGTTCCACAGGGACCACTCTCGGTAGATGCAAATTGTTTGCTTGACCGCTGGCAGCGGCTCGGAGGAACAGAAGAACGGAAGTGCGAGATTGAAGTAGCCGTTCTTGTAGAGTGAGATGTCTCTGTGACCTTGGATCAGTTTATACAGTTCCAGACACACCAACCCTGCTGCCACAGATGACGCAGTCGCAATGGCGGGAATTATCTTCCCGACGAACATCGTGCTCTTGAAGCGATCTACTTGCGGGATGTTGTAGTTTGATGCTCGAAGACTCGAAGCGGCAACGATGAAGTCCATGTGTAACTTTGTGTTGTCGTCTTTCTCGAAATGTTGAGGTGTTATTTGAAGGCCTGACAAGCGGATTCTAGACCACAGATCAAGCCGAAGCAGAGCGACTTCTTCCGAGCGATTCAACTGCTCAACTGTTTCTGAACTATTCGCTCTATCGCATGGTGTAAATGGCTCCACACTGACACCCTCAAGCATCATCTTGATTACTTGCCGATTGCTGACCTCTGTTATTCCGTACACCCTGGCCTTGAGATTTGCTGCAGCAGTTATGAAGTTGAAGTGAAGAGGATCAGCGACGTTAAAAGTGAGTGGAACTGGACAACGCTTAAGTCCTGACCAAAACCGTGTGCCGTGCTCCGTCAACTGATCTGCGGGGCAGTTGAATAATAGTTGACGGATCTGATTGTAAAATTGATCTTGGAAGTATCTTCGAGCCCACGCAATGCAGTCCTGAAAGACAAGAGGCCGCTCGTCCAATAGAGCTTGTTTTAACGTCCGCAAGTTTTCCAATTGTAAGCTGAGAGGCTTCTTCTCTAACACATTCATGAAAAGTGAGCTGTTGCTTAAATAATGAGCGGAGTTTTCAACGGATGTCTTAAAGAGATGATCGAATTGGTTGCGAGCCCATTGCAGCGTATGCTCGACGGAATTGGGATAGTCGGTCAAGGTGCAAACTGGGATGCTTTTCTCTTGTGGATCTTGCGAAGAGTTGTATGATTCGGTCAAAAATGGGATCACGACTTGCGTGCTGCCTTTCGTTCCCAAAATTCCAGAATCCAGAAGTACTTTCTGGTATAAAACACACATTTCGTCCACGTAACGGCGATCTTCGACGGTGTCCACAGCATTTGCCACTCCGTCCAGCTTCATGAAGAATTTCTGGTCATATATATTCTCCGTGGCCGGACAAAAGCGGTTCCCGTCAGCGATTATATTCATTGCTGTGTTCATTCGCCACGCCGCCTCCACAGCTATGGTAGACTTGAGAACGTCGACATCAGAAGCTCGGTACAAAAATTGTGTGCTTAAGTTGGATTTTGAGATAAAATCCATGTCCGTGACAGTTACTCTCCCCTCATCCGAGGCTCCAACACCCATCATAGCAAAGTTCTTGAGCAGCTCACATCCTAGAGCTCCAGCGCCAACTACAAAGTAGTGTAGTTTCTCCAAACGCTGTTGAAAATCATTGCCGAACACCGCCGTCTGACCGTCGTACCTGCAATCAGTCGGCTGGCATTCACCTTCCCAGACTGTCATCAGATCTGGAAGACACTCGATGGCATCAAAGTACAGCCACTGGAAGATGGGATTGAACTTTCCACTACATGCCTTCATCACTTCCTGGGCAACAATACCCCCAATAACTGAATTCATCGGGCCCAAGGAACCACTTGAGATTTTCACAAACGTTTTAAGTAAATCCGAATCGCAATTTTCAGCTATTCCACTAGATTTAGCCATAGTTAAGAATGCGCATGCATCAATGGTATTCCATGGCTTAGGAAATCTTCGATATCTGGCGACAAAATTGTGCAGAGTATTGAAGGCCAAATGTAGCTTAGCAGGGCGATCAGACTTGGCAGAATCCGTCATGACAAACTCAGGGGATTTCAAAGATTCACTCAAAGGTTTGAAATGAATTACTTTCGGGATTTTTAATTGTGTTACTATTCCGTCACTAACATAATCGGAATACCCAGAACAGTCGCCAATCTTAAATGAATATGGTCCTAGAACTTGAATTCTCTTAGGATCACACCCATTCAGTTCCGTCATGCCTACTACCTCAGAGAATGTGACGTAATCCCCGTCCTGCAGTCCGTGTTGAACGTCGTCGACACACGTTACAATTCCGTCCGAGTCCCGAGAGATGTTGACAATCAAAGCCGAGGCGGGGGGCTCGCCATTAGTGTCCACCACTGTAAACTCCTTTCCAAAGTCACAGAACACTTGTCCGAACAGACCTCTCGTGTCACCAATAACCAGAGCAATGTCGTTGGCTCGAGTCACTTCCGAGATCCAGAGCTGATCTGTTATCCCAGTCTCTGTCAGTACAACGACCTTGAATTGCTTGATGAAGTCAATCGTGAGTGGTTCGGTGTACGCTTGGGTGTAGACGTATGCATTTAATTCGGCTAATTGGGATAAACAAGCTTCAGCTCTGTTTTTTCTAATATCAAGATCTGTCAAATAGAACTGCGAGGAGAGATCCGACATCTGACAAAGAGATTCATCGTGAAGCGTCACGGATTTGACGCCACTTAATATCACGTTTTTTGCTATCTCTACACCGAGACCTCCTAGACCTGATATCAGTATGTCTGCTTGTCCCATTAGTCGCATGGTGTCGTGGCCGAGCACATAGAGCTGGCGAGAATACAGATCTTCGTCGATATCTTCATTGTGATCACCAGACGCCTTTGATGACCCCAGCAATGGCGAAGAATGCTCTGTCTTCAATTTCTTAGCCGCAGATTTCCAGGTTTGATACATACCAAAGCTTTTTTATTTTTATTTTCTGTGAAATGATTATAAAATAACTTTTAAAAACTTTGTTCACCTTTCTGGGGATACTTGGCAGAAAAAAACAAGTGTATACAGTACATAACTTTAGTGAGAGCACTGCCTTCCTTTTGCTAATTGTTCAGAGTCATTGAATTCAAATATGAAATTGTCGCTTTATGTGGCTCCAGATAACTTTCCCGAAACTATTATATTACCATAATTTATTTTTCCCATATCAAAATATTTTAATATTCCAATTTGGGAGTGTTGAAAAATATTAGAAGCAATGTGTATAACTAAAATTGTCATATACGTGCTCAATGTTGAATGATTAACAATATTCTGGTTACTTTATAATACAGAATAATGCCTATAGTGTACTTCACTTTGTGGGCTTTAGTCAACGTCTGTTGGGCTTTAGTTATCTCCTCCATCCTAGATTAAAAGTATGAAGACTTCGTTTTTCAGCCATTAAAGTGAATATGCCACTGTACATCACTATGAAGAGAGTTCATCATGTCTCTGAACAAACTGTTTTATATCGACATTTCCAATTAGTTCTCGATCGTGGAATCTCATTCTCTCCGTCGGTCGAGAAGTCTGGAAGCGATCCAGCGGCGTCCCGACGTACAAGATGAGAGTTTCGATCACATCAGGTGCAGGACAAATCATATATTGAACATTTAGTTCTTCTATAGTGCAGAGAGTGTCAATCCAATAGAGTATTCTGTTAGGAATACGCTCTGTGGAACACGTTGATAAGCGCGCCATATTCAAGCATGTTGTTCTACTTTTCATTACACTTGGAATGAAAACAAACCCCATTAATTTGCAAGTGATCAAGGTGCGTTACATTTTCTTTATCGATGGAGTTTTTTTGACAAACGTATCAAATTGAGCTTAGAATGTAAATTCTTAATTCTTGACCTGTTTTGACGATTTTCTTTTAAATATGATAATAATATGCTGGATTCAATGGCAATGCAAAATTTAATCATTATTGGCCCAACATGTAATTTTTAATGTCTCACACAAAGACAGGATTTTCCTTAAAAAACAGAGAAATCTATAACAAGAAATGCTGAATACAAGAAGCGTTTCACGCTCGCGATCACAGTATATTGATATAAAATTTTAAAATGAATCACGTAACAATTTTGTAGATGAACTTTATTAGTTTTAAAATAGCTTCCTCTCTATTTTAGATAATGTTTAACTCTCTTTTTAAAGATTATTACCATTTTCTCACATCCTTCAATTCTACACTATTTTACACAAACTTTTTTGAACAAAGATTTACGTTTTAACTAAGGCATACGTAGTTTTTACCAAATCGAATATTGTTACTGGTGTATTTGTTAAAATACACGTTACCAACTTTGGAATATTATGTATTTGACAACACAGTTCGGCGCGCCACTGGCTTCTTCTTCCCGTTTCTTTATTCTCTCGCCCAAGAGTATTATCATCCATTATTCATTAGGCAACTGTTTACGATGGCTCCCGATGTCCATATAATAGTCCGACCTCTCGTCTACAGCGTCTTCGTGGCCGTGGTGGAGATGTGCTCTTTGACACTGACACGACGCCAGGTCGCGTGGAGCGACTCAAACACAACTTCATGGAAAGTGAAGCAGAAGAGAGGGATGATAGAAGTGGTCTTTCTTTGATCACAATATTTATTCACAGAGGAATATGAACTACTAGAAAAACGCTGTTTGTAACTCGTTGATGAGCGAGCCTTCGTATTGCATGCGAATCAATATTCGTGTGAAAGTTGCTGCTCTATAATGGACCTCGGAAATCAAAGGAGCAGTAATTTAAAGAATAATTATCACTGCAGCAGTGATCATTTTTCTTTACATTTCGTTGAAGAAATTTGTCAAATATTTCAAACCAACCGAAAAATGTCGGTGAATCGACACGTCGTAATAAATTTTAAATGCAATCTTTTACTAAAAATAATGAACTTACTTGTATCTATTAAATGTGGTATCAAAATATTGACTCTTTAAAGTAAAGGCACAAGCAGTCTGCAGTAGGTAACATTAAAGTTTATTCCTACAGCTATTTAGGCCGTCTTATGAATCCCAAACATCAAATCTCAAAGGATTTCGATGCAGGGACGACGCTAGGATTTTAATACAGGGGGGGGGCCTAGGTAGGGCAATAAACTTTTTAGGGGGGGCAAACGTATTTTCACATGTATATTTTCATATTGTGGCGTGGGGATCAGGCGCGTAGTAACTAAATTTGCAAGGGGGGGGGGGGGGTCTGGGGGAGGGCCCCCCAGTAAAATGCAGGTCCGGGGCGCACAGCCCCGGAAAATTTTTGAATTTCAGACATCAATTTGGTGCATTTCTATGCGATTTTAACACTTTTAAAGCACATTGTTTTCTTGACACATAAATATATAAGTACATAGGGAGGGGTATTGAATCAGAGTAGGGATTCTCCCCCCATCCCCCCCCCTTCCTACGCGCCTGGTGGGGATAATTAAAAAACTGAAGCCTTCAAAAAATTATCCCTATACACTAATTGAGCGAGCGTAGCGAGCGTCACCACGGTACTCTTATGGCACTTTCTCTGTGTGTTTTTTTTTTTGTTTTTTTTTTTTGTTTTTTTTGTGGTCACAGCCCAGGTCAAACCGCTCAAGCAATCGATCTGAAATTTTGTACACATACTAACGTACTCTATGCGGTCCCTGGGATCGTTTTTGAACGGGCTCCCGTGATTGGTTCAAATTAAAAAAAAATTATCTTTCGATTGGTTGCATCAATCAATTTGAAATTAAGCAAAAACATTGCAACCAACATTGTACCCAATCATAACAAGTTTCAGCCAAATCCTCCTATTGGTTCAAATTTAAAACCATTTTTCATGTGATTTTTGACATTTAAACTAGAACAGATTGACCGATCAACTTAAAACTTCGCGTGGTCATTGGTACCAACATTTTAGGTATTTTTGCCAATTTTCAGTCTAATCTGTCGTTATTTTCAAAAGTTTTGTCATTTTAAGGTCATTTTATTCCATAATCTTGAAAAATGTATACTAAATTGTCATCCCTGCCTTCTTTAAGCTTCTGTTCCAAGGCAAGGCCTGTAGAGCAGCCAAGCTATCCACAATGTACAGTAAAATGAAAGCATTTTTGAGCTAGCGCATAAAATCGGATGCAGTACGAAGGCCAAATCCTCTAATTGGTTTAAGTTTAAATAATGTCTTCTGATTGGCCGACAATAAAAATGTTCACATTAAGTTCAAATTTTGCATGGTGATCAAGACCAACTTAATATTAAATTTTACATACCTATTGTAAGCCCAATCAGTCAAGTATTAATTGTAATTTTACGAGTTTAGTATGGGATGTCACAAGAGATTTCTGGAGAAGGTATGTAGGTAAGACTTCACGACACAATGGATCTGTTATTCATCCAGAGTATTATGGAGATTGAAAAATTGCAGAGAAAATCGTCTTGTGCCGTGTCGTGCATCGTTACTATGGGGATGTTGCATGTTCTGTGCTCGCTCATCAACGCGTTACACTGAGCGTTTTCCTAGTTTTTATGAACTATCCTCCCACCATTTTTCGTCCCTTACCATTTCCCAAGACTCTCCACTTTTCCCACAGCCACCTTCACTCCACTCATCCACTTCGTTCGCGGTCTCCCTAGTCCCTGCATTTCTTTTCCCTCCCATTGCTGCTCTATCTGCCTTCCTTCTCGGTATCCTCTCTTGTCCCATCCCTTTCAATCGACCAAACCATTTCAATCTCTCCTTTCCTAATTTGAAACTTATAGAGTCGCCATTGCTTATTTTTTAGCTCCGTATCTTATCCAATTTTTGTCAACCCTGCTATACTTCTTAGGAACTTCATTATGACTGGCACACGAAAGTCGCCTATTTGTAAAACATTTTCAGCTGAAGTTTTATTTGATAATTTGAACAGTGCAAAAAATTGAAGAAAAGTATAGAATATCAAGATATTTATTTTCCCACATTTGGTTTGGGGGGGCACAAGGGGGGGCCGCGCTAATGTTTGGGGGGGCCGTGGCCCCCCCAGGCCCCCCCTTAGCGTCGTCCCTGTTTCGATGAAACATTAATTCAGAGACTAGATTTGCTTATGAACTAAATCCACCCCAATCTCATAAGAAACTGCTATGAACGTAATGACCCTTGTCACTATGATTTCTTATCTCGCTCCAATCTCGCATAATATAATTCGTATCCATCTTGTTTTCACCATCCCTATGTGCATGTTATTATGAAATCTACAAAAGAGGTTTCGTGACAGAAAGACATGAGAACTTGAACAGTTTGACAGTTGAATAATTGTTGTGAAGACCTCCCGACCTCGAACATCATCGGTCACTTCTCTCGGATGCGACGTTTTCATTTGTCAGTTGTCGCGGCGATCCCCCTGCTCCCCAGTGACTCGTCCAGAGATGGCGATCGAATCGCTGACTTAACGCCAAAGTCTGCGCTCAAAAGAAAGGGTTAGTTTTAGAGTTATGTTGGAAACTTTTTTTTAATTATACATGGTTTATATGAAAATGATAAAATGTCAAATATCATGTCATATGATAATAAAAAGTACACCGATCCTACACCATCTCTCAATTTTTATTGAAACGTACACTTTTCGCTTCGCTTCAAAAAATTAAAGGTAGGTACCTTTTGTTTTGCTTTAAAAAATGCTGTGTTTTGGAAAGTAACGATAAAACAAATATTAAACTAATTTCGATATTGTTATCAAGACCATCATTTATTAGTTTGATAACCAAAACCCATAATATTTAATAAACTTGTTGATTGATATGGACAAATGTTGGTTTTTAACTTGTCAATTTACGTCGAGATGTTAATAATTACAGTTGGGTCAGTACTGAGGGCACTCGCCTATCCAGGAAACATGGGTTCGATCCCACTCGATGGTTATGCGTTTAAATACGTGATATATGCACAGCACTACTGTTTTATATACATAAAACAGAAACAAGAGTGTGTGTATTTTATGATAGCTCATCGTAATATTGAACATGATTTAATCACAGTAGACAACACGAGTTTGCTTTCACAAAAATGGTTAGAAACTTTGTATTTTGTTATCAAACTGTTCACGAATGAACATATCCTTCAATTTGAATAATAGTGAGATATTGTGTATCCAGTTCGCATGTCTACGATACATTTCAATACGGATACTAGCTACTTACGTGTTCTATAACACCGAAACATACCCAAGCTCAAGGCCAATGAGGGTGTATTTTTACACTGACCAACAGATAATGACCTAATTTCATCGTCCTTTCAGGAATACTTCATTATACAACTCATCTCAGCAAACCATCTACTATTTCAAAATATAACTTTCAGATCCCCATGTTTCGTCAGCCCCCGGCGTCTAATTAGGTAGGCAACGTGCTTCACTTAGCTGCCAGTTTGGCTGCTTACCTCCTAGGCGTAGAAGGAGGTCTCTTGTTTCCGAGTTCTCGACACTACGGCTTGGTGAAACTCATCAAACTGCTAACAACACTGAAGTTAGCAAACAAGATGATCTTACATAGAAGCAGACATAAACTCATGTTTATGGAAATGGGATCGTTAATTAGATGATGTTCCCAGTTCGAATAAGCTTATAGATGTGAGCTACAGGTCATACGTAGGTGAAACCATCTTAATAGACAATTAATTAGTTGTCGACCGGCCTGGGTTTTAGGAGGCCGTCACGGTGACGTATAAGATGACAATAAATAAGGAAATATTTGACTTTTGAATGGAAGTGCAGTGGGTTGGAAAATCACTGGTTTGGATGCGCAGAGGCGAATGCGCTCTGGAGCGGGAAACTGCCCGAGATAAGTTCTCTCTCTGATTTTCCAGACCGCCCATTGAGCTTGAATTATTTGAAATACTTTTAGTTTTCAAACAGAAGTTGAGCGGAAGCCGACTGGGGATTGATTTTCATTGTAGCTCCGCTTGGAACGTTAGGGAATTAATCACACTTGCGGTGTCGGAGGATCATCGGGCTCATCACGGTGCTGGTGTCGGAGGATCATCGCGGTGCTTGGTGTCGGAGGATCATCGCGGTGCTGGTGTCGGAGGATCGTCGCGGTGCTGGTGTCGGAGGATCATCGCGGTGCTTGGTGTCGGAGGATCATCGCGGTGCTGGTGTGGGAGGATCATCGCGGTGCTGGTGTCGGAGGATCATCGCGGTGCTTGGTGTCGGAGGATCATCGCGGTGCTGGTGTCGGAGGATCGTCGGGCTCATCACGGTGCTGGTGTCGGAGGATCGTCGGGCTCATCCCAGTGCTGGTGTGGGAGGATCATCGCGGTGCTGGTGTCGGAGAATCATCGCGCTCATCGCGGCGCTTGTGTCGGAGGATCATCGCGGTGCTGGTGTCGGAGGATCGTCGGGCTCATCACGGTGCTGGTGTCGGAGGATCGTCGGGCTCATCCCAGTGCTGGTGTGGGAGGATCATCGCGGTGCTGGTGTCGGAGAATCATCGCGCTCATCGCGGCGCTTGTGTCGGAGGATCATCGCGGTGCTGGTGTCGGAGGATCGTCGGGCTCATTACTGCTCAAAGGTCGTCGTTCTGGAACTTGAAGAGACTACACTCTACTTATTTTTAATAGTTGCTTTAATATTTCTTGGCCCAGTACATCTCACCCCCGCTGGTGTAAGACCCATGCCGAGCCGAGGCCCCTCTGCCACCCCCACCCGCCCCCGGGGGCGGTACAGATCGAGTAAATCAGAGGGAAATGGGGGGCGGAACACAAGAGCGGTGGAATATTAAAATTTGGCGCCGAGCGGGCAATAAGTAAGACCCCACCATGTTCAATCCCATTTTGTTTTATTGTGATTTAAGAGAGTTTTGCACGTTATTTTAGGCCAAAAAATAAAATAAAATTACCATAGAGCCAGAAGAGATAAACGCCCACACTTTTGCAAAATGGTTAGGACGCATATTCTTCCTCAAACACAGCGAATCCGCGATAAAACTTTAGAAATGTTTATACATTTTCATAAAATGAGTGATTTATTATCTTTTTTTATCGTCGTAGTAAATAATATGACGTTTTACAGTTTACCTAGGTGTTGTTTACCCGGTGTGGTTTACCTAAGAACCAACACGTGAAAATTTGAGTTTACTTCATATTCAAGAAGATATTTTCTGTTTGAAAAGATACATTTTAATAACCTGACATGAACCTCAACATTGAAAGTGCCAGTGTGTAACATTGTACACTATTTCAGTTTTCGCATTTGAAACGTCGTGCGGACCTCGCAGTGTTGTCAAAAGTTTCGTGTCACGCCGGGGAGAAGAGTGCAATCTTTGATACCCAAGATTCTCGTGAGTCACGGTGAACTCTGGAACAAAAAATATTACTCCTAATCTGGCAATCTAGGCCAGGAAATTAGACTAGAATCGTTGCACAAAGGAACCAGCAATTTCGTGGCAGTTGAAAGGTGGCCTGATAATGACTAGGTGCAAGGAAGGAAGGTAATGATTGGCACAAGTCAAGAGTAAAGGTCAACTGAGAGTAAAGTGTCGTTGAGTTAGGTGCGGATGTGGTGAAAACTAGAACAATTTATAAACCACTTTGTAACAACGGAGACTTCGTGACGGAGCGAACAGGGCGACGAACTCACGACCGACTAGTCCGAGGATTATCGCCATTTTCTCGATTGTCTCACTTTCGTAAAAAGTCACTAAACAACTACATGGCTTAGTTCGGTTTCAGGTGACTTGATGATACGTTATTTGGAATTCACTCTGAGCAAAATACTACGTGAGTGTTTGACTTAAATGTTTTGAGACATGCACCAGTAGTGAAAAGCTAAAACAACAACAATTTAAAATCAATTTTCTAAAATATATTTAAAAAATTGTCAGGTAACTATTTCAATTACTTTTTCATTTCATACTTATTATAATTGTTCAATATTTGATTACAAATCTACTGCATGTGAAAGTTCATTTGAGTTAAAAACAGCATGGCGTTTACAGGGGTGTTGTGTATAGCGCAGTGTTTTGCTGTTGAGGTGTCATGGAGCAAGATTGCAAACTTGACAGTTCAGTGCTTCACTAATAGCAGAATGACATTGCTTGTTGTGAATAAGTTCATTCAAATGCAAGTCATCTTGGTATCTCAACTTGATGAAATAAGCAACAATTAGCATAATTTATCCTTTGAATAACAAAGCTCGAAACATGCGATCTCGATTAATCTCGAACTTTGATATGAATCGAAAGTTGAATCTAATAGTAAAGATGCCGCTCTGTTATTGTTCTGATTAAGTGTGTTGAATGTCTGCAGTAAGTATATCATGTATTTCTTCTAAGAAGCAGCCTGATAATCGAGGGCAGGGCAACTTGATGCATCGTATCCTGCATTATCGAGCCGAAGTGTTGGACTGGACGTGAATCCAGAGGCGCACAATCAAGCCGAATTCAACTTTATTGACGACTGTTTAGTAGGTAGACCAGTCAAACTCAAACGATGGGCCCTCCAGTCAAATAGCGCCAGTTTGCTACAATTAAAATATCGAATACAGAGTAACAAAAAGTGATTTGACTACTTTTTCTGAATAATGTACTAGAGTGATGAGGTCAAATCTTGGAGCAGGTCCTTAGGATGTTTTGGTTTATTTGTTCATGTTTTTAGCGCGTTATTGTAAGTTCATGTACCTATGTGCATTCTGATTTATGGTTAGTTTGACTTCGATTTTATAGCCTCTGGGAATGATTAAAATTTATGGACAGAAATAAATTTATTGAAAGGCTTCACAGAAAGGAGCCAGTTTGTAGCAATTAAAATCTTGATTACAACTAGGTATTTCATTTTTTATTTATATTTTAATAGCTGATTTGAAATGGAAATTTGTGCTCATTTTGATTAAAGTCAATTCAAGATTTCCTTGTTGGAGATTTCGATACTTCTTGGAATATTAAAGTATGCAGATATTAACACAATTAAACTCACTGATAATTTATTCAAAAAATTTACTAAATTAGTAATAATTAGTTATAATTTATTTGGAAATTTAACTGTGCCAGGATACTAAATGGTTTTACTCTTTCTCAAACCGACACAAACAAATAATTGATACGAGTCTGAGGTGCGTCGATTCTACTGATACTCCAGATTCAAAATAAACAGCTTATTTCTAAAATCAAATCGTGCTGAAACTTATTCGAAATAAGTACGGTAAAATGTTGCTGAATTGTACTTTGCCAGACTTTATCACTTTCAATAAATTTTGATGACATTCTTAATCCCTCTATCATATTTTCTCTCAAAAGTATGATTAGAGGCACTGCATGAATGTTATATTTGCTAAAAACATCAGGTCCTCTATTAATTCAGGTAGTCTGTACTGCCGCATCCAGGGGCCAGTTGTCACAGCCCTGCAAATTGCTGATGGCAATGCGAAGTGTAGGTGGCTGTGGAATGAAGATGGCTGTTGCAGAGGTTGGTATGATTGTCACGTACCCGTGGCACTGTTGCTGTCAGCAATAATATGATGACCTGTGGAGGTCGCCGATATTGGCAACACTGTAGAATACCGAGCACGGAACTGGGACCTGGGAATGTTCCCCTGATGTTCCCTCAACTTCGGAATCATTCCCGCTCACTGGGAATGTTGCTATCACGGTCTCACTATCTGCACGTCGCATACGAAGACTGGATATGTGAGTCGATTGCAAAAATAAACCGTTTTGAATTATTTTTCAATTGATATCCAATTGAATTTTTAAATCACATAACAATACTTCGCACGATACTATTTTAAAAAAAATGTATTAGACTGTTATGTGAGTGGAACGTACTTGAATATGTCTGTACCTTAGAAGCAGAAGACCCGAAGTCCATTTTCTATATTTTTATTAATGGCAAGTGCATCACACAAAACAATTAAAATTGGGCAAGTTCAATTCTAGCCAATGAAATAGAGTTTTGCGTAAGACTCAGATTAGCTGATCATCAGCAGATTAGCTGATGATTGAAAATGTAACATTTGATTTGTATAGTGTGATATGGACTTAATCAAGTTCTATCATTTACAAATTGACTGAAGTTCATTTGAAGGCAATAGAAAAGAATATCGATATTCATTTTATAATGATAGGCACACATATTCTGAAATAGGGGTCCGTGAGTTACGCTAAACCCCTTGCACATAATTGCATATAATTCAGTAATGAGTATACGTAATTAATTTTTTCTAAATATAACTAATTGTGATTATTTTCAGTCATTTATCTGTTCTTTGTAAAACATATTTCAGCTAAAAATTAGTATTTAACATGGGTTTAAACATTTTTAGGGCCAGTCTTTCAATACTCAGCTAACTTTTAAAAAGAGTCCAGAGCACAACACCTTAAAAATAAGGATACTGTAAAATTTAAAAAATAATTGTACTAACATCTGATTAAGAAGCGAAGGTTAGTATTATAATCAGTAAAAATTCACGTTCAAAAAAATTACACTCATACTTCTATACAGTTTCTTCGTTTTATCTCAGAGCTACACCACGGACCTATGACCCTCCATGTAGAACTGATTCAATGACAGTTATATTGAAGTATATTCTCCTGCAAAATGAATAACACATATGATTGGATGGAGACAGACACATTGTTTTCAATCTCAACTCAAGAGTCAATGGGATGAACGGACTCCTGGCCTTCTTTTTCTAAAGTACAAATATACGTCTTTCTTCGCATTAGGCAATACTCATACATCAGATAATCATCTCTCGATTACGAAAACCCCATCTCTTTCCCAAGATAACTGGTAACTAATGACTATAACTAATTACTAAAATCATTTGTTACATCAAGTTTGTTACATAATTAATAAGCATTAATGGTCGATTTGTTTGTTCACTCAACTCAGTCATCATATGTCATATTACAATAAATCCCACACGAACAAAGATGAAGCTCGGCGAAATCAAAACACAAATTCTCACTTTGCCCTCTTTCTGACTGACAAAAATATTATTTTAGCGATTAAAGAACTATCATCTAAATGCTTACATAAAAACTAATGTTTGTGCAAAATATGTGCCGCATCACTGTTAAAGTAATAATTGTGTTACAGCCTCAAAATTAAATAGATCTGGGTTCAACTACCGGCTTGTGCATGAATGTGCTGTTTCAACTAAACAATTAAACCCAGTCCAATTGAATCAGAAGTATCTGTTCCGATGTTTCAAAAACAGGAGAGATCTGTGCAATTTAATCCTTTTCAAAATTGGACATTTCCTAATTATAATGTCATGTATTTGACTTGAATTTAAACATGATGTGACCTGGAAACTTTGAAAAATATTGAAACATTGAATATCGATGACGTAATGTAGAATACCATCAGATTTACAACTAGAAAGCGTTGCACTCGATTCACTAAGTGCATTCCGTCTGCTAAATGTGTTGGTGTCACATGGTAATAGTCATTGAATTGTTGCTTACTCATATTTAAAGCCTCAGCCTATAAATCTAATCCTATCATTAAAGCACATAATCTCATTTTTTATTGGAAGAATAAGTATAGATATTATTATAACTGACTTTTTCTGGTTTTAACCCAAATATAGCTTATTTGGAAATAATGGGAAAATTATTTAGATTTTGTCCGGTAAGGGCCCGAGACGTTGGGGCCGACCAACTAAAATTTAATGCGGATTATTATCATTTCCGATTAAATTTGCTGCACAACCAATCAGAAGCGTCCAAGGGATTGACTAAGTTGAATTAATCCATAGTTTAATCCTTACATTATTTATGGAAAAAGGTAGTAATATTAGAAATATTATAGACATTTCCGTTCTGGTTCGCGTACCAACTACATAATTATTTGAACAAAGTAAAACCATAGAGATTCAAAACAGAAGAGTTTTTCATTATTCAATAGTCAAAATAATAAAACAAGCATTGCATGAATTCATAAAAATAAATAATACATAAATAAAAAATAAACAATAAACATTAAAAAAAAACAGAAAAGCAAGAATATTGTGCTATAAATAATTATTGTTTGCATTACTACTGTAAAAGGTGTGTAAACAGTTTAATTTGCTAGTTGAATAGTGTGATCTTGAACCGATGAAGATTCCCGTAGCAGTGGGTTCACATAGTTAAGTCGAGTGTTTCCATTTCCAATCCACGCCACGGCACACTTGATTCATTCACGAACCCGCCTGTTCAGGCGCACTTTCACCTGACATAACCTTGCACTTGGCTTGCCAGACGGTTTAATGCACTTCATCCTACTGGCCGTGAGAACAAGGTAGAGGAGGCGACTACTTTATCTGCCTTGAATCACTAGAATTATTCAAAGAGAAGAGCATGATAATGATGATGTTATAGTTACGCTTGTCATACTTATCAGTTGTCAGAAGAAATTGGAGAATACACGGAATTGTGTCAGGGATCGCTGGAAATTACAAAATTCTCAATAGGCAACAAAAACATAGAAGATTTATTGTCTTCACTCGAGGCTCAGCTCAAACTTTTGTGTGCTTAAAGGACGCATAAAAAGTCAATAATTGACGTAATTAGGTAAAATTGTGTTTATTTCTAGAAGGTGAACTTTTTATAGAGATGTTATTTGTTATATTCACCTGATGACGACGGTTAAGGCCATACACCATCAAAAGGTTTTCCATTGCATTTTTTCCCGTTTTGCAAATAGTTTTACTTTGATGATGACAACATTCAAAACACGATGATAAGTGTTGTTTTAATCGAAATATCGAATCACGAAAAATATTTAAACATATACAAACAAATTGTTTATAACAATTTAAAATGTGTTTATTCAGACTGGCCCCATTGCCGTTGTGCCTTTTGCACTATCTAAGTAGTAGGTTTTAGGTAGCTTTTATGTATGGTAGTTTATAATCCCAGAAAAAACACTCCGTGTAAAAATACCAGCCAAGTCTCTTTAACTATAAAAAAAAATAGAAGAAATCTAAAAATTCAGCACTGAAAAGGAGTGATATCAAAAAAGGAGCCAAGTCAACGAATTTTCCAAATTTTAATCGTACCATTGAAATAAAAATATCAACCCCCGAGAAATACTTAAAAAAAGGACTTGGCGCATCGTTTTTTTAAAGACACTTTTCTATCCTAAAAGTATTGGAAGAACTCTACAAGTATATTTTCCTGAGTATATCACATTCATTATCGACGAATCATACTACGTTTTAATATAACTAGTACTCTTACCTACTGGCAGTTTTGGTATTTTGTCAATATTCAGAGGAAATAAACGGATAAACGAATAACGAATAAACGGAAGCGGCCTAGTCTATTCGTTATTGCCACTATTTCTAGGGTCATATTAATCAATCATACTTCTCAATATCGTGACTGAGGGAAATAGCGAAAGCGCTCATTACAAGAAGGCCGTCAATGAGATTTGTATAAGTGACTAGTGCACTGAGCCATGCTGCTCAAATAATTACTGACTAGATTTTTATCTAAAGTAATACGTTATGTAATTTATGAATTTTTTTGGTATAAAATGTTAATTAATAGCAATTAATTACACGGCGAGAAGGTTCAAAGTATAATGCTGTAGTAGGTATGTTGATGTACCCACAAAACTATAGGTACCTACCAATCACAAACACAACTGTTCTGTATTTATTGCTTGTAAGACAATGCTATGTTTCTTTGCGTACTTATATTTAAATTTAAAATATTTTACAGAATGTTCAATATTTAATTTGAAAGTTTTGTCCCAATTTTTCTAGGCATTTCTGAACTACGTAGTATGTGAGTGGCATAAGCTTAAGAATAGAAAAATGTCTTTAAAAAAACGATGCGCCAAGTCCTTTTTTTAAGTATTTCTCGGGGGTTGATATTTTTATTTCAATGGTACGATTAAAATTTGGAAAATTCGTTGACTTGGCTCCTTTTTTGATATCACTCCTTTTCAGTGCTGAATTTTTAGATTTCTTCTATTTTTTTTATAGTTAAAGAGACTTGGCTGGTATTTTTACACGGAGTGTTTTTTCTGGGATATCACTTCTTTTGTTAGTTTATTCATACAGCTTGTAGCACATGTCCGAGCAGGGACTAATTTCTTTAAAAAAATACGCCTCAACCGATTTGGTTACTATGAAAAGTTGCGTTTGGTATAAGATGAAAATGATTATCCAAGAAGAATAGCTTAAGTTTCGTTATAATCGATCCAGCCGTTTTCGATACATGACGTCACTTCCGGTTTTGAAATAGCGGCCGAATTCCGGTATAGGTAATAAGAAAACAATCTAGTTTTATCTAGTTGATACCTTCATGAACGACCATCTGAATTCCTAATCCCTATATTTCCGTAAAATCGGTCATGCCGTTTGTAATATATGACGTCACTTCCGGTTTCATTTAGTGGTTCCTGCTGCCATTTCCGGTACCATTAATTTATTTATTCATTTTTCACAATTGATTTTTCAAATAAATAGCAGAATGAATACGCAGGAGCTAGTTCAGTTGCAATCGGTACAGGCGTTTTAGATATATGACGTCACTTCCGGTTTCAGGAATGGCGGCCGAGAACACTGCTACCTTGAATATATAAATTGTATTGTCTATGTTACAATGTAAGTTAATTATGTACGTATTTTAAGTATAATTTGTTGAAATAAGTTAAATATTGCGTATTTATGACGTCACTTCCGGTTTAGAAAATAAGAAAATAATATTTTTTTTATTGATACTTCATATAGATGACCATCTAAATCGAATGGCGCTAATTTCGTTCTAATCGGTCCAGACGTTTTTGAGTTATGACGTCACTTCCGGTTTCAAAATGGCGGCTTCCGGTTGGTTTTATAAAAAGGCACCTCAGACGCCAAAAGTGCACATGTGGTAAAAATTTCAGGTCGATCGGTTCAGCCGTTTAGGCTGTGGCGGTGATAGCGACGTTTCGTGATATCATCAGAATCATCATCATCTTCAGAATCAGAAAGTGGTGTAATTTCACTGTTTTCTCGGTCCTCTAGCGCGCAAATGGCATAACCTATTGTTCCCAAATTTGGTATATGTAGTGGGGTGGGCCATAGCTCGAAATTAAGATATTTCGCAACAATGTGAGATTTACCAATTTTGAGATCCAGTAGGCCGAAAATGCCATGTTGTTGCTTACAGTAAAAGTGTTTGGTCTGCTCCTCAGTTTATTAGGCATTTACGGTATGTTGAGTGACTGTGAGTGTATAGTACGACTTGGCTGGGTGGAGCGCCGCTCCACTAGATTTGTTAGTTTAATTTTATTATCTTTCCAAAGATTATTATATAACTGAAATGTGGCCAATATGGGCATGGATACGAAAAATTTTGATTCAATCGTGTGTATTTTTTATGACTGCATCGATGATCTCAGTAAGTAGAACACAAAGATCGAGTCCCCACATGGACCATCGCGCAGCATCTTCTTGCCGCGTGTGAGACTTGTTTGGTTTCATTCTTGAGAAGGTCACTGGACAAGTGGATTGTCTTGTCCAGTCTACTGGTCCAGCTACCTGGAGTCTGGGCATTTTGACCCACTGCGTCTCTTCTTCACTGCACTTATACGTACTTCTGACAAGCCACTGACTGACACTCTGTGTTGTCATATCATACCTCAGCGGGAGATTCAATTTACCCTGCTTTTATTTGAAAGCCTGCAACGTTCTTCATTGAACTGACAGAACAGATAGATCCACATTTGTTTCAAGCCTAAATTGAAAACTGACTGGAAATAAGTCAAACACATATCTAAACTCCAGCATGACAGTTTGAACTGGTTTGTGCTCTTTGTGTGTAAAAAGACAAAACACGAAGCGACTCAAATCATCTTTTTGAACATTCTGAAGAAGTACGGGTTGTGATTAGCTTCATTTCAAGCTTTTCAGTCGTCAAGAGCTCTCGAGAATTGACTTCTTCAGGGATTGAATCCGGGTCTTTCTTGAATAACTGTTGAAAATAATCATAATAACACTAATGTTTTGCATTGTGCTTTCAAGTGACTCTCAGATTGCATTGTGCTGAATAATGGCTCAGTTTAGTTTAGCATATCTGTGACTCTCTTCTTCAAATTATTTCCATTCACGTGACGTCACAACTAATCAGATGGAGCGCTTTATAAAGTTACTTTATTGACAACTTTTGTTAGAAAGCAACGTCTTAATTACAAAGCACAATCAACGTCATGCTTAAATTGTTAATTGCTTTTCATAGTGGAAGAAAGCGATAAATATTATTGACATGCCGGCTTATCTTTCGCTCGCCCGTTGCTCTGGAAATTGTGTGGCATTGTGGTGGAAATCTTGCATCACGTGAGGTGGAACTCGAGACGTCGTCGCAGTTAATGAAGGCGTCTCGACGCTCTACTTCGCGAGCGAGGCGTCGTCTTGTACCGAGGCGTCGTCTTGTACCGAGGCGTCATATTTCTACAAAACTGTCTCCTTTCCCGCGGAATGAAAACAAAGGAGGCAAAAACTCTCTTGACTTTATAATTTTCTCTTATTTTTCAATTTTAAGTAAATTTTATCATAAATATAAGTAATAATTATTCATTACACTTCGTCCCGCTATTCCGGAAAGTTTTGGTCGTGTTTTCTAGAGTTTCCTTATTAGTAATTATTGTATTTATGAGACGAAGTTGACGAGTAATGCGGCAACGTCTTGAAATGTTCGTGGAACTTTGCGAATGAAAATGTTATAAATTAATAATGAGATTTGAGAGACTTTTGAATTTTATCCAGTGACAAAAGACTGAATAAGAAGTCCGTGCCACCCCGCCTCTCCCCACCATCACTCATTAGGGAGAAACTTTCCACCTTGCAAATTAGTTACTATTTATGACTTACAACAATGGCAATCAATACAGTCACTCTCGAGATAACTGGCATAAATATACCCGACAACTTGAGAATGCATTTTCCTCATTTTCCTTCAAGTTACAAACTCTGTTGGAAAGAGGTAATCAGAGTCATTCTCGACTGAATTGAATATCGTTTTTTCAACTTCAGCAAATCTAAAGTTTTAAATTATATATTACGTGCTGGGTTTTACGTTGGTTATACCTATCACGTACGTAACGTGTAAGTATACAAAATACCGCAAAATGCTGCAAAATAAAAAGTTCTGAATTTGAAAATAACAAGGTATGTGAACTATAGTAGATAGTAGTAGATTTCCATTATTTCTGATCTCCAATTAGATAATGTCATAATCTTGTTAATTTTTGAAACTAAACTTGTAAACTTTTTATAGTAATCGAAGTGTTAATCTGATGGTAAATGTTTATGTCTATAGACCTCCTTATTCATTTTCTTACGAATTCTAGTGATCCGAGTAATTTAGGAATCAGACAAAGTTAATAAGTAAACGAATCTTTTTAGACACTTCCTCGTTGAATCAATAGCTATAATTAATGAAAATTATTCTGAAGTCACAAATTTTGACACATAGAGATAAAAAATGGAACAAATTGAGTATTGTGCCTATAACATACAATCATGCCTCTATATTAATTCTAAATCTTATACTAAATGTCCTTTCGTGTCCTTCATGTGTCATATGTGAAAAGTTAAAGGTAACCCTGTTCGATCCCCGGGCCGAGTCATCTGCTAAGAATCACAAACACATGAGGTACTAATTGTAATCTAATCACAACTTTCTACGCACTTGTTTGCTGTAATCATTTGTCTCCTATACAGATGAGCATTGGCCGAAGTGACGCCTCACCTAATCTTGCCGTGTCATTCGCCTCCATGTCGCGCTCGTGTGCCATTTACCTCGTTTACTTCGTCTCCAAAGGATCATGATTTTACCACGCATCCTCGATAATAGGTGCGGACAAGATCTTTGTCGAACACGTTTCATTTCACTTCATTCAGATGATGCCTGTGGATGGTTTGATTTGGAATGAAGGTGACAGTTAACAAATACTTTTTACTGGTTTTATTGATGTGGTACTCTAACCTACTCCTGGTTGTACTAAATTCATAAAATGTAATATTCTTTTTTTTTTTACAAAACGAATATCTTGGAAAGTACACAAACTTGTTGTAAAGCATACCGTAGGGATGTGGATGCACATAGTAAATTATTAACCAAGGAATATTCATCTAGGTGACTGTCATAAAAATGAAAATATTTCGCCTTCTGTAATAATACACCCATTTACAACTTTCGGAATTTTGAGATATTATTACCTTTTGGAAGCATTGCATAAAAATACAGACAAACTCACATGAGGCAAAAGACCGCCACCGGCATTATGCAAAATAACATAAATGGATTTATTGCTTTGTTTTACCTTCGAGACCAAACGGCAAGCGAGGCGGTCTATGGCATTGTCCAGCAAACCATACTGTTTTACGAACGTTAACGGTTTTATTAACCCTTCCTTTATTCATTTCTCGTCGGCCATTTTACAGATCCAGGATGAGAAATTCATGGATAGGTACTTCGTGAGTAAGAGAAGAATACGTACCTATATGCTAGAGAGATATACTTTAAGCCACGTATTTTCTGTTGCAGTTTGCACGTTTATTACCGAGCACATTGTTGACAAAACGAGCAGTTTCTGACTTCAAACCTATTTTGCACTACTTTATGTTGAACGCCACGTATTGCTACACTTTGCAAGAAATCGGAGCTACTTTATCGTGCAATTCCGTTTTTATTGCACATTTATGTTAAGAAATATAAAAAGTAATTTTTTAAGATATTCTCCCATTGGTACGATATTTTACTGGACTCTGCTGAGCTTGCAAAAGAAAAACGGAATAAGAAAGGGTTTTAATGGTTTGGAAAGAATAGTTAAGGAGAAAGGATATGAAAAATAACACTAAATTTCTTATGAAATAATATTTTAATATATTTACAAGAAATATCTTTTCTGGCAACAATACAATACCAATCTCATGTCAAAATCATATGTTGATTATAAAAACTGAGTAGAGAAAAATAATTATACCCTTATCGTCGAGTATTTTCATTCTTATCAGGAAAATATTGGCACAAAAACAATCACCAACCCTTGAGTTTTTAGAAACAGTTATTTCCATGGCATTTCGTTGCACAAATGGTGCAAGTACGAACAGCGTTTGACGACAGAATGTAAGACAAATATCTCTACAACAACATATTATATTATTATGTGCACATGTGCTGGATAGAAGAAGCCATTTAGAGAAGACAACTACTTTACTTCGAGTGCCAGTCGCGTTCTGTGTCAGTAGGTTTAGATCAACGTAGCCCCGTTTTACACAAAACAAATATTTGCAATACTAATTAATCCAGTCTTTTTTAATAATATATTTTTTTTAATATTATTGTATAATATTAAAAAGAAGACAGAAGAATCCAACCTTCACCTTAAATTTAATTTCGAGTTCATTGGCCAATAGTTCTGACCTCCACGAAAGAATTTGACAATTTCCTTTCTCCATGCAGGATTCGGAAACTGCTTGACCCGGATGCAACCATGCAGTCACAACCTATTGACCCTAAAGATGCAAACCTCGGATAAACTAAACGTTGGCATCAGCATCCGAGGACCGTACTCACGTACATACTGTACATACATATGATTATTCATCCTCAGATTGCTATTTCATCTGAGAGTAAACCCATCTTGTCTCAATTCACTTGCCGATGACCCGAGAAAGGTCACCTGCTCATCTCAACAGAACCTGCTAGCCCACTTTCCTACATCAATCGCGTCAAATGATCATTAGAAGCATTCGTCAGCTAGTCTGAAAATTTGTTTGTGACCCCGATTTAAATAAACTAGTCCCCCAGATTGAAAACTAGTGGCATTATTGGCCATGGACCTGTGGTAACTCCTCTGCACAACAATGGTTCGCAATTCAATCAATGAACTTGATAGATTGAGGTGTCCTGTAATGATTGAATAAATAATAATTTGGCTACACCCATTATATTATGTAATATTGAACAGCGCAGGCGAGCTGGGGGTATCATTGCAGTGTGGTTTTACAGCGTGAAAGAGACCCTCAGTCAAACTATACAACAGCTCCATATCCGTTCATCTGAAGAATTTGCATATAACAAGAACAGTTGAAAATTCTTCCGAAGTACAGATTTGAGATGTTGTAGGTAGACGAATTCGGTTTTGTAAAATGTAAGACAAATATTTACAAATCTTTCTTCTGCACACATAAATCACATTATAAAACTGAGTCTTATCAACTCATCGTGATGTGTAAAGTCTCTCACTGTGTTGTCGTGATCGGCTCGGTGGTGTCCGTGGACCCGGCGTCGGTCTGATCGACGGCGGTGGACGGCGTCGTCTCGGTGGATGTTGAATGTCGAACGGCGCCGTACACATAGCTTGTGTGCGGCGTCTTGAACGACACGTAGCTTCCGCCCTTGTCGCTGGACGACGGAATCTGATTCAGTGTCTGATCGACAGACGTGATGATCTCAACGGAGTCCTCCTTCGCCGTCGGAGGGTTGCCCTTGAAGTAGAGAGCGATCGAGTTTTCGTTAAGCGCGAAGGGGAAATTATTTCTCGCGTCATCGTTTGACGTTAATTGATGAGATTCCGACTGAGCGACGGCGAGGTCGTCGTGCTTCCTCTCGTCCTCGGGATTGACGATCACTTCCTTGTTCAACGACTCCTGGATGTCGATGTCGTTGGACAGAGATCCGCCGCCGGTCACGTGTTGGATGTCCTCGGGGCCTCCGTAGTTCGACGACTGTTGGACTTCGAACTGTTGCCCGCCGTGATGATGACCACCTTGTTGTGGCTGCTCGATGGCTGCGAGAATGTCTTGGAGGAGTCCGTTGGAGAGTAATGTCTCGTGAGGAACATTCTCCGCGTTGCCGTGAGAGCCCGGAGCTGATTGTATTTGGAGAGTGTAGCTGCCACGAGAACCTCTCACGGGAATGTCGTGGACGCCGTTGTGGAACGTACCTTGCCCGACAGAATGACCTTGATCAGTTGAGGCTGAAGAAGAACTGAGAGACTGTTGGTAGACGGCGTTTAGGTCTTGGGAGAAGCCGCTGTTGGCGAACGCCTGGTTGGCGCCGTCAGCGACGGCTTGTGCGAGGCTGCTGGACTGGTCGGTGGAGACGAGGGGAAGTTGTTGATTCACTAGTGAGTTGTGGTCATGAGTCTGCTGTTGTCCCGAGTTCGAGTCTCCGTTGTGTCTCGGGTCCGTGAGTCCGCTCTGCACTCCGAAGTTAACCGACGGCACATCGTGCGCGTGAGATGCGGACTGATCGTGTTGCGACGGCGACCCGTAGATCGTCGCCGGCGCCGACGCTGGCACTTGCAGAACCTGGAGGTTGCTGGAGATGGAGGCGCCGCCGGTGGCGCCGAAACCGGTGCCGCCGATGGACGGAGCGCCGTAGTTCTGCACGAGCGGCTCGGGAGCGCCGTTGTTGGCGAAGGAGTTGTGACCTCCAAATGAGGCGCCATGTTGCTCATGACCATGCGGACCTTGGCTGCCAAAGTTATTGGAGGGTACGAAGCTTGTGGCGCCGCAGTTGTGAGAGCCGTGTGACGACGTCGGCGCGCCGTAAGAGTCAGAGAGTCCGCCTCCGCTTCCGCCTCCGCCTCCACCTCCGCCAGCATTGAACTGGTTGTGAGAGTGCGAGTTGAAGTTCTGGGAGTGCGAGGCGAAGTTATGGGAGCCTCCGAAGTTGCTGTGACCAGAATTCGAACCGAACTTAGGTCCTCGGAAGGAGTTGATCGGAGCTGGGGGAGGCGGGCCACCGTAGTCGGAAGACGGAGCCGTCGAATGGGAGCCACCGAAACTCACTCCAGCGGATCCTCCGAAGCTGTGACTCGACGAACCTCCAAATCCGTGTCCAGAAGAACCACCAAAGCTTCCGCCTCCGCCTCCACCTCCTCCGCTTGGGGCGCCATAGTTGCCAGATGGAGGTGGGGGAGGTTGATGATGAACCTCTTTAGGAGGCCCATATTGGATAAACGGCTTTGCTTGAGGGGAGCCGTACACCACTGCCGGCCCGCCACTGCCGCTGCTCCCGTGGACTGGATCAGGTACAGGTGGAGGAAGGTAGGTGGCGCCCTTGTTCTTGGAGCCGGTGTTGGCGATCTCGCCGATGGAGGAGATGAGGCCAACGGGCACAGGTTCACGGAACTGCACTGGCATCTTCGGCATCACACCATGGGATGGGCCGGTCGGGCTGAGTTCGAACCCGGTGCTCTTGATGATGGAGAACGAAGACCCTCCGTCGTTTGGCGTTCCATATTCACTTGATGGAGGTGGTCCTTGATCAGGAGCTCCGTACTCGTTGTTCGGAGGCGATCCGCCACTGGGTGGAGCACCGTAGTCACCGCTTGGAGCCGCACCAACACTTGGCAGCGCCACTGGAGCGGCTAATCCACTAGGCGGAGCTCCGTACTCGTTGCCAGGTGGGGGAGCTGGAGGGGCGCCGTACTGATCGCTGGGGCCGGAGGGTTGAGGAGGGCCGTACGCACCTGCTGGCAATGGAGGTGGTCCAAGCAGACCACCGAAGTTGCCGGAAGATCCGCCGTGGCTGCCGGAGCCTCCAGATGGTACTCCATAAGAGGTGCTCGGGGGAGGACCATAATTATTGCGAGGTGGGGGAGGTGGTGGGCCATACGAGTCCCCTGGTGGTCCTCCATGTCCTCCTCCATGTCCGCCTCCATGTCCTCCTCCGTGTCCGCCGCCATGTCCTCCTCCATGTCCGCCGCCGTGTCCGCCACCATGTCCACCTCCGTCGTGTCCGCCACCATGTCCACCTCCGTCGTGTCCGCCACCATGTCCGCCACCATGTCCACCTCCGTGTCCGCCGCCGTGTCCGCCACCGTGTCCGCCACCATGTCCGCCACCGTGTCCGCCACCATGTCCACCTCCGTCGTGTCCGCCACCATGTCCGCCACCATGTCCACCTCCATGTCCGCCGCCGTGTCCGCCACCGTGTCCGCCACCATGTCCACCTCCGTCGTGTCCGCCTCCACTAGGTGGACCGTAAGAGTCGCTGGGTGGAGAAGGTGGTGCGCCGTATGAATTGCCTGGGGGCGGCGGCGGCGGGGGACCATAGTTGTCGTTGGGCCCACTGGGCTCACTCGGCGGTGGGCCGTACGATGACTGTGGTGGCCTTGAAACTAGGCCCGGCATCGGCTGCCAGCCGTCGTACTTAATGCGCGGGGGAGTAGGTGGCGCTCCGACGCCTGGAGGACGCCGAGGAGGCCCATGACTGTGCGGTGGTCCGTATTCTTGCTTGGGTGGTCCGTATTGAGGCTTAGGAGGAGGTCCATACTGCTGTTTCGGTGGTCCATAGACTGGTTTAGGAGGACCATATACTGGCTTAGGAGGACCGTAAACTGGTTTAGGTGGTGGACCGTAGACTGGTTTTGGGGGCCCATAAACTGGCTTAGGTGGAGGGCCGTATGCTTGTTTAGGTGGTGGGCCATACTCTGGTTTAGGCGGTGGACCGTAAGAAGTTTTTGGAGGCCTGTGGCCTTTAGGTGGTCCATATGAGTTGGAGGGTGGAGGAGGACCATGGTACGACGGGGGCCCGTGGTTGCTTGGCGGTGGGCCATACTCCTGGCGTGGAGGTTTGGGCGGACCGTACACTGGTTTCGGTGGGCCATATGACTGGCTAGGTCCTTTAGGAGGTCCATATGAAGAGGATGGAGGGGGACCGTAGTTAGGCTTTGGCGCACCGTATGCTCCTGATGGAGGTGGAGGTGGGTCAGGGGGTGGGGGGACGTGGATCTTGTTCCCGTGGCCTCCGTGAGAAGGCGGAGCCCCATATGATGATGACGGTGGAGCTCCGTACGACGAAGACGGTGGAGCTCCGTACGACGAAGACGGTGGAGCTCCGTACGACGAGGACGGCGGAGCTCCATATGATGCGGAAGGTCTCGGCGGAGGGCCGTACACCGGCTTCGGTTTGGGGGGCCCGAAAGATGGAGGTGGGCCGTACGAGTCAGCTGGTAGAGGCGCTCCGTACGAGTCACTGAGGGATCCGCCGCCTCCATGGCCGCCGCCTCCATGACCGCCGCCTCCGTGACCGCCGCCTCCATGACCGCCGCCTCCATGACCGCCGCCTCCATGACCGCCGCCTCCGTGACCGCCGCCGCCATGGCCGCCGCCGCCGTGCAGCGGGGCGTCACGACGCGTCGCTTCTTGAGGGACGTCGGCGTCTGAGTAAACGCACCGCGTCGCGAGCAACACGCACAACACGGTGCCAGCCACCTAGTGGACAGAAACAGAACTGTTGACAATGTCCAGAATCGGTAAATCTTTGAAAGTGCTAATGTTTGCAGCCAATGAAGTTTATTAGACCTTCCTTGGTTTGCAGCATAATATGAAATAAACTCGGTCATGAATGAAGGTACAAGCTCAGGTACAAGGCTAAGTGACCGATTTACGTTAGTTAGGATTCGTGAGCTACGACTGAAATATTTGTTCAATAGGAAATAATTGAATGCCTAGAAAATTTGGGAATCGAACTCAAATCCAGCTTCTCTTATGAAAGCATAGAAGAAAGAAGTTTATAATTTTCCAGGCATTATTAGAATCTATAAGTTTATTGATGCTATGTGTAATGCAAGTGGCAACCAGACAGAATTTTTTTTTTTTTTACATTTATTGTTTTATGCTGCTTTGTTGATTTTCCACCAAAGTTTTGAGATTATTGAAATTTCTGGAATGGTTATTAATTATTATCTAACGATATCCAATTATAATCGACGTAGTGCTCGCAGAAATGCAACATATCAAGTTGCCATTTTTGTAGGTCATTACAACGATTCTGCTCTAGATCAAGATGGAGGAAATAATTAAATTTCACTATAATATAAAATCACACACTTCATAGTACATGAAGATCCATTATAATTTATTGCTTTAAGTCTAGTTTTGGGCTTTACTTATCAAATATGCGTGTTTTGTTCACAAACCATAAATTCACGCGATTATTACTCTGGTCAGCGATGCGTTTAGTTGCAGAGCTTTGTGCATCGTGTTTTTCCCGTGAGAGTTCGAGAACCTCTGTAATTTAGATTTTGTGGATTTGGAACCCAGATTAAATGACGACAAGGAGAAACTAGAGTAAGTAGAGTTTCGTGAAATTCAGTTTGAAGCACGTATTTGATATTTCTGACAGTCAACGGTTTGTACAGGTTATCTACAGACATTTTACAGATTTTTATCAGATAAAGTTGAAATTTTGACTCTATTTTATACTATTCATGCATGTATTAGTGTTTGTTTTATAAAAAAATATGTTTAAATAAAAGTTAAAGCCTCAAACGAGAGAAATGCTACGACAAATACTTCAATGCAATTTCACACAATGTGCTCGTCCTTCACGTAAAATCAACGTATACCTTGCAGTGCACATTGATCAACAAAATTGTGAAGTTGAAATTGGATATTGGAAGAATTAGAAATTATAATAATTGATTTTAAACCTGTCAATATTAAAAATACCCTAATCACACATCTATTTTTGTAATATTCTGCTAAATTTTGAACAGTTGATTACAACTATATTGCCATGGCAGCAACTAATAACATTCCTTGAATGGCAGTTTAAACTTTATTGGTTTTAGCAGAGTATTGAAACACTGGCCCAAGAACACAATCATATACCTATAGGTAGTTCCCTTGTTTATTTCTACAGTTTGTGTGCCACTGAACAATACTACCTCAATAAATGCCGGTCTTACCATTATCCCCATAATGTAATCGCCAAGAGGTGTCGATTATTTTATAGAAAACAATCAATAAAACGATTCAAACACTACTTTCATAGTAACATGGTCAAACCGGCCCTTGGGCCAGGATTTTACGTTTTTTTAATCCATTCGGTTCAATTTTAGACATGCATACAAAATTTCTAATTACTAATTATAGGAATTATGTGGTCTGAATTTCTCTTCGTTTTGACAGGTTGGTCCTACTGCAGCCTTTCAACATGTCCCCAATGTCAGTCCCAATGTGTTCTGCTAATGAAATTGCATGATCATGTCTCACTTCCTTCATAAGGACCTCTATGAAACGTGTTTTAGCTGTTTGGAGTTGAGGCAGGTTAGTGAGCTTGTTACTGTGATTTGTGACATCTATTGTATTCACGTAAACCTAGTGTTATTTCACGGTCGAGATGATAAACAAAATTGTTACAGACCTGAGAAGAGTTGCCAATTAACATTTAGGTACATTAGTCTACATTAATTTCCCTGAGTTCCTTCCTTCCTTGAGAACTAGGTAACTTGAACTTTACAGTCTTGACGTTTAGTGGTACATACTAACTATCGTCGGTGGATTTTTTATACTATTGCATGCGCAGAACTAAATTAAAAATGTTTCCTATAAGTGTAATTTACTAAAAAAATCCAATTATTTTGTTGAGCAAATGGAAGAAAATTATTGTATTGCAATTTTAATAAGATATTATATAAAAGTAATGACGAAGGGCTATACCTATGGCATTGACCATGAAATGAACTCATAATGTTATTATTATTTTGTAGCTTATCATTCTTTGTAGACGAAGGTATAATACTATTTTGGTTATCTAGCAAGTAATTTTCTTATCAGTTATTTTAGAGTAGGTACCAAGTTTAATTTATATACGCCAATTTTATCTTGTTAACTAGTCTCAAATTTGCTTATGGTTATTTCACTCTTACTTTTTATACCGTATTGGCGAGAGTTTATTTAGAATAATTTTGAATACAATTATTTTTTTCAAGTTAACTATGTCTCAGGGCACCAACTTTGGGACATACATTAGCGATATGCACTCGATAGAGCACCTTTCGCGTTATTTTACTTTCTACTCAAATGTAAAAATGCATTCATTCTTTCCTTTTTTATCATGACGTCAATAAAACCAATCACTTGTTATCATATGCAATAGCAACAGTTCCCAATACATTAATGTATTGCAGACGATTGGCAACACTCTCAAAGGTGCCGAATAATATTATAATTTAATAAATAATGCTAGTTTTTCATATGTGCAAGTCAATGAGTTTTATATAATTTGAATTGCTAATATCGATATCATTTCAAATATTGCTAACACGCGTATAACAAATTATCGCTTAATTGGTTCAATTGTGTTAAGATTTTGAAATCATATTCAAAAGCAGCGACAGTTTATTCGAAACGCTAGCTTTTCATCTTGAAAATCATCTCTTAAAACTAAGTATGTCTCTCGCTCTTCACTTCATTTGAGAACGTCGGAAATGATAATATTTAGAGAGAAAATCTGTCAGAGTTCTTGAAAGTTGAAGCGTAAAAATCACAAATTTTCTCCTGAAAATAGCTTTCTTGAATCAAAGTTCAATTACAGAGTTTTTTTAATGCGCGCTGTAGTCCTACTTAAAAGTTGTGATGAGACGGTGTGTAGGTAGCCCGAGTAAACAGAGAAGAACCTGTTCCGAGTCTGTACGACTATGAGAACTACACCAACTGGCGGTTCCGGTGCACGCACAAACAAACTCACGCCCTGTCAACGCACGACAACGCGAGAAAATTAGTTAGATTTGTTTAATGAACCTTTCTTAACGCAAACAACACAATATATCACTTCTGAAAGATTTTTTAGAGTTATCTTTGATACATATTACTTTCAAGACAAGTGTCTCATCAATTATTCCTCCTCTAGTTTAAGTTAAATAATGTAATTGATATTGATGCTAATGTGATTCATAGGCTTAACACTACTTATATTAAGAATCTCACGAGCCATCTTACACGCGTGTTGAATCGTATTTAAACAGTAGTTTCTCGCTCCGGTGACTGCTAATTCACTTTGCATTCAGCATTTTCAACCAGCGATATTACATCTAATCTGCACGATATTTTTATGCACAGCGGTCATTTTTGTATTTCCATTTTGAAAAATGATGTTTCCCTCTTTTACTACGTCACAATATGAATGCATTCATTTTTTACAAATAAACTGTACTCTTATTAAATAACACGAGTACGTATGAATGTAATTCAGCGAGTGAAATAATGTGAGTTGAATGTTTCATCGCGAAATTTCATCAAGTGAGTAAATTAGAACTGGATATCTGCGCTCTGGGCGGGAAATGCAACAAAATGAAACCTACTGCCGGCGCGTCCCCGACCCTTGGGGGCAATTAACCAAATCAATGACACGTAACCGTATCACATCCAGAGCGCTCAAACTGATGAACCCGATTACATGTCCATCGATTCTCTCCTCACATCCATGCAACACGACTCACCTTATTTATCCACATGGCCGAATCCAAGTTTCACACGACTGATGAAAATAATCCTTGGACACTGCACTTTACACCTCACTTAACAAAAAATATATTTAAAAAAAAAATGTAATTTATTAATCAATCAATACACTGATTGACAAAAATCACGTTGGTCCTGTTCTAAAACTTTTCAAAGTCCCCATACTTCACAACTAACTAACATCCTCCAACGAGCTTCAGATAAAAAATGTTGATGAATCTCAAGACCGCGTGGTTTATATAAACTTGGTGCTAGTTCTTCGGAAGGTGGTGAGGGATTTCTCCATGCACGGTAGACTTCGAGAGGATCTAATGATAGTGCATGGAGCCTTCAAATGTGAACATCAACCGCCACCACAGTGGACGCGGAGAGAAAGTAGGCTACACACATCATCGTCCCCACCATCATCTTCGCGGCACCGGCGATGAGGATGATGCTGTGAGGACCGACGAGTCTCAAGGCAGATTAGAACCACTTATCAGTGTACACGTGAGGTGCGCCGTTAATTCAAGCCGGTGGCATTTGATGTATGGTGTGCGTAGAAAGATAAATCGTCGCGAATTTTAAATGATCTTAGAGAAGGAGCTGATTGAAAATATGTTAAATTGTTGTGTGGCGGAAGTCAAATGCCGGCTGATCACGTGGTTCATTGAGAAACAGTATACATGATTAAATTTACAACATGTCACTCTGTAAAGTTAAAATGACTCTATACAAGGTACCAATAGACTCTAATAGGTACCACAGTAAATTAAATTAAACAAACACAAATAAATTACAATGGTAACCTACCGAATTGCCTTCAATAGTATTCAAAAGCAGACAATGTGAAATGTCGAAAAGCCATTGAATGTGTTTAATTGTAAATATTGTAGTGTCGTAAAAATATAGTAAGAAGCTAATATTTTTACACTGGAGTACTACATAGGTTTGTACAAGAAATAGTTACGGAGAACTTTTGCTTTATATGTTTGTCAGTGGGATATGAAGGAATAGATTGATATGTCATGTACGTATAATGAAGATACATCCACATGAGAATAACGCGATCTATTTGCCTCATCTAAAATTGCCCAATTAAATAATTAAAGAAGAGCGTTATAATGTTTAGTCATCACTTTGATTAGATGATAGCTAATGATTAGGCGCATATTTCTGAGACTCTTCCAAAACAATTATAAAACTAAAACCTAATTAATGAACATGCTTCCTTCCGTGACTTTTAATTACATCGCATTGAATAACGCCATGCGCAAGAAGAGCATAACCAAAACCCTCGTCATGACGTGAACTAGGTCCTGAATCTTGACCGACTTGAGGGCGAGAAGAGCAATACGTAATCGTTTGTTTTAGAATGATTACCGACCACTGACCAGTTCCAAACACCCCGCCAGGCATACGCTCTATATGATTACCATACATACGTCACAGAAACAATACAGTTACTCTTGGGAGGGTCAGACTCTTTGTTTTAGCACATGGTGTGACGAGACTAATCAGAACATATTTTAGATTGTGTGCCAAAACTATTGACTTGAGGACTTATTTACTGTTCGAAAAACGTTCCATTTATCTTCATTTACGAGTCATCCTTGAACGATTTTAAAATGAAATTGATTTTGCCATCAATTTAATGTTTGTAATTATTAAAAATGTCGCAGTGTCAGTCAACACCCATCGGCATATTTGCCGGATACTTTTGTTTTATGGTTTAGTTTGCAACAAATTTGCAACGACCAACAATGAAATTGTAGACAGGAATTTCGTAATTTTCTTTTGCAGATTCCGTCAGGTACTTCACATAAGTATAGCTTGAGATAGCATAGCTTAGACTAATAATTAAGTGCCTATGGGAGTAGACTCTTGCTCGAATAAAATCCCTCGGCATTGGCATAGATTGACATATAACATTTATTTTGTTTTTAAATAACAGATTATTACGACATGTTGCATTTAAACGATGGGTGTACGCACATAAAAATTTAAGCTTTTATCCATTTCCCTGCATGAAATATTAATGGCTACATTATTTTTTGGCTTCGTAAAATAAAATAAAAATCTTTTCAAGGGTTGCTTTCAGATAAAATCTATTGATCCTATTACTATTGTTTTCTGGTGGCAACGACAATGTTCCTAAACATTTGATATCAGCAAACTTTAGTTTTGAAAGTTTGCATGTACAATGAAACAGATTTCTCTACTCGTCCGGAAAATGTGATCGGAATAATTTAATTAGATGACAATGATCTTATGGCATCTCTCCCATTGTTCATCGAGATGATCAAGTAATATTCTAGTTTAATCTGACACAGATAAAAATCCCACTAACAGGTTAGTGTGACAACCCCGCCGACAAGGACGACTAACACAAGAATGTAGTCATTGAAAACTTTGTCAAACGGTGAATCGACTCGAAATTGTACAATACATTAAAATAACTGTTGGACAACTTCATGTAGCAAGATGGTTTATTATGCAGTTACCAGGTCTGGGTTATGATCCCGGGTCATTCGGAAATTACAAGTACCACTTTCTACAATGACTCTTAAAATGAATAGTTTTATGATAAAAAGCGTTTAGAAATTAATTGTTATCTTGAGACAAACATCATTTAACAATGTCTGAGTGGACCAACCGGAAGTGGTCGTGTGTCGGGAGTGAGGATCTGTTTGGACAGATTTCTCTTGTCAACACCACAATATTATATTAGTTATCTACAATCATCAGTCACCAAAAACTTGTGGCAGGACAGGAAAATCCCGTCTCTTGCTAGCCTAGTTCTCTGATCTTCATTGCACGATCAAAATGTCTCTTCTAAATAAATTAATCTGGTTGACAATGAAGTTATTTCTTAATTGAAATATCAATCATATTTTGTAGAAAGCTTGTACAGTTCGAACCATTGTGGTGATTGTGAAATATACGTTTACGTTCCGAACGCCCAAAGTCCGCCGCCCGAATTGCATTGTTACTAAATGTTATGTCATTCTGATTCTTCACTATGCCAAACAGAGAGTTTTCAAACACATACAAACTAAGTTTTCACCGAATAATGTTTTTAAGAAAAGATTATTTAAGATAAAAAAAGATTATATACATTATTTGAGAAAAGATTCCACGTTTGAAAAATTATATTTATTAATTTTCTGAATTCTCGCATTTTGTGGAATGAGGTCTTTTGGAACAGTGAAAATCATTTGGATATTTGCATAGCTGTACCAAAAATCTAATTTCAAATATTTTATCCACATGTATTGATATGCTAATTACCGTGCTCTGGAGACTACCTATCATTATCCTTTAATACTTACACTTAATGAGCAACCTCTAATAAATAACAAATCTTGAAACATGAAAATCCGGTCTTCGGTGTCCATGGATCTCGTTATTTCGCATTACACTCCAGTTCTAACACCAAACCATCATCATCACCATCTATCTAGATACAATACACACTCTACCGCAATAATTGCACAGATTCAAGGTCCGTTCACAGTTAACACAGTTACGGCAACGTACCATGTCGTTGACTCTAAATAAGACTTCAGAATACTCAAACCTTCAGCATTCATTATAAAAGTTGAAATAAACAGAAAATAACTTTGAAGTTAATAACCAAGTGAATAATTTTATTATTTAATTTTATGTTGTCAGTAATATGCGAATGTGAAAATGAAAAATTATGAGTGGATGAGACTGCATCAAAAAATAAATTATTTGCGTTTTGGTATAACGATTATAATATAAATTATAATATTATAATTTGTCGTCAAACTGTACTTAAAATTTTAAATAAAATTAAGCTTACATAATCTAGATCTACATTTATACAAAAAAATTAAAATTACATTTTAAAAGAGCATTGAAACTTTACTTTATACCTTGGCAACAATTATAATTCAGTAAAATTTTCCTCAAAACTAGTTTTCAAGCCAAATACTTACTTTTGCCTTCTGTAATTGTATGTTTGTATCAGAGCTGCACTACAAGCGTCAGTGTGAACATGTCTTCAGCATATGCACTGCAAGCGTAAATGTGAACATGTCTTCAGCATATGCACTGCAAGCGTCAGTGTGAACATGTCTTCAGCATATGCACTGCAAGCGGCAGTGTGAACATGTCTTCAGCATATGCACTGTCGTCAGTGTGAACATGTCTTCAGCATATGCACTGTCGTCAGTGTGAACATGTCTTCAGCATATGCACTGCAAGCATTAGTGTGAACTTGTCTTCAGCATATGCACTGCAAGCGTCAATGTGAACATGTATTCAGCATATGCACTGCAAGCGTCAGTGTGAACATGTCTTCAGCATATGCACTGCAAGCGTCAATGTGAACATGTCTTCAGCATATGCACTGCAAGCGTCAGTGTGAACATGTCTTCAGCATATGCACTGCAGCGCCAGTGTGAACATGTCTTCAGCATATGCACTGCAAGCGTCAGTGTGAACATGTCTTCAGCATATGCACTGCAAGCGTAAGTATGAACATGTCTTCAGCATATGCACTGCAAGCGTCAGGTGAACATGTCTTCAGCATATGCACTGCAAGCGGCAGTGTGTACATGTCTTCAGCATATGCACTGCAAGCGTAAGTGTGAACATGTCTTCAGCATATGCACTGTCGTCAGTGTGAACATGTCTTCAGCATATGCACTGTCGTCAGTGTGAACATGTCTTCAGCATATGCACTGTCGTCAGTGTGAACATGTCTTCAGCATATGCACTGCAAGCATTAGTGTGAACTTGTCTTCAGCATATGCACTGCAAGCGTCAATGTGAACATGTATTCAGCATATGCACTGCAAGCGTCAGTGTGAACATGTCTTCAGCATATGCACTGCAAGCGTCAATGTGAACATGTCTTCAGCATATGCACTGCAAGCGTCAGTGTGAACATGTCTTCAGCATATGCACTGCAGCGCCAGTGTGAACATGTCTTCAGCATATGCACTGCAAGCGTCAGTGTGAACATGTCTTCAGCATGTGCACTGCAAGCTTCAGTGTGAACATGTCTTCAGCATATGCACTGCAAGCTCCAGTGTGAATATGTCTTCAGTGGCGTTCACTTCAGTGTTCAGTGTTCATATCTCAGCATATGCACGGCAAAGGAAGGCGAGGCCGGTCTATCAAGTCAAGCTCACTATCAGGATCACTGGGTTAACGGCATCCCGAGTCTAAGACAAGTTCATGTTCATTCATACACCAGCCACGTGCTGCGCTCGACCACTACTTTACTATACAATAGGAATATATTAAGAGTCGCTCTCATTACCCCCCAACAATGAGGGGTACTTCATTGTTGAATAACTTGTTTTACACTCATTACAGATGGTGTAAGTCAAGCAGAGACACCTTGATGTTACATTTATTTATAAGATAGTCCCTGCATATCTCTTTTATCTTTTCAATTTGACGTTTATGACACTCTCTATAACTATTATATTAATGTAAATTGGACGCATTTGCTGACACGATTTCAGGTTGCGAAAAATTCATTGACAAAAGTCAAATGACTATTTCCTTTCAACACTATGTTGGAAAAAAATAATTCCTATCAAAATAATCAACATTTCAATTGTCTCTTGAAATCGTCGCTACTTTTGTGCTTTGTATTTTGTACATACTGTCAGATTGGCTGAAATAAAATACAAACATTTTATAAGTGTATAGAATAATTGTTTACGTAATTTAGAATGGACTATAGGAGAATAATATATGAATACAGATTTAGACAATGGAACATTTAATACGAAAATTAAATGAACTTAGCACTCACCTCCAAATGCATGCCCTCAAATAGCTTTAGAATAAAAGTTTCTACTTCATTATGCTGGAATATTCTGTTTGAGATGTTCCATTCTGAGACAGACAGATTCAATACAAGTTTATGAAGTCGATTTTGATTGTTCTACGTTCCTCAGAATGTATTCGTTAACTTCCTTCCAAGTTATGAATCATTTTATTAAACTCAACTCGATCACGCTGTTCAAGTCAAGGGAAATATTAGCTTGATACAAACTAATTCCTACATTAGCGCAACAATGATAATTACACACATTCGCTTGATACAAAATTAAGTACAGTTTAGTCAGTAAAAGTAGGAAGAAATATAGCTTGATGCCTTCCTTAAGGTTAATTGCATTTCTTAATTTCACCTATGATTTCACATAGCACTCTGAGGTTGTTCGTCAGTTTTGATTATTGTTTATGATTAGTGTTATATTTCCTGGCTTATTTTAATTAGCATGCAAATAAGGGAGATGTTAATGTAATGTAATGGAAACAGTACGTCTTCCTTCCCCCAAATATCACATAGCGAAGAGATCGAGTTACTTTCACTTGTTCCAATCTCTTCTCTTCCTATGTCACTCAAACACCTCTCTGTATTTGCGTCTAGGTCTCAAAAGTATCAAAAAATAAAGACGCGTCTTTCTTTTACTATTTTTCTGATTTTTAAAAATCACGTGTCATTTAAATCTTTTAAATCATCATTTAAATCATTTTACTAAGACGTGACGTGTTGACATTTATGCAGATGAATGTATCATTGTAATGACAGGATCTCTTTCCTATTTACGTTCTTGCAAATTGCAACATGGCATTGACTAACAAAGAAGTAAAATTAGTACTTTCTTGAAAGTAATTGCAAACGTTATCACAAAAAGTGTATATACTAGGATTTGTAGTAAAATTCTCGCAGTAATTTTAACCAGCTGCTACTCTAATACTGCATTCCATTTCGTACACTAAATACCACAATCAAGCTCTATGCAACGAAGCAAAACTAATTAGAAAACAATACCCATTCCATCTACAATCTGCATAGACCAGTTCCACTGATTTGTAGACTAAAACCCTTTTAGGTCAGTCAGCAATATATCATCGATAAACTGATTTTGCTCTGAGCATGCGCCAACAATAATGATGATATGTTCAATGTATCTCCTAGTGTAGTTAATCATCGCACCTTTGACAGTTTCTAGCCAACAACTAACCGAGTAACACTACACAATATAACCAATCTTTCGGTAGACATGTCAACCGATGTTTGAACGATGATTGACTCAACCTCGTCAGCGATCGATCATCGTTATTCAACGATGACGAACACGAGATTGATGCTAATTCACACGAATACATCCAGTTTAAACGTGATTGAAATTGTGCAGCGGCTTTTGATTATTTGTAATTTATATTGACAAGATTCGCTTGGATGGAAGGAGACTCATTGTGATACAACTTAATCATTAACTGAATAATGTTTATTTGGCTTTTCATCTGTAATGAGACTGAAAACACAATATTTTTGGCGTACATATTGTATTTGGTGTTCGTAGAAAAAACAACAGTAGACTGTTATTTCTGATAAAACTTAATTGATATGCTTTAAAATGTAGACTGACAAGTTGGCTCAATCAGTAAATTCTGGACGTACACTATGGAGGTACCGGCGTCTTTTCCCACAGTCGTTATTCCGTTCTGAGGTTCGTTCTTTCGTGGTTTTCCTCAGTCGAGAGGTATATACTGGGCAGGTTCCCTACTAATATGCTCGCTATGCCACGATCGTCTCATTCCCACTGTACATCCTTACATTTCATCATCATCATCATCATCATCATCATTCATTGCCATAAACCGTGCAACTTTAAATAAAACTAAAAATTGCACTTGCTTACATTTTACTTGGTTGGGTGTATAGTATTTTTGAAAGAAAACTATTCTGTATTATTCTAACAAAACCGATTATTTACAACGTGTATGCAATTTGTCATATGATACATGATGTTAAAAGAATGTGCTAAAAAGTTAAAAGGGTTGTCAGTGTTCTGATGTATGTATTCGACCACCTTGGAGCTGCTTCCCGGACTGCTCGCTCGCAGCGTTTCTCATCGCCACTTCTAAGTGCGTAATCGGCATCGTAAACGCAGGAACAAAGCCGTGTGTGTGTGTTCGATTTAGTTCCTCTATAAAAGTGAAACGAGCCCTCACAAAGTATTATTCAATTTCTCATTTTGATTCCATGTTCCCGTTTATGGTACACGATCATTTAATCTAATACTAGTATAAAATGTTATGTTCACAATCAGGAAATTGTTCGCGTTTAGTTTAAATTATTCCAAGATTTTAGTGCCGTCATTCTGTTTACAATTTTTATTATAATCTGATAAGGTTTTTGTTATACCTACCTCTCCGCATCAAGAGCCATTAAGTCTCTTACGACGACGGGTGGTGTATTCGTCTATTGGTTGACTGCACGAGAGTCCGAAATAACGAGAGCCCCATCAATATCTATATGCGCGTGATAAAAAGAAACATGGCAGCATCAAACAATTTTACGGTTCGTTGAATAAGAAACAATGTGAGACGATAAAATATAGACCGGTTGATAAAAGAACCAAGAGGGATGCTATTTGAAGACGTTCCATCGGTAGGCGTTACGCGTATATAATACATTGAATCATATTTTTTTAAACCATTCGAAATGCTTATGTCATAAAAAGATATATTGTAATAGAAGGGGTTTTTAGATTGAGACCAATGCATCTTTTCCAATAAGTCTAAAGCAATAAAAAAAACTTTACCTCAAGTCTTCAGATGGGGAGTAATTTTTCTCGAGGACTAGTTTATGACATAGGTGTAACAGAGCAGTAGAGAGGAGCACGTACACGTACCCACGTCTTTCTTTACAGCTTCCCACTTCTGGTACATGAGACCAAGATGAGATGGTTTTTAGAGGGATGCATCTATATCCGTGATGCATACTGAATCCAGTTTCCATTTGTGCTGCTCCAAAGATCCGAAACTATATAAGAACGGAGGAAATTACTCCCATGTCAAAATATCATTCTCCACAATCAATAAACTACAAAGGAAACTAGAAGTCATCTCATTTTTGTTTGTCAAAACAAAACTATTTTCTTTCAAAAATAATATTTGAAGCATGGAATTAACTTTTGGTTTTAGAGACAAACCTTCACCATTCTTCAATCGTCACATACGTAAGCAGATAGGAAGCCACATGAAGTGATGGTGCTGTTTTATTTCAGCTAATATTTGTAATAAAGATAAGGTATTACAGCATTATATTATAGTAACTACTATGGTATATGTAAATATGCATCTTTTACATTTTATTTCAAAATGCGGTGTCTCTTTACTATGTATAAAAAAATGTCTCTAAATGTCAGATATCGAGATATATCGGTGTATCGTGACGTCTAAAACATGTCTCTGACTGGAATTGATGCCCCCGATCGGGCTTCGAACTCAATAAACTGCTCATCCATAGAGACCCTCTTATATCATGCGTAGCACGCACTAGAGGAACCGTTCTCAAAATATAGCGCGCCTCTGGCCAATATTAAAATATGACCACATTTTCATAATAAATCCAACTTTTCAAACCTATGATCGGGCTTTATGGCTGATCGAAGAATTGATAGACAACCAGGACTGCTTTTATATCATTCAAATTTAGACTGAAGTTATGTTTATTTTTACAAAATATATTTTTCTTTTGTAATAGAGCCAAAATATTTTAGTTAGGTACCTACACACCTATTCGAAGATCATAATAATTATTATTATTACCCCGTGAAATATGCCTTTTATATCTAGGCATATTCTATAAAAAAATATTAAGTGAAATATTTGTATACGTTCATAACTTAAAAGTTCTGCAAAGTTTTGATTTATACGACTTGTATGAGAGTATACTACATCTTGCAACAGTGTCATATTGAAGTGCATTTTCACTTCCAGATGGAAAAATTGATAAAGTTTCCGAGATGCATATCCTATTAATTGTAAAACTTGCTAAGCGTCCGTAGCTAATGTAATCGTATAGTCCGTACAAGTTAAGATTTAGATGAAAACTTCCGATCGACAATGCTGTGGGATACCCAGACTTTTGCGCATCTTACTTGAAAGCGGACGAGCGAATTCCCAGGAGAGAGGTGATGTTCCAGAAAACAGTGTAATAGTCTGACTGTTATAAATATTTCAACCCAACTGAAGTAGTGTAAAGGAAGACGTACTGCATGCTTCTGTTGGTGCGGCCAAAGTTGTTTCTCTTCATTTGCACAGATGACATCGGTACCCTCATGAGCCAACACGATGGAGAAGAGATTGCAGGATTACAGATATTTTATTTAAATTGTATTACCCAAATGATATTTAAGTTGATTACATTTGTTTTCAAACACCTGTAGAAATATACTATATTACTTAGTAAGACATTGGTTGGTAATCTTTGGTAATTATACTAATTTATTCATTTTGAGCAAAAATGAAGAATGTACATACGACTAATCAAATAATATAGGAAGGTCGCATTACATTTTGGGGGAAGCGTTTAAAAGCGGGTCCATGTTAGTGGTTTTAGCCATGGTGGTATATAGGTTTATATACCACCATGGTTGTAGCTACGATCGATCGTATGTTGAAGTTTATTTATTTTAGTACATCTATTGGCACAAACTACGATTATTAAAAACTGAGCCACGAAAATTTGATTTTGAACAGGCGTCTTCCAGAATGCAATATTAAGTACTCCCTATCACTAACAGAAGGCTTTTTACTTTCTTAAATTACCTATCGGGTGTTGTCTTAATTTAGCGTTTTGTTACTAACATTGCGTTTGCATTTAATTGTGTTTTTACCATTTCTGTAATTTTGTCTGTCCCAATAACTGTCAAGTCTTCCTGAAAGCTATTTAACTTCCGCCGTTCCTTATTCCACCCTTACAAAACACATTGTTTAGATAATTATCTGTCAAAACAGCAAATTACACATGCATTGTCCGAGCGCATCTTTCTAGCGCAATTCTATCTCAACAGTTAGCATGTCATACCCGTAAATGAATTTCTCTTTCGAGAGATGCATTTGTCGAGTGCAATGTATACAACCCATTCACTGCACGAGTACATACACACTCACATAGCTGCATTACAATAATCCTACAATGACTATTAGCAAGAACCAGCCGTGGACGAACCGGATGAGTGTTGAATTATTGAGGATTCCCCGTGACGTCACATCGGCGCCGCCGACGCCGACGCCGACGCCGACGCCGACGCCGACGCCGGTACGGCTGAAACAAATGACCACTAAACGTGAACATGGCTACGTGGTTAGGTTATTCTAATTATACTCACTCATTTACGTTGAAAACTAAAGCTTTCAATGCGTCAACGTGCCACGGGAACGGACTGGAAACATTTGTAGGATTATTTTGTAATTTGTACTCTCGTAGGAAAGAACAAAATGATTTTTCAAATGTTTGATCTTCATCGTTTATTTTATATTTCAACATGAGTTAAAATCATTATACAAATTATAATAGTGCAATCATAAAATTGTGTTCAAATTCAAATGTTCAGTTAAGAAACAATAAGTATTTCTGATTATTTATCAAATTGTAGTTAATTTGGAAATTATATAATTGTTAAAATATAGTAATTTATTTTGATGACTATGTATAGCAGAAATAAAATTCCAATTTTAAATTATCAAGGCCCGGTAACTGTTTAAACGGATCAGCATTTTTAATGAGCAATATAATTCTCACATACCTAAAGGTCCCTAAGCAGGCCCATAAGTTGTTTATAGGGCCCCACAGGGCGATGTTTAATTGCCACACTGTTGTGCTGTACAGTGGGGGCGGTGTCAATTCTATGTGTAATTTGTGTAGAATACATAACTATGATCAATTTATTAATTTATCATTCTAAGTAATTATAATGCTCATTTGTTATTCTAATTAGTTTAGACAAATTTAAAATTCATGTCTAATAAATCAATTAAATAAGCCGTAAAAGTAATAACCTGTCATGTGAGGTTGAATGAGTAATGAGAAGGGAATAATGAGTATGTAATGATTATACAACTCGGTCATGCAGAACAATTATTTCAACTTAGTGATAATATTCACATCTTTGCATTTACTTTGATAAATAATATTTTGAGTATAAGACGTTAGTGAATATTAAATGTGATGAATATAAGACGAGTTGTATCAAATAAATATTTTTGTCGCTGATGTATACTTGGAAGAAAGAAGCCCGTTTTCCACCCTTGTTTTACTTCCCTAGACTAACATGTAGGAGATTCATTGGCAAATGCAATAAAATGTGTAATTCTCAAATAAATAACTTATAAAATTAAATAAAATTAAAGTTGTGATTTCAAATAAATACAAATTAAGAAAATTAACCGATTATAGTAAAAATGTTCAAAAATAAAATATAATGTGTTAGGGACGTAATAATGTTTTCTAGGCCTCAAAATATCTGAACAAACGATTCTAGTGGGAAGCGAGTGTGATTCTCTTACTCAAAGTAAGAAAGTCACTTGTAAGTCCGACAACTCTTACCCGATTACTAAAAAACATCGGGTTTATTCATTAGTGGACAAGCTTATTTCCGCTAATTACTAAACATTATCTACTAGATGAACCGGATAAAGCGTAGCAAAACACAAGTTTAAGTGCAGAACATTATGATCTCCGTGTGAAACGGGGTCTTCTTTTAATTATCATGATTGGCTGGCAAAGTGCACAGTAAGATCTCTTAGGCAGCATCCTGTTTTCAGTTTTGAATAACTTGTATTAATGAAGGGTACATGGAAATAACGCTTTGAGTCACATTCGGATGAAACTGAGATAAACGAAGTTATATGTTGAAACTTGTATCTATTCCATACAAATCGATATTTTAATTGCGGTTTTCAAGACTTCATGGCAATATTTTCTCAAATCCGAGGGTATATTCTGATGCTTATAACAATCACTGCGCGATTTTAAACTAATTTTTTCAAAAAATTTACTTTAAACGTTTCTTTATTTTATCAGATAAAGTAATATTTTATTATAGATGTGTGCTTCCGACAATCATGTGTGTGGGGGGAACACCCACTGACGATGCTCAACTGTTCATGGACCATAGGTCCGGGTTCGAATCTAGAGCACGCTTGGACAGGTAACGTCCAGCCACAGTTCATTCAAGTGTCAGGAATTTCGGTGAAGTTCAATGTGTCTGTATAAACATCCGGGAAACAAGCGTGTTTTTATCAACTCTATAATTATTGTTTAGTGTTAAGCAAACATCTAATTAACAATAATGTATTATAATTACTTTACGATGGTGGCGTGAGGAATTGACGTCGATTTCAATCTAGATAGAGTTGATTTATATGTTATCATTGACTTACTTTTCCTCCTGTAAATCAGACTAAGAAGAGAGAGACTAAGTCCATAAGGTTCTTGACTTGTATTTCGGAAGCCGGGGTTCAATTCCCGCGGCCGATCTTTCTGACAGCGGGCTTTCGTGATTTGTCTATGATTTAGCTAAGTAGATTGACAAATTTTGGGTAGATACAATAACTTATATGCCACATGTTTTACACATAACTAAAAAAGTATTTAAGAAAACTGAATTCTGTCTCCGACAAGATAAATATCGTGTCATATTCCTTTCAGCATGATGATATAATTTTAAATTTTAAATTTCAAAATTTGTCTCGTTGAAAGTACATGGTGGGTTAAGTTTTCCTAGTTAAGCAATCACATTTTTGTAGATAGACGAAAATAATTGTGCCAGTAACAATAAACTACATTATGGATGTATAGAATTTCTTCATGACGAAAATTATACAGAAGATTACATCAAAATTACAGACAAGAAATTAATGAATACCATACAGAAGTAGGTACTGGAAAGTAATTATTTAATATTATTGAATATTACTTCTTATTTTTTCTTATTCTTACTTTTACTTTTCTGTCTTATTAAAATAATTTCTTTCACAATACACGAAAGATATTAGTTGTGGGTAAACGAAAGCTGACACAATGTTGCTAATTTGATCAAACAGTCTACAGTCATAATTATCAAATCCATCTAATTGTGTAGATCTCTTCAAGTGTGGTTAAAAGTCCATGTCGGAGGTGGGAACGGCAGAATAAGAAGCCAAGAAGTTTGTCGTGATATCAACCGTGTATTATAATTACGCCTTGCCAGTAGAAGCACTGTGGCATGCAAATCATAATTTCAAGCGTCTCTTTCCGTTGACAACAACGCATCATCTCTCTTCCAGAGTGACATTTACAGCGTTCTCAAGCCAAGAGGCGTTCTCAGTGTCTTCACTTTAAAATAAAATTCATATGATGCTTTCAAAGGAGTTCATTTTGTAAACAAATGAAAGCTTCATGAGTTCAAACAAAAATACATATACGAGGTGAATGAAAAGTTAATCTTAAAAGAATTATATTTCAATCATTTTTAATGCTGTTCATACTTCCGACTTCGGCAGCTAGATATTTGGCTATATGCGTAATTATGAAAATGTTTGAGCGAGAATGAAGGAAGGTGGGAAGGAAACGGTCGTGGCCAATATGTAAGAGCCTACCAACTGTGGGACACACAAAATATATGGATAGCCGCTGAAATCGAGCCATGGTCACAGCATTAACGCCTGAGCTAGCTTGCTCGATAAAAAATGTTGTTCGTGATTTTCTAAAATAAAAATTGCAATATTTACATATCCATTCGATTGACAAAGAAATATTACCCACCATCTGTTCGTCGGCACGCGTGTGCTCAAAACTTGCATCACAAAACTCATTTCTTTACGTAGTCATGACTTTACATAAATAATCGATGAAATCAAATAGAAAATCACATGGTTTCTCCAAAGACAAGCAAAATAATGAGTAATGTTTATCGCCAATCCCACAACACACATCTCAAGCCTATCCCTGATCCGCATGTACACGCACAACACACGTATGGTGTTTGAATTGCCGCGCCACAAACAAATAACAAGCAAGGCTGCGGAAATGTGCATATAGAAAGTGACGTCGAAATGCATTATCCATTGAAAGATGATTTTTGTTTGTCATTTTGGGACGAAATTCCAGGAATACATACGTATCACCTTGTTTAATCGGGTTTTATTATGGGCGGTTTTTTCTATGCACATTCATGACAAAGTAATAAAAATATCGTGTTTCTATAGAAAGCGAATATATTGCTGAGTAAGATTTGAAAGATACATTTTAGCGACTATGCGCAGACGAAGTGCATTCATTATTCGAATGAGCTGTAAAACGCACACACTTTCCACATTCACTTTCCATTTAACAATTAAAAGCATTTACTTTGTAGAAAAAGATAACATTTTTAAACATTGAAAAACAAATATTTTTCCAATATGATGTTTCACTAATTATTATTATTACTAGAGGGTCCCGTCATGTAAAACATGACAAATGTGCACCAGTGAGGTATGCGTAAATATAAAACGACAGCAATATTTGTCAGCAGAGTGTGCGTCGTTAATACACTTGACGTCGTTGATGACCCAATCTTAACAGAATACGTTAACATGAGGAACGAAGAAAAGCAATTTGATCATACTTATTATGATGAAACAATTTCATATAAGTTTCCAAATTTACACCAAGTATTCGTACTAAGTAAAAATAAGAAGAAAAACAATGTATGCGCCGTAAAAAATATATTATATATATACATTACGTTGATACCGTGACCTCATGCCCACGACCTTTTCTTCATTTGTGATGCTATTACATGGTATCTACGGTTTCATTATATACGTTCCTCAGATGTAGGGCGGAAGTAAATTTGTTTGATTTTGCGGTGCATAATTTTGGATTGTAATCAAGCTCTATCAAGTACCTACCGTTTCACTGTTAACAAATAACGTTAGGTATATTGAAGTATTCTCTTACAAAATCTCATGTCACCATTACAAATGATTGGTTGATGTCAGAAATACAGTTCTCTGAGCTCACTTCAAGAATATTAAAATGGACTTCAGCCCATCTACCTCTAATTAAGGTATAGATATTCAGTTGACAATGTAAAACTTAAACATTGGTGCTTCATACTTTACCAACAGCAACATGAATTCGTTGTCAATGCATGACTCAATAATACAGACCACTCTACGAAATAAGAAACGACTGAAAATGATTAATCTAACAACATTATTTAAAAACTTCGTCGGTTTAGTTGGTTTGAGGGTTACAGAGCCGTGTTGATTAAATGTAGGAAGAAAATAATACGTTTGATCGTTTGCAAATTGTATCTTGAGGCCAATGTTAAAAATCTATCGGCTTTGTTTGGTTTTCATGGCCCTCTAAAATACACAGGAAATCAAAATTTTTAAAAATTACACTTTGACGTTTCTTAGCGTGAAGAAGTTTTCTATATGTAATGGCTCTTTTGAACGGTTATTATGTGTTATAGTAGATTTTTTACACACTCAAAGGGATAAGGATTACGTTTTAGGTAAGTTATGGTTATTTCTTTACTTTGCGAAGGCAAAAGACGTATTTTTAGACACGATTGGCAATGAAAGGTCACCATTTTAAATAAAAAATAGTGCCGTTTTCAATATAATGTAAAGATTTGGACAGTTATTCTGTGTTAAAATACATTTCTTATAAACACAAAGGGATAAGGATTGCTATTTAGGTAAGTTTCAGTTATTTATTTATGCACAAAGAGCAGAAGATGTATTTTGGACATGATTTGGGCAATGTAACGTCGACCATTTTAATTTTAAATACAACATAGAGAGTGTGCGCGCGAAATTGAGAGGATGCGCGCGGAGGCGTTCCTGACACACACACACACACACACACACACACACACAGACAGACAGAACTGGGTAACTATAAGTAAGATTTATTTTTTTATTTGCTTAGAATAATGCAACTCAGTGGCAAACCTATGGGCAAACATACAAATAATCAAATATATAATCTAATGCATCAATTATACAATTATATCAATTTTACAATCAGAGTCGAGTTTTCTTCTCATTACAAATTTAAATTGAGATATTTTCTTCTTCTCTTATATCATGGCATTCGCCAGTTTGATGGACAATATTACTTTATCACCAATGACTGATATCTTACGCTTAGCGAGTTGGGTTTTGATCTCATTCACTCGACGATCCTGAAATGAGATAAAGTGAGGCGTCCCCTCAGCACTCTCATCTTTGTAATATAGTTATATTTGTAGGATACTCCGACCTACTAATTCAGTCAATATGAGGGCTGGACATTTGAGTCATTCATTTGAAATATCAATTATATTTATTGAAAATTAACAAGTCCCTAGCACTAGTATTATGCTTCTATGAAATATATGAAATACTAAATCTTCATAAAAAAACAACTGTATTACTGTTTGTATTGTCTTCCGTGCTCTCTTGTCACAGAGTTAAAACTAACTCGAGTAAAGAGCTGAACTTTCGATGATTACTTTCAATTTTGTCATTACATCTTCTGATGACTGGAATTAGATCATTGTGTAGACAAGATGGGTGACATTGACGAGGACTTGAAGAAAGCGTTTGCCAAGAATTTCATCTATCTACGTGTTTGAATAACCGCTGGTATTGATGCTATATTATTATTTGCACGAGAGAAAACATCATGAGGAGGCAACGAACATACATGATGAGAACACAGATGAGCTAGAATGAAATGATAGGCTCTTTTGAGAAGTTATTTAGTTGTCAGAACTCTCTTTGAGATTGGTGTGTTAGAAAGCGGGTGGCTTCCTGATCAGCAGCTGAATCAATATGGCGGCATGGGCGTCATAAAAATATGACAAATTGAAAGTGTTTGATGGGAATATCTGAAGAAGATGTAACAACTCCAAACAAAATAAAAGGGTTATGGTCATAAAAAAATTCATTAGCTAAGTCACCACAAGAAAAGATTATCGAAAGTTGTTATCGAAATTGCAAAATAGGCAGTACCGCTGTATTGGTTTAAACATTCATTTGCTAAATGTTGTACAATTATTTGTTTCTTTTTGTAGAAGGATTAATGTTAGATTAATATTGTAAATAGTAAAACTTCTGCAAGAAATGTATGGATGTCAAGAATAAAAATACCTATCCCAACAATAATTTATCTAGCTTTTGCATTTTTTTTATATATATTTTTTTTATGAAATAACACTAGGTAGTGTAACTTTCGAAGAAAGTAAAAACACACAGATAGTTTTACATAAAACGACATTGACAACTGGTGTACACTTTCCAATGTGTCTTGGAGTTACAACGAGAGTTACAACACCAATTTCAAACATTTTACACCATTTTAACGTAAATAAACGCTGCTCATGACTTATTATACAGAAAATTATTGAGGTCATATTCACATTAATATACTCTTGATGTTGCACTTCCATTGTCTGTAGTAAATTACACGTTATCATTAAAACACACAATCTAATTAATACGTCTAAATTATAGATATGAATACAATGTTATTTGTGGCCATGTCATGTCATATTGTCATATTGTAGCCATATTACAACTGCCAGCCATCGTGGTCATCCTAATTGACAATAATGTTAATGCTCTAATCATTATTAAAGATATGTCATTCATTCAAAACAAGGTGAAGTGAGAAGTCAATTATAAACTTCTAGCAGGTATGTACGGAGATGAGTTAACAATGACATACGATAATATGATGTTATAATTGGCTGACACATGCACCTAGACTAATTACACCAAGTGGACTGCATGAAGCATTACTGAGTATTATTGTAGACGTCATGTGATCTCTAAACAGTATTGTTACTTCGTACATGAAGGGCAGTAATAATATTAATTGAAATAGGTCATACTCACAAATTAGATATTCCCAAGTTTCTTGAAACTAGCTGCTGCTTTGATATCTCTCGTATTAGAATAGAAGATATCTATTCACAGGATCTTGCTTTTACATCATTTTCCATATACTCCAATTTGAAGTGCAAGCTTTAGGAGTCTGTATACATGATGTACTTGTTATGCATTGTATAATTTTGGGAATACAAACTAGTTTTGTGTGTATAGCATTTGTACAAGGTATGGATGATATTATATTAATTCATGGCTTTAGTAATGGTATTGCATTGTTTTGTATTCTTTACCCTAAAATCCAAATTAGTACGTCAAATTAAATGTTATGAGTAAAAAATAATAAAAAAAAATAAAAAAGTTATTGTAAGCTCCGGGAATTAAGTTTTTAATGTAACGAAATTATATTAGAAATTTTCAAATGTGCTGCAACTAATTCAAAATCAATTTTGATTTCGTAACATAATTGAAACTATCAGCAGAAATGTAAGTAAAAGGATAGTTACGACGATTCTCAAGTTTTTCAAAATCATAAAGGAATGATGGAGAAAGACGTTTAATAAACGGGATGGACGCGTGACAAGTGGGATGACTCGACTGTTCTTTTAAGATGAAATTAAAGTGAGGCAAGATTGATTGTAACAATGGAAAACGTTTGTAAAAACGTAAATACCACCGTGAATTTCAATCTCCACATTTTCTTTGAAGATAAAATCACACCTTTTACATCGAACTGGCGACTCATCTGTTCGTTGATCACGTAAATGCTTTCACTCCCACGCCGGAACACAAGATAGTGATCATTGGCTCTTCACACTTTTAAAATAAAATGAGATATCTAATTAAAATTAATAAGTTCGGTCTTTGGTTTGTTGTATATAGACAAATAATGGTTTTCCCAAAAATTCTAAAGGTACTAGCAAAACGTTGAGTGTAACCATTGGTGTAACGCGTTGCTGAGCGAGCACTCGCTCAGCACAACACTCGACACAACAAAAATTGATCGGTGAACAAATTTGAATGACTACTGGTCATCTTCCATAACTATAAAAGTTTGTTATTATCATTGAAATATGAGGTCACCTACTAGAGTGAGACAAGGAGATCGCTTGGACTTACTTCTGATGGTGTGATCTATCATTTTTCAGTCAATCAGATTTATTTGAACGATCAATTTTAGTTGTGCCAAGTGTACGTACATTTCCAACCAAACACGATCCACTTAAAATCAAAGAAAATTATTTCTGATTTTGATTGCAACTTTCCAATTTTTATACACTCTAGAATATTGAAAAACAGGTCCATGCCTTGAAATTGGAACTTTTTGACAAATCTCTCTTGACAGCCCTGTCATAACTCTTGAAATGTCAACAAGTTTGTAAAGACATCACCGATTAGGCTGAAAATGCGTAAAATATGAGAAAATGCAAAATTTGAACTTATCGGAAAAATTTTATTTTCGATCAATCGGTTAGATTTGTTTAATTTCAACCAATTGGAGGATTTGGATGAAACTTTGTAAAATTTGATAAAATGTTGATCTTAATGACATTTGAGTGTATGGTAAAACGGTAAGAGATGTTAATTTTCCTGGATTTTTACCGGACTTTCTTGCTTTTTACACAAATAGCGTCTAAGTTATGCAATCAGGAATATTAGCAAAAAAGACAAACTTAGCTCATCAATTACCTATATAAAAATGTGACATAGCAAATGAATTATATTTTTTTTCTCACAAATACACCAAAAACAAAATAAAATAAAAATAAAAATAGAAAAATCGTCTCTACAATAGATTTCGTGACCTACCCGACAGCGATAAAATTCCACAGCATTGATCTATTTATAATTAATAACATAAGACATGACGTTAATATCAGATATGAAATGATTGAAACATCTCCAACGCCAAGCAGAGCGCACGAATACGTCAGTTCTAAGACGAATGATAAGTTGATAACTAAGCAACAACATTTCCAGAATAATCCTTCCATCGTGCACCGCTCTCTGTTTCCCTATGCGTGCCGATAATGTGTTTCTAATTGCATCTGGGAATCTCGACGAGATCACCGAAGGGCCGGCACAGCTTCCGCCCACTCCGTAGCTCGTGACCTGGTCCTGGTGGTTCGTAATTATTCAATTGTTATTGTTATTACGTCGAATTCCCATCCTGGACTGAGTGAGAGTAGAGTGAGAACTGAGATGGACAGGTCAGAGTTCAATGGTTACATAATGAGGTACTAAAATACACAACCGTGTCAGTATCTACTTATACCATACTTGTTAATGATTATTTTCATTTATGATTGTTAAGTAGAAAGTTTTTTCGAAGATATTTTTACGATTGTATTCAGGAATATCATGTGTTGCATGTCTAACAATTCATAAAAAATGACCACCCGATTATGTTTATATGGATAATTAGTAAATTAAGTGTATTATTTTCTTTGCTATTGTACACACAGCAATTTAATAAGGTTAAGCGGACAAATATCAAGGAAATTGAAGTGCACATTGCGAAATATTTGATGATATTTATTCGTAAATTTGAAATCACAATGTATACATTACAATCATAAATCAATTCAATCAATTATATTGAATGAATTACAATAATGTTTGGTTTAAAAATATTTACGATTCTACAGAAATTTTTATGTTTCATGATTCATAACAAATTAGTACGATGTTACCTACTTTTTACTGTTTGAAAATAGAGTATTCTTGATAGTCTGATTGTAAGCTTTTAGGTTAATAAAACACTTTAAAGGCACGTATTTTAGGTGTTTATGTGGGTTTTTAGTTTTCGTTTTCTCATATCATAAAGTTTGTGTTAGTATTAAGTTTAACGAATGTACACTACATTGTTTTCATGAGAAATAATAAGAGATCAGCAGAGACTCTTTTTTATCTGAATGAAAGGTAAAAATATGTAACACAAAAGAAAATTAAAACTTCACGTCAATTGTGTGCTTCCAACAATTTATTGAATATCACTCTCATTGCCTTTGATTAGAAAAAAGAAACAGAGAATTTTTATTTCAAATCTAAGACTCAAAACTTACATGACCCGTGAAGTGTATTATATCGATTTGTGAGAAATGGGCCATAAAATACAATTGTCATTGCAATTCAATAAATTTGAAATTGGAAGCTTGAAAATTAAATTGTATTCTTTATTATAAATGATTACCTAACTCTTTACACCATGTGAATATAATCAAAATTCTGCCAAATTATTATATGCATTCCATTTATAGCAAAATATTACGCTTATTTTATTACAAACGAATGATTTGTTCTGATTTCAACAGCAATATCGCGGCAAATGCAATCGGTTTAATTTTTCACGAGATTGAGGGAAACTGATTTTCTCGTTTGGCTAACCGCCATGGATGGGTTCGTTTATATTGGCGCTAATTGGGTAGATAAACGTTATCATTTATTTCGTTCACACGGAGTCGGAAGATGCTAACACCTCGCCAGTGTTGAGTATGATGCAGCAAATCCAGGTTTCGAGGGCATAGCAAATGCAGAGGAAGGATCTTGCTTCGTTGAGATCATCTGCACAAATACCACCTGAACTTTCGCTTATGACTGTGTCTCGAGTCGCTACAAAGATCTGACAATATAGGTTTAGTTCATCCGGTATTTGCCATTTCCACCTCGATTATGGGATTTTTTTAAACAAGACACGGTCAGACATTTTTCATTATTGTCTATTAATATTGATTCTGTGAAGTAGGTTAGTAGATTTTATGATCTATTCTTCTTTGATAGCAAATAAAATTGTATTGCTATTAAAAAAAATATCGACATACAATCAATTATGTCCAAAATTAACTGAATGCAACATTAGACAATTTTGAACACCATCAAACGTGATGTGTTATTATAATTCTACAAAATTATACATATATTCAATAAATGGGAAACAAACCAACACACATAATTTCGAAAAGAATAGTCCATGGAGTACGTTCTCTGTGGAGGTCGAATTATGGAATATTTCGACAATCGAACGTAGGATATTATCAAATATTATATCAAATTGCGTTAACAACGCAATATTTGGGCATCATTTTATAATTATATTAATCAGGGTCATTTTAATTATAATAAAAAGTGTGAGAGTGGTCATCTTCCAATTGAATAACACGTAGCATTTTGGATGGGTAATAAAAGTAGCTATACCTAACATGGAAAACGATCATTAACGAAAATGAACGTGAAGAAATAACGCAATCCGAATGAAAATCGCTATTTATAACGGCATATCGCGGGACGTCCGTGACATGGAAACTGGAAGACGCGATGAGAAGTGTGAGATGAGAGACGAACTATTCTTTGCAACGCGTGCAAGGTGAAAGTGACACGAGAAGAGTCGAAAAGCATAACCTTGTCTCCATGCGAAGTCACCTTGATGCATGAATTTAATTACGTACTACCTAAATATTGACACCTGTATGTTTGTAACACCGGGGTGAGAGTTTAGAAATCACTCTACGACGTTTTTGCGAGAGTTGCCTCGGTTTATTTGCAGTCGCACCCAAAATACTGTTTCATAGTTTCTATCAATACCCAACTCTTTATACTTGTTTTAACAATATTTGAGCATTTCATATTAAATTGACAAAATGACAAGTGACTAACGGTTGAAAGTTTCTATTGGTGATGTAATTTTGTTATCTTTTCATGGAACCATAATCACAGAGGGTTAGTAAAAGTATTGACCAACTTACGTCTATCTATTAATGTTAAAGTTGTATTTGTTTGCCAAAAGTACATTTTGGCTGCATTTTCTATAACTATAAATCCTTTTTGCTTTTTATTATAATCGGTTTCCCGATCGTTTGTACTTATGTTTAAGACACTAATTACAACGTATCGTGTAGTAAACTCTGAGGAATTCGTTGCTTTTGTATTAGCTTTTCCATTTTCCACAACGTACGCGATAACGAGCAAACAAACAGAAAGAAAACTAAACTGAAAATCTATTGTACGTAATACCATTTCCTAGCTGAACCGTGAATTTCAGCTTCAACTTCTCAATAAAATGCGATTGCTTCTGCAGTCTTGTGCTTGACAATTTACTTCGAAAACCGTCAGGTGAGAATAGGGTCTCTGGAATAGGGTGTCCAGAGAAAACAGAAAAGCATTTCATTTCTTCGCTCAGTTCTCTAAAATTGAATCTAGACTGAGAATCTTCCTGAATAATTGACCAGTGTGACCCAACGCGACAAAGGAACCACACTGTCGAAATCAGAGGGGTCACAACTATATCGAGCTTTATTGCTAGAATGTCGACAATCCAAATTAAATTGCTTTTCCAATTTCCCCCTTGACAACTAAATCAGTAACGAAAAGCAGCTTCCAGGGTGCTTTTGATACCTAGTATCCCAGGGAAGAAGAGAAGGCATCAAAAGACGCTCAAGCCTGTTAACAATGCCTTTGACAAGAAGTCTGGAGACATATTGTAGGGACGCGTTGAATACAGACTAGGCTGGACTTTGGAAGTTCGCGTCACAGAAGCAGAAGATTCATTTAGGACAGAAGGTCATTTAGAAAAACACACAGAAGTCGGCGCAAATTGAATTCTAGAGGATAAGAAAAACAAATGCAACTCTTTGAGACGTTAAGATCTATTGTCGTGGAGAGACTTCAAGATTGCTGATTATTTAACGTCCTAGAGATGTTCACGAACAGAGAAAAAGTTCACAATTCGTTTAGTTCATGAGCTGAAAGTTTCACAGTTTAATTGAGAAGAGGATCATGAGATTCGGATGTAGATATTTGTTCAATTAGCTGGATCGATGCAAAGAAAAGAGTTTCGGTAAGTATATATTTACTTGTCTTCTTATGCGTGTATTTGTTTTCCGGCGCATCTTATTATCTCAACTAGAAGAAAGTACTTTCCATCTCGATCTGCGTGAGGTGAGACATTAACACATCCACGTGACCGCGTCGAGCTCTCTGATTGGCTGGCTCACAGAATAGAACGCGAGAGAACAACTTATTTCAAATCCCACTTCCCTGCTCGCTCGTTTTCCATAGCGAAGGAGACTCGGGTTTCAATTTCCGGACAGATTAAACTTTACACGTAACAGATTCGGCGTTGCGACGGGAAAACCGTCGCTTTTCTGTCCCCTCTTTTCCCACCCTGCCTATCCCTTTCCACCCCCAACGAGCCGGAGTTTAAGGAAAATAAACATTTTGGCAAATAAGACAAACACGTTCATGTGTAAAGGAAAGCTTTCAAGTAATCACACATAAGGCAGGAGTCTTGAATGGGATGCGGTGAAGCTATGCGAGGATTTCGTTCGAGTTGGAACACTAGCTCAATTATCTTCCATGGTTGTGCATCGAGAAGTAGGAACTAATGCGTGTGCATGCGTTCATAACTTCATTACTCTATTTCTTACGCAGAGCAGTGACTGAGTAGTACTTGTACTTCATCTAGGCATGAGAATAGCATGCTTTCATTGCCCGGACGTAAACATAATATGCATATTTCCTAATTTTATTTTGTTAATTTTGAGTGATACTTTGATCTACACCTACTGTAAGTTGAGAAATGTCTCATACAAGAGTACAAAATCTTAAACCACCATCAATGCGTTTGGGATTGATAATTGCATCATACCCCTTGTGACGTGATAACTTCACAAAGTCTCAACGGAGCAAGCTGGCTCAGGCAATACGCTCTGGACTTGCATTCCGGAGGTTCGGGATTCGATTCCCCGGCGGTCCTTCCTGACTGAGGTTCAACGTGGTTTTCATTAGGCGAGAGGCAAATGATGAGGAGGTTCCCCACTATAGAGGCCCAACAACCCCTTCCCACCGTTCATCTTTATCTAATTCCTATGTCATCATCATAAACATTCATTCGTCGCCATTAGCCAAGTGACAGAACAGACGTAAAATACACAAAAATTCAGAATAAGGAATCTCGACCTCACTTAGATAATGTAACTTTATGTACACTTAGCAAAAGAAAAAACTGATCGTGGAACGAATTTGTATGACTGCTTACTTGAGCTCACCTAGGATATCGCATAGACTGACGTCTGTTCTAATATTTTTCAAACAACCAAATTATTTAAACGATCATTTTTGTTTTGCCTACATGAATCGACAACTCATAATAATAACATTGGTTACTAATCAGACTTGTCGATCGAATACCGATAAGACTGATCGAAAGTTACATGATCTGGACCCTTACCTAATATCGCCAATATTTCAGTAGCACCGTGTTACTGTAGCACGATCGGCTAGTTGCCATGGCGACAATGTTAGCTCTTATGGCTAAAACTTTTAAAACAAAAGTTGTGCTACAGTACACGGTGCTACTGAAATTTGGCGATATTAGGTAAGGGTCCTGTGTACTTGTTACACGATCACTATAGGTTCGAAATAAGTTCTCCTGAATTGACAAAGATTAAGTATATCATCGTCTAGATAGTCATGTATTACGTACATGGAAGTAAAAGTTGATGAAATTTTGATATACTGCCCGCAACTTATTTCATAAGCTAACAGCGCATTGATGAATAGCTTATTGTTCATAAAACTAATTCAAATACAAATAGGTCTCAAACTATCTAAACAGACAAATTGCGAGCAGTTTAAACCAGACAAGAAAGGCCGGATATTTATAACAGCTCACGATATGAATGAAATGTAGCCATTATGTTAGTGTGTAGTACTACTCCTTACCCGCTGTTATTTCGTACAAGATGCAAAACTACATTCCCACGTCAGGCGCAGTTGTGTGAATAGAAAGAGAATTCTTTTGAATAAATGTGTTCCTTCACTGGGTCTTTCAATAAAACTAATTCAGGTCAGATGAGTAATTAATTTGTTCGTTTTCATGGTATAAAACGTGAGACGAGTGCGGCTTTATGCGAAATAATGGTTCATTTATGAGGATATTCTTTGGTGCAATCACCATATTTTCCTCATTTCCTTTCATAAGTCTACAAGAGACGAAATATCAGACTTGAAATTCACTTGACTCTTGCAATTTTTCACACGATTTATGTAGGTATACTAAAACGGTTTTTACGAGATTTTATATGAATATAAGGCAATTGAGCGTGCATTCATATAATATAACATTTCAATGGGGTAACAGGGCTCTAAAACCTTATACTTTCATCATGTCATGTACGTAAAAGTGTCGTTCGCATTTCAAAATATCAAGACGACACACGTAATTTATTTCATCGCATTACTGGTACTACGTTCCTCCATAAACCAAGAGCTAAAACTGACAGATACCACCTGGGACAAAATTATGCTAAATTAACGTTGTTGAAAATTATTGGGTGGGATAATGATTTGAATATAAAATAGAGTTAACCCTGATAAAATTATGTGAAATATACTTGGATCAAGCAGGTCTTATATTAACTGTAATTAACTAAACAATGTAAGACAACAATGCCAACTAATCCGACGAACATTCAAACTTGGAGCTTCGTTAAAGTTTCTAACTTTGCATGAAAGCTCATCCCTGTGTATCTCCCGGAGAGAACACAGAACACCGGAACAGCAGAGAGTACATAGAAGAAACAAGTCGGCAAACTAAATAACACTTTCCCACTGTGTAATTTCACACCCATATCTTTATCTAATGACTTCCAAGCAATTAATTCTTGGCGCCGTTTGTTACCGATTTCTCGCCGTACGGCGTCGGCGTCGACGTCGAGACGCCGAGCGTCGGGACTTCGGAGAAAGAGAGCTAACAACGAGTACAAACAGAACTTAGACGAAGTTAAAACAATCCTGTAATTCGTGGATGATGACAATAAAGAGTATATAGTAGAACTTGAAAAATAATGTGCTATGTGTAGAGATAGGAATGTTATCACTTTCTTGTATCATTGAATTATGAGCATTGGAAGCGTTCAGTGACTGAAAATGAGTCATTTTTTTCATCTCATAAAAATGCATCAACGTATACATTAATTTTTAATAAAGTTGTTGAGTTTTGTTGTGCGTTCAGTTAACAATAGGGTGTAATTTAATCAAGAAACTGGTAGACGCTGGAAAAAACTTGTAATATATTCTAATAATCTTTGAGAACTTACTCATGCAGCTATGGTTAGAAGTATGATAAATGTGTAAGGTGTAAATAAATGCATCTGGAATGTTCCCTGCATTTTACACATCAGCGACTGCGATTTCCTATCCCAGTTCTCACATGAATATTATATATAACTGAATATATTTTAGAACGGATATTAAAAGAAGGTTTATGGAGAGAAATTGTATGTAATCGTGCACACCACCCAATGAACTGGCAATCATTGTGTCAATATTGTACTAGATATGTGTTTTGTAATTTTAGTCAGACATAAAAAAGTAATTATTATGGATTCACGAGAAGATGCGTTTCTTCGTTGACGTTCTTTTTTTTACTTTCACTCTTCGAAGAACAAATTCAAATGGCAGTTAATACTACACAGCTAATATTTTATTTCAGCTTTCTGAAAGTAATGATATGTACTGTACTTCTTTTAAACTTAAACAAACTTCCTTGATTTCTATCAAATTAAGTAAATATATTTTTTAAGGAACCTTATAATAGCATACACGATGTTAATTGTATGCAAACTTGTTATCCCATCCATGTTTGAGTTCGACGTATCGACGTTGCCAAAATGTTCAATTTATCTATCTATAACCTTACAACTCTTTTACAATTTTTTTTTTTGCTATATTTTCTTATTTGCACTCATTTACCTGTTATTGTGTGTATTTATTACTCATTTCTACTCGTATATACGACAATGTAAACAATATAATTACGAATCCACACAAATCGTGATGTCAAGCTATTTTGATAAGAACCTTTCTGCCACATTTGCTGTTACTTCTTTTTCTTGTTACTTTGAAGAAGAACAAAATCTTGTTCAACGACATACCTAGAAAATAATTGCTATTTTCTGTTTCCCTTGATCTCACTTTTATTTTAATAGTGTAAGTAGTAGTTTTATTAACTGAACTTTTTACAGTGTTATGCTATATTCATGTGTTACCAGAACACATAATTTTTATTTCTTTTTAAACTTCTAGTAAAATTTTATCGTCTAAATCAAGTAGTCTTTATTCCCAGTACAAAGAAAGCCCGGACTCCTTGGCTCCAGTGACAAGCAGCGCTAGAGTTTCAGCAATTAGCAAACCAATGAGTGGAGGGGAAACTGCGAAAACGATTATTTATTACTTCATTAAAGCAATTTTTCAATGATGCAAGAAAATGACTGTCTAGAAAAAGGGGTGTAAGAATGTTTTATGAGGTCCATCCCCTATGTATAAAACCCCCTCCAAGTGGCGGGCTGCGAAGAAGAACGCACTATTGTTGAGGAGCGCATCCGTTGTCATTATGTCCTCTCTTTGTCTTCATTACAAGTTTTACACAGAGGAGAGCTCTTATTAATATTATGAGGCATTTTAAGATTGTAGGACAGACATTTTCATGACGCCCAACTAAATGCAGGTTTTTAAAGATTGAAATGTTTAACGAAATAATGTGGAGGAGAGTCATATAGAAATGTACATGCCTAGTTCAGTTGATAAGAAAATAAACGATCCAGTCCAGAGAGCAGCGATGTCGTGTGATCAATGTCATTTGTAAAAAATGTTAACATTGAAAAAAGCAAATAGCTTATCGATCGAGGTAGGTAGTTTGCAATATTTTGGATTGATTTATCTAATGAAACGATGCACGATAGAAACATGTAGGTAATGGCATAAATCACACAAACGGACGATTACCAAAATATTCGTATAGAAAGGCTGGCGCTATCCAAACAAAAGTTCCCATCTTTATCTACCTAAGACGTTTCTCTTATTTTACGTGCAACATCTTTCCGCGCTCCACGTCTGTAATAATCACACTCTACTTGTTTTGACAGCAGCCATCGATCAAATCTCGCGTGAATTGTTACGTAATCCAATCACCTTGACTCATTTTATTAACTTACTTCACTATCGACAAGGTGTAATCTACGCTCTCGAGAGGAAGATGAGCATACACGGTCTTGTGTTATTTATTGTTTTACATGAAGGTCACACGAACAGATTCGCAGAGAAACACGATTGAAATTAATAATACTAACAGTGAAATAACAAATTGCATCTATAGTACTTTTCCCCTTACGTTCATATAGTGAGTTTCGATCGGAATTACAATTGAAACGCAACGTTGTTGGTATGTGGACGGGGCTAAAAAAGACTGTAGGGACAAAAGGCCAGATAAGTAAATGGGCCCGTAAAACAAATGAAAGAGAGAAACGGGCACAAGAAATGAGTGCAATGGCTCGAAAGATGTGAAAAGATTGAACGAAAGGCCGAGATGTGATTGGCCAGTCCACTCTGGTAGTTTTTTTTGTGCCAAAACACACTTAATTTATATATCCGACTTCTTTGGAATATTGATGACACGTAATTTAACATATGACTATTTTGTTTTAATTGTACTGAATTATTCATTATCCCTTAGTGAAAGTAAATTATAAGATTATCCAAGTCTATTTCTAGAAAATAACAAGGCACATTGCTTTAGTACTGGCCAGAGTTGGCATGGTACTGGTTCGGGTCCAAAGGTTGAAATAACAGGAGACACCAACCAAACACTGAGTACTTAGAATAATTTGTGGAATACTCTATAATTCAACTCGGGATAAAAACTACCATAGATGAAGTTGAGTCCAGAAAAGTTGAAAAGTAAAGAGATGTTCTGATGAAAGAAATTATGTTGCGTTCAAAGATGATAGCCTTCATCTCGAAGTGTCCATGTTATTAGAACACATTATAAAAATAACTAGATATCAAGGTATAATCATATTGATTCACTCTGGGGAAAGTGTGAAATAGGAATGGATCTTCAGGAATGCTGTTGCTGTAAGATCACAATGTTACGCAGAGGTTATAGTGACTGCTCATGTCATAGAATAAAAAGTAATATGGCAAGCTTTTGACACGAGCCAATTCCGTAACAACCTGAGAAATTATCACTTTTTTTTAATTCTTAGCACGTTGTGTGGGCGAAGAGTTATATAACTGGTTGGGAAGTTTCATACCTGGAATATTGCTTGTAATTATTATTTGCTTCTAAATTTTGTGAAATGAGTGAAAATTAATATTAATGGAAGCACAAACATGGAAAATATAACGTAATCACGAGGCACACATTTGGTAGCAATTGTGATTATGACAATATTTCTTCTATGACGTAAATTTCTCTATCTAAGAGGTAGAGAATATATTTAATACAAATGTTTGAAGTTACATTTTAAAAATATAATAAAGGATGTATCTAAATGCGTATTAAAATTGAATTAGAATAAATATAATAAATAATAATGCGACTTTAGCTATTTTTTTCGAAGGTCGTTAGTTTCATTAACGATAAGTAAAAAATGATGATGAGACTCATGAAAATTAGTTTTCTTGTTCAGTTTCCCGTGCAAATAGCCGTGCCGATGCAAACAGCTGGGAGGACAAATCTATAACAACCAATTAGTTGCATCTCTTATTTTCAAATACTAAATCATGCGCTATTACTTTCCAGTTAGCTTCCACATCCTTGCTGCGAGCGCATTTCAGGCAGAGGTTAGCAGAGATCCAGTAGAGCACAGCCTCACAGGTCCATCAATGTTTGGAAGAAAGTGATCGGGCAGAAGTCTAATAATTGCTTCAGCAGCGGCAAGAATCACAGGTCATGAGGTACCAATTACTACGATTCGTGACTTATTAGTGGAAACTCTGAACTGTAATCGATTATTAAATACATAGATGATAATCAACGTAATATTGGTTTTCGGGTAATTACTTAACAAAAAATCAATTTGAAATTGAGAAACTACGAGTTTCCTTTTCGGTGAAGAGTTTAAAATTATGAAACGAATAGTCCGATGTGTAATTAGAACAGTTCTGCGTTCAAATTCCCAACCGTTAAGAAATGTAAACATTATTCATAACAATAAGTTGAAAGAAATGCTGTTAATTTAGTCTCGGTTCCTTTCATTATTAAAGTAGACTCAAGAAAATGAGACCGTATAAATTTATTATTTATAAACCATAATTCTACACAATGTGGATATTATCGTAGTCTGTCATTTCTGTGTAAACTATTTATTCCGTGAAAATCCATGTTTTGAAAGTGACTTCTTATTGTGCTGTAAAAGAGTGAATGGGCACGCCACTTGAAAAATGTAACCTGTTTAGGAAATAGATGGAGCTCATACAGGTTAATATAAAGTCCATGTTTTTTAAATCGGAAATGTCACTGATTAATAGTTAACGTGTTAAATCCTAGTAATACAAAACGTAAGATCTATCTTCGCCAGAAGATGAAAAGGCCCTCAATACTCCAAAATACACATGGATTACAGAGTATCAGGCTAAAGAGGGCACCTAATGTAGCCCTGCAATAGCCATAAATAAATACACAATACACAATAAATAAAAAAAAAGTACAGATGTAGGTACCACCAAGTATAGAAACTTCAAGAGGAAATAATTCTGATTTGAATTAAAATTCAATCATTCTTGGATTGGAGAGCATCGTAACACGTTTTGGTGGTTGATTGGCATACTAGCTGTTACATTATTCACTTTTATAAACCCTTTTCCACTTCAAGGACTATACGTACTGACTAAATAATTCAGACATCAATTGTACTTGACTAGCGTGCAAGTATTTTCAAAATAAAAAACTAAGATCGATGTTTAGAAGGAAAATATTGTCTCCTTGACCTTGCTGGCAATTGAGTCAAAAGTAACGTTAGTATGAGCATAAAGTAAGCAGGGTATGAGCAAGATGGACCTCGTTGGGAGACCGGATTTGGATTTTGAGTGACATTAAATCAGCAGCAACAACTAATTTTCAATACGATGGAGATAAAAGTGTTCAAGAGAAATGTGAAAATGATGCACTACTGCGGTATGTATTGACATCACCACCTTCTTCATGCACTCTCTCTCTCGAGAAGGGGAAGAGAGGAGTGCATGAAGAAGGTGGTGATTGACATCCACTGGCGCTTTGGATTTTATAACAACAGTAACATAAATCAAGAACTTATAGAAAATATCATATTAATTAATTGTAATTTTATGATTATGAAAATGGTTTTATTTTATTTATAACCCTTCAGATTACCGTGGCCGTAGTTCTGTTATGAACTGTATAGAGTCGAAATAAAAATGTGAATAAAATACACAGAATTATAACATGAATTTAATCAGATATCATGACAATAATTATAACACCATTGTATCTAATATTGTGTATACTTTTTATGTAGATATTTGATTTTGGTGATGCTGTTTGTTATAACAGAGTTATGCCACAATTTCTACAGACACTCCTCTTTCGAACATGATGTGATTTTTATCAATCTGAAATACCAGGCATAGCTCTAATTCTAGTATCCACCTTGATTCGCATGATTTCTGTTGAATGTCTGCAGGACTTTGGCCAACTGCAAGTGGCCCTGGATCCTGGTGGTATCTGATACCTCGCATCACCATAACATTTCAACTCCTGGAGGGAATCGTGGTTCGAATCTTCGACGTCTGTTTCAACTGGAGCCGAATGGAATACCATGATGTCTGTATCGTGTTGCTCACCTCCTGGATTCCGCTCGTGTTCGCCGTCGTCAACATGACGACCATCGCCAACATGGAGGCGACCGTCGACGTCGTCCACAAGCTGGAGGCGATATACGAGAACCAGCACGTGGAGAGCGAATACCAGAGACAGGTGGGAATAATATTTATCTACGATTTGTCTTATACTGGAGGGTTGTTGTAATAGAGAATATAAAATGAGTGTCCGATAACTAGAGGTCGAAAACCATTTGCGAATACTGGAATGGCGATTATAAATTTGATGCAACCAAGATTCATTTTCGGTAACAAGCGTCGATCCTCGGTCCTCGCATGATTCCATCAAGCTCTATTCCAAAGTTTCTATTCTTTTCCGATGATAAGTACTTATTCTGTGCATGCTAACAGGTACTTGTCAGGACGAGGAAGATCACCCACGTGACAGGTTATATCCTGCCGCTCGCTGTGATGATCGGGGAATTTGTGGGAAATGTAGCGCCTATTCCTGAACTTCTTCAACTGCGGAAAACTTTGTTCAGGTAGGATTCATACATGTTTCTGAATTCTGTGTATGTGTAAAGTAATAGCACGTAAGCCTGTAATAGTTTAACTAATTGGAATTTTAGCATTGCAAAAATATCCGTTATAATTGTGTTCATTTTCAAATCTACACATTACAGCATGTTTGTTCATATATAAACGTTTGACATACTTTTAATTATTTATTTTTTAAGGAAATCATTGTGAATTATTTGGGGGAGAGTTGAATATAGCCATTTGTTCTTCTTGATGAGTGATACACTTCCTTTTTGCTATCTCACATACCTACACAATACGATAATTTCGTTCTGCTTCATATTCTTCATGATACTTGTTAATTACTCATCCTGGTTCTGAAACATTTTAGGGGTTGGTATCCATACGACATCAAAGCAGCGCCAAACCTCGAGTTGACTGTCTTTGGACAAGCATTGTTAGGACAAACCGAGTTCACGATCTTCATAGTAATCATATGTCTCATATTAACTATGTTCTTTGTCACTGAAGCTCAGTTTAATATACTTCATGACAAGCTGCGAAACATGCGCGCGCACAGCGTTGCCAAGTTGCAACAGCTCCAAGAACCCCCAAGAAGCAGTGAGAAAGATGGGGACGAAGAAGATGAGAGGCTGTCAAGAACAATGATCAGGATGTGTGGGAAGCTTTTTAAGGGGTTGTTCAAAGGAATTAAACATGTGTGTTGTTTTCTAAAATACACTAAAAATCGTAAAGACATTGTAAAAGTAAACACACGTCGAGTACAATGGAATCTTCAAGAAGTGACTGCTGAAGAATTTGACGATGCATCTACGTCCTATAGCGATAACATGTTGCAACATAGGACGGCTGAAAGCACGCATGCAGTTTGTATTTTGGGGATGTTTCGTGAAAGTCTAGGGAAGTTCAGAGAGACGATTGAAGAAGTGGAGGTGACAAATCAGATGAGAGAGATTGATGCAGAGATGGACATACGTCTGAAAGAATGCATAAAACTGCATCAAGATCTCTTGAGGTTTGTAAAATCAAGCTGAGATTATTTCAGTATTATTTGCCCTCTTCTAACATTTAACAATGTGTTTGTCTCTAGCATCTGCAAGGAGCTGGAGATTCTGTTCAATCCTTTATTCGTTGGGTTTCTTCTCAGCTGCGTGCTGCCAGGAGGAATGGCCTTCCTTTACTCATCTCTGGTACGAGATTTCCAAATAAAAGCTCTTTGTGATCAACTTGAACCATTGTAAACTTTAAGATATTTTCTGAATGGTTTAATTTTGTTTCAGGTACCGGAGTTGGACAGAAACTCACTTATTTTTACTGCCATTGCGATTATCCAGATATTTATTTTCATGTGCTTCTGCTGGATCACTGATCATCTCACACATCAGGTAACATAGCTGGGACGAATCTTTAAACTTATTTCGAAATATTGTTGCAAAGAGATCTAAAGTAAAGATGACATCTAATTAATGGCAACATTTAAAATAAAATCGAGTGGGCACCAATGATCAGCAAGAAAAATTATTATTAAAATATTTCAAAAATTTTACCAAATCGACCAAAAGCAAATTAAAAGAAAACAATATTAAGGAGGGATGCCCAAGTAGATTTTCCGAAAATATTTTTTGTTGAAATGTACGACTTTTATTAATTATTTCAACATTTCAACTATATTTGTATGTAAAAGTTTCATCAAATGTCTTGTAACTTGCAACTCTCGAATTATATTGAGTTTTCAATATGATGTCTTCGGAAGATTAAGAAATTTTAACACAGGAGGTACAGGAAAATTATTAAGAATTTGGCGTCTAACTTTTAAAAACGTACGGCTAGGTGTATATAAAAATCTTAATAAATACCTCTATGTCTAATACACATAATATTAGTTTTTGGAAAATATCTATCGGTGGAAAATAGTTTAAATCTAATATTTACTAGGAAAATTACCGTGTTTTTTCTAATTACCATGTTAAAGATAGGGCTAACTCAAATGTATAAAGTGATATATCTTGGAAATTAGTTCGGCTGCCCTACTTTTTCTTGCGTTTATATGGTGCACAAGAAAATGGTCTATTAAATAAGCATATTAATTCAGATATCTATCGGAGACCTCTACTTGGTCATCCCCCCTTAACACCAAACAAAATTCAGGCGTCTGTTACAATTTTTGAGCGAGCGTAGCGAGCGTCACCACGGTACTCTTATGGCACTTTCTCTGTGTGTTCATTTATTTTTTTATTTTTTTTTGTCTGCACTGCCCAGATCAAACCGCACAACCAATCGATCTGAAATTTTGCACACGTACTAACGTAATCTATGCGGTCTCTGGGATCGTTTTTGAAAGGGATCCTGTGATTGGTTCAAATTTAAAAAAAATATCTTTCGATTGGTTGGTCCGTTCAATTTGAAATTTTGATAAGTCATTACGACCAACATTTTGCCCAATCAAACAAAATTTCATCCAAATCCTCCCATTAGTTAAAATTTAAAAAAAAATCATGTGTTTTTTTGAAATTTAAACTAGAACCGTATGACCGATCAACTTAAAACTTTGCATGGTCATTGGGACCAACATTATCTGTATTTTTTACTACTTTCAGACTAATCTGTGTTTAAATCCAAAAGTAATTGACATTTTACTGACATTTTGCGTGTTAAAGCCCTATCACATTGAGTTGCAACCCGTGTATGGAACCGGCGGTTGGAAAATATGGTTGGCCGCGCATGTGCAGAGACTGAATTTGGTCAACCCACGGGTTGGGTTGAAAAATAGAGAAGTCTCTATTTTTCCGGTTCCAACAATTTGTTGTGGTACCACGTGACGTGAACTTACCAATAGGATGCTATACATATTAGCTATAAATCATATTTATCAGATGAATATTGAACTTGAACATGTGTATGGATAAATGGTGCGTATTATTATTAACTTGTACTTACTTAAATATCTTTCTTTCACAAGTAATCACTCTAAATATGAGATTTGGATTGCCGCTGTCAGATTTTGTTATTCCCTACACTTTTATTTTGGTTACTATGGCAACTGCTTTCTGCGCAACTCATGAGTGTCAATTGTGAACCAACCAACATCAACCCAAACAGTTGCGTGTGATAGGCGGTTGCCTCCTTTTGCAACAAAAGTTTCCATACGACAGTTCCAACCACGGGTTGCAACTCAGTGTGATACCCACTTTAGCTGTCAAATTTCTCGAAAATGTTGATCACGGCTACTTTGACTCTTCAGTTCTAATCCAAGGTAGTTAAAGTGGTCCCACTGCTCCAGCCAAGGTGCTTAGAATTCGCCGTAATTCATACAAATCTCTGATGAAATAATACCTCAAACAACAGCATAAAACAATTATATCTTACCGAACGCTCCAATTATATGTTTTTAATTGAAGTTCCAATTAAACTATCCCAAAATAATTCATATTTGTAGTGCAATGTTGCCAGATTTATGGTAAATTTTACACATTGTACACATTTTCTTTCTTATTTGGCCCGTGACCCCATATTTTCAAACGGCAGTCTTATTCTAAAAATTATTATCTATAATTTGAGACTATTTTCAATATTTTGTCATTCCTCTTGCGGTTTTAGGAGCAATTTAAGGCAATTTCCTGGGACGATTTCATGTCTCCCTGTGTTATCTTATGGGGGAAAAGATGATCTTCAATCAAGAATATCTAATTATTTGATACCGTAAGGGGCAAATATTTTTTGCTAGTTGTATGTAATATGGTTTCATTAATCTTTGGTGTGAATTACAGCAAATTCTCATTCCTATGCCGAAACGATGGCTTAAAACTTTTAAACGCATATGAAACTAATAATGACCGTTCAACAGATCGATCTGATATTGTGTACACACAATAATATCATATGAGTGATCCCAGGTATATTTTTTGAAAGAGATTCTGTGATTTTTTAAATATTTACTGGGAACGTAGTTCAATTATAAAGGTTCAATCGATCAACTTAAAACTTTGCAAGGTTATTGAATATTGGGACTAATATTTGAGTGATATTTGGAGATTTTTAAACAAGTCTGGGAAAAATTCAAGAATTATTGGCTTTTAATGATATTTTTGATAGACGCAGAATTTCGGTTCGAGGTGTTGCGCGTATCCGTGCTCGTTCATCAACGCGTTTCACAGAGCGTTTTCCTAGTGTATTTTTGTAACCCTATGATTATACAGTCTACCCCTCCACCCTTCAACCCAACCTCATGAATATGTCTGAATTCGACATGTTTACACCTGAGTTACGCTACTGATGATGAAATGTCAACTGTGCTGTTTCAGTGTTCTCTTGTAAAAGAGGCGACCTACGGATGCGATTGGTTTGAATCTACAGAGAGCTTTAAGCGAACTATTAGGATAGTCATAACGCAAGCAAACAAACCCTTCATCTTCCAAGCACTGAGCTTTTTGCCCATGACCATGAAAACGTTTGAAAAAGTGAGTAGAAACTATCACTTTCAAAAATACCCAATACGTATTTGACAAATCCAAAATTCTACATCTTAATTTTTTGCAGATGGTTCAGTCAGCTTACTCTTATTACGCCCTTTTAAGGGAGGCTACACACCTATAATTCACATAAGATTCTTATTCTGTTGCAAATTGTTTATTAGCAATTTTATTCGAATACTCAATTACATATTCATAAAACTAGTATTGAACTTGAAAACACCTGCGTATTTGTCATTCAGTTGATTCCAAAAATTGTCTCAGTATTCTTCAACTACACTTAATCGATAACTCATGCTAATTGGTAATTGCATGAAATTGCGCAACAATGTACGAAGTAAACTGGTAAACTGTTGTTGCAATCCATGTGACACAACTGATTGACCACGTTGTGAAACCACCGTCAAGAGTTCACGCCTTTTACTGACCCCTGTCAGTGTAGGGTCGCCATTCCAAGTCCAATTGGCACGCTTGCTTGTAGCATGACGGGGTAATTCAATGGTGAAAGGAATTATACTAAATAAAAATCAAGTTTTACTAAATATACGTTACATTTTGTAATTTACAGTGATAAATGTTTAAAGATGTAAAATACCACTTGTATTAAAATAAGGATAATTAAATTCTCTGCATTTATAGATATTAATTCTCAAATTTTAATAGTTTCTATCTAGTCGTGTACAATATACAAAATTGTTTTATTATATGTAAACCAATTTTTAGATAGCTATATTTAAAACTAGGAAAACGCTCAGTGTAACGCGTTGATGAGCGAGCACGGGTACGTGCAAATTCTGGAACCGGAAATGCGTACACAACGCACAGAAAACATATACAACCATATTGAATTGATTATGATCAGTGCTCGAAGTAGGAATTAAATAGTGGCGGTATGGTAACATAAGAATACCACGTGAGGGGGGGGGGGGGGGGTACGATATTAGATGAGGGTCCAGATTCCAGAATTACACTGACAACCATTGTCATGTCATTAGTTAGATTAGTCTTTTACCTTGATGAAACAACTAAATTAAATAATGCATTTTACTTTATCTTGTAGTGGATGTTCATAGTTCATAGTTATGCTTGAAATATGCAGTCAAAAGATAACCATGAAATACGAGTAAATTAGAATATAAAATTACGTTAATGTCCAAGAATATCTGATTTTAAGTATTCCGTTTTTCTGAGAAGTAACAATATGAAATCAAATGTGTAAAGAAGAACCGGTATACCATACCGTCCCATACCGGCCCACTTCGAGCACTGATTATGATATCAACTTAAAAGTAGGTATATGCTTTTCATCGAAACTTTAAAATAGCATCTAAGCACCTGGTTCATAAAGCAAATCAGAATCAATTCAATTGGCACTGGAAAACATTCATTTCGATACTTCATTACTGACAGATATTAAAAATGTCAATAAGTTCAAACGTTCTTAACTGATTGAGATGAAATTTTGTAAAATAAGAGACAATATTGGTCTTAATGATCATGCAAAATATGAGTTTGATCAGAATTATCGAAGACCGTTTTCATTTTTCAGCCTATCAGGAGATATTTATTTAATTTTTAACCAATGAATGGATTTCAAAAAAAAATATGGTGTGCAAACAGAGAAGGTTGGTTTTACATGTGTGCAAAATTTCAGCTCGATCAAAGAAAAACTCTGAGCTGTATAGCCAAAATATGATTTTGATCAGATTTATCGAAGACCAGTTTCATTTTTCAACCTACCATCAGGAGATGTTTATTTAAATTTTAGCCAATTGATAAATTTCAAAAAAATTTGGGGTCTGCAAACAGAAAAGTTTGTCTCTACATGTGTGCAAAATTTCAGCTCGATCGAGGAAAAACTCTAGACATGTACAGCCAAAATATGAGTTTGATCAGATTTGTCGAAGACCATTTTCACTTTTCAACCTATCAGGAGATGTTTATTTAAATTTTAACCAATCAGTAGATTTCAAAAAAATTAGGGTCTGCAACGCCCAGAGAATGTCCAAACACGTGTGCAAAATTTCAGCTCGATCGAAGAAAAACTCTGACCTGTATATCGTCAGTAACAGAAAAAAAAAAAAAAAAAAAAAAAAAAAAACAGAGGTCCGTGCCAAATAAGCCAAAAGGAGACGCTCGCTTCGCTCGCTCAATTATATTTGTAACACATAGATATCACTAGGAAAACGCTCTGAGTAACGCGTTGATGAGCGAGCACGGATACGCGGAACACCTCGAACCGAAATTATGTCTATCGAAAATATCATTAAAAGCCAATAAATCTTGAATTTCGTCAGACTTTAATAAAAAGTTTTAAGTTGATCGATTAAACCTTTATGATTGAACGGTTCCTTGTTAATATTCAAAAATCACAGGATCTCTTTAAAAAAATATACCTGGGACCACTCAAATCATATGATATTAGTGTGTACACAATATCAGATCAATCTGTTGAACGGTCATTATTAGTTTCATTTCGTTTGAAACTTTCTGCTCTAACTACCTTGCCTTGAACTGAAGATTCGAAGTCGCCGTGAATTTGACAGCCAACACGCAAAATGTCACTAAAATTACAAAACCTTTTGAAAATAACTACAGATTTGACTGAAAATTGGCAAAAATACCTTAAATGTTGGTACCAATGACCATGCAAAGTTTTTAGTTGATCGGTCAATCGGTTCTAGTTTAAATTTCAAAAATCACAGGAAAAATGGTTTCAAATTTGAACCAATGGGTGGATTTGGCTGAAATTTATTATGATTGGGTACAATGTTGGTTGCAATGTCTTTGCTAAATTTCAAATTGATCAAACCAACCAATCGAAAGATAATTTTTTTAAAATTTGAACCAATCAGGGGATTTCAAAAAAATTTGGGTCTGCAACAATCAGAAATGTTACGTACTTGTGTGCAAAATTTCAGCTCGATCGAAGAAAAACTCTGACCTGTATATCGTCAGTAACAGAAAAAAAAACAAACAAACAAAAAAAAAAACAGAGGTCCGTTCCAAAAGAGCCAAAAGGAGACGCTCGCTTCGCTCGCTCAACAAAACTAAATCTACTTAAAAGTTTTTAATCTCGATTTGAATGCAGGACAAAGTAATAAAAAGTGATAGATTTCGTTCACAAACTTGTTGAATTTTGTGTGAATCTGTTTCTCTGATAGAGTTGCTTAACGCGTTTTTCAGACGATCTTCTTAATTATAACCAGCTTATAAGGTTAACTTGTTTAATGATAATTATAATAATTAGAAGTGTACGTGTTTTGTACATTGCAAAACTTGTAACAAGGGATGAGTGATGACAGGAACGTGTCTGCAAATGCAGAATATTTTAGAAATAAAATCATTTCATGTCGGAAGTGGTACAACATTTAATTTTTGATCACGGATCGATTTAATTAGCGGTCTGACGTACTGGTGCAAGATGATACGGTACATTACATATATATTATTAAATGCCAATCAAAGAACAAGCCATTAAATCATGGAAATTGGGACTGGTTTATGAAGAAGACAGGACAGGTGGATCCAGCAGAACTTCATGTCTTTCGAGACTTGATTGAGAATAGTAATGATGCAGGAAAAGGTTTAACATACTTTCTCACATTTTTGTACAGTTTAAATTAAAATTAATCAATTTGTACTTCTATCAAGACAATTAATGAAATAATCTTATTTTTAAAACTCCTCTATTGAATTTTGAAAAAATTCAAAATGTAACGTCATTCATGCTAATTTAATTGTAACGAAGTAAACATTTATAATGTAGATAAGATGTTGGGATGTACTTGCAAATTATAATTTGAATCAGTATAGTCCATTAGTGTGTTTAAAAATGTATTCTGTACTGGAGAGTAGTGTTTAACTTGAGATAGGAATTGATTTTTTCTATGTAAATTATTATGTGAACGTAATTACAAAGAATCATTAGTATATAGAAAATTGAGCAATTTGACCGACAAAAGCAGTACAAAGAACAAACAAGAAATCTTGCATGAATTGAGTGTGGATGTGCCGTTTGTTCGGATGTAAATCCAAAGCAAAAACATCGCCATTCAGTGTGAGATCCTCGTATAAAAAACTAAAACTAAAAGTCTAACACCAGACCAGAGTAATTGAATGAAGTAAAAAGTCTTTCTTAATAATTACATACACCCAACATGGTAAAGTGTGTTAAATCGAGTAGCGTATGAGCAAGACGAACAGGAATGTGCATTGTTTAAATGTAGTTCGCCGGTGGTATTTTATTTTTATTAGTTTCACTTTACGCATTTTAAAGTATTCAATTTATGATCCTCGTTAATAAAAAAAATAGTTCCAAGTCGGGAGAAAATTTAATAATTACAAATTTGATCAAAAAGGATAATCAGTTAAAACTTTCTATATAGATATAAATTATAATGTTAATAATACTATATTAGGTAATTCTCATATTGTTATTACTTTTGACAAGCTCACAATAAATTAATATTTAATCTTGAAATTGGCATTTCAACAATGACAGATGTTTAATATCCATAATTGAGCAAAATTTAATATTATGATGGTCTTAATATTACTGGATAGAAATCTGTTTCCTCTGTCAAGAAAGCAATAAATTCGCATTCTATAAAAGGTTTGTTTATGTACTTACTCATAAGATGCTTATGCTTCTAGATTCTTGCAACATTACTTGTTCTAAAGATCGCACCTTGAGAAACGCCGCCCACATTTACACTCATACAGATTCTGATCTCATTGTGGTAATGCCTTGTAATTTCACATCAATTATTGTATTAAGCGTTAAACTTTAAACTAAAAGTAAACATTGCCTCCAGGGCACTCATTTAAATGAAGGTTTCATAGGGTATTTCCGTGATGTTCTAGTCCTTGTCTAGAGATATTGGCAACGTTACTCATCCTCGTACTGAGCAGAATAAGTATTTTAGAGGACAGAATCCATCATTATCGACATTTAATTTAAACAATTATCAACTGATTCATAATTTATCACGTATTAAACTACTGGATTGAAGACCTTAAGGCGCTCGTTTCAGGTGTACCTATAATTAATTATATTTTATTATTCTTCCTTTCACTAACAATGCGAATATTTTAACAGTGTGTATTAGAAGATATAACTTACAATTTCTGTACAGCTCTGGAGTCATTCTTATATTATTGATTATGATTAGCTATTGAAAGGGAACTCCAAGAATTATTATAATTATAGCTCAGTAACGATGCATATTATGTACTGTCAAGTATGAATGCGAAAGAATGCGACAGAAAAATGGGTAAAGGTACGCCCAACAAAGATAAAACGAAGGATCTGGGTTCGATTCCCAGTCGGGGTGCGCGTTTTTATTTCGCAGGTTACCTCCAAAAAAAAGATAAAACGGTATTCGGAAGAAACGGATTGGCTAAAAAAGATTTGATGCCATCATCCGATGAAGTCTATATGCTAACTCGACATCTATCTTAGTAGGTGAGCTATGATTTCATTGATAATAACACGGATTGATTGTCAAGGAACCTGACCAGCAGCCCATCCGTTTCGTTCATATACCGTTTTTTGTTGAGTGTACCTACTACAAAAAATCAGAAATTAAGTAAATATATATTTAAAGAAATTTTGGTCTGAAGGCATTGTTTAGTTATTAATTGAATCAAAGATAATTGAACCAAAGATTGAACGATAATGCACTGTTGCTTTTTTAATTCTAATGTCCAAGTTCTACAATCAATATCTTACGATTTTAAAGTAGGTACCTATACCTACTGCATACCAAATAGGTTGTAATAATGACTTTTGAAATTGTTAATTTATTCATTAAATCATTTATTTGCAAGTTATGCACCAAGTTACTACTTCGTGTAGCCACTGGCCAGTTAAAAAATTGGTCACATTTTAATTGTTAAGTAACATTTTTATTTCAATCCAATTAACAAACACGTACACGGCTTAGGTATTTCATAATAAATCTGTTATTGGTCTGTTTTTGCCAATTATATGTGTTATTATGCAAATAGCGCCGTTCAACGAAAGAATTTTTAAGAGTTCAAAGTGATTACTAGTTGTAAGGAAGATTTGCAGTTGTCTTCAGATTCAATGATAATTCAGTAAAATAATGTTAATTGCGTACCGTAGGCCTTCTTAAAATATTTTTATTTTCATATTATAATAAAATAATAATAATGATGCCTCCGACAGTGTTTTCTTCATAAAATGTAGTGAATACCTAAGATAATTTTACAATTGTACAATCCTTTTCTCTCAAAATTTCTGCTTAATTATAATGGAATTTCATTTAAAATCATGGAGACTTCAGAATTCTTGAAATTGGTAAAATACATCATCTGATTATTTCCTTTATATATTAGGGTTTATAAATATTAATTTTATTGATACTAAACATAATATAAAATAATTGTTTTCAGGCACATTTTCAGTCAATGTATTTTAACATTTTTCCGTTACCGTCGTTTTGCCATGAAATGAAGCCACTCCTGATGCACCCCGCACCGGCTCGTCACCGCACATTACATGCAACTCTGCTGTGAATGCACTTGCACATCGCGCATGCGTCACACACGTCTAGAGGTAGATTGATATCGTCATGTGGGAATATAGATGAGCTCTCAACAGTGGCGTCACGTCATGCCTCCACAGCCGAGGAGAAGAAATGTGGTGTGGGAATATAGATGAGCTCTCAACAGTGGCGTCACGTCATGCCTCCACAGCCGAGGAGAAGAAATGTGGTGTGGGAATATAGATGAGCTCTCAACAGTGGCGTCACGTCATGCCTCCACAGCCGAGGAGAAGAAATGTGGTGTGGGAATATAGATGAGCTCTCAACAGTGGCGTCACGTCATGCCTCCACAGCCGAGGAGAAGAAATGTGGTGTGGGAATATAGATGAGCTCTCAACAGTGGCGTCACGTCATGCCTCAACAGCCGAGGAGAAGAAATGTGGTGTGGGAATATAGATGAGCTCTCAACAGTGGCGTCACGTCATGCCTCCACAGCCGAGGAGAAGAAATGTGGTGTGGGAATATAGATGAGCTCTCAACAGTGGCGTCACGTCATGCCTCAACAGCCGAGGAGAAGAAATGTGGTGTGGGAATATAGATGAGCTCTCAACAGTGGCGTCACGTCATGCCTCAACAGCCGAGGAGAAGAAATGTGGTGTGGGAATATAGATGAGCTCTCAACAGTGGCGTCACGTCATGCCTCCACAGCCGAGGAGAAGAAATGTGGTGTGGGAATATAGATGAGCTCTCAACAGTGGCGTCACGTCATGCCTCAACAGCCGAGGAGAAGAAATGTGGTGTGGGAATATAGATGAGCTCTCAACAGTGGCGTCACGTCATGCCTCCACAGCCGAGGAGAAGAAATGTGGTGTGGGAATATAGATGAGCTCTCAACAGTGGCGTCACGTCATGCCTCAACAGCCGAGGAGAAGAAATGTGGTGTGGGAATATAGATGAGCTCTCAACAGTGGCGTCACGTCATGCCTCCACAGCCGAGGAGAAGAAATGTGGTGTGGGAATATAGATGAGCTCTCAACAGTGGCGTCACGTCATGCCTCAGCAGCCGAGGAGAAGAAATGTGGTGTGGGAATATAGATGAGCTCTCAACAGTGGCGTCACGTCATGCCTCAACAGCCGAGGAGAAGAAATGTGGTGTGGGAATATAGATGAGCTCTCAACAGTGGCGTCACGTCATGCCTCCACAGCCGAGGAGAAGAAATGTGGTGTGGGAATATAGATGAGCTCTCAACAGTGGCGTCACGTCATGCCTCCACAGCCGAGGAGAAGAAATGTGGTGTGGGAATATAGATGAGCTCTCAACAGTGGCGTCACGTCATGCCTCCACAGCCGAGGAGAAGAAATGTGGTGTGGGAATATAGATGAGCTCTCAACAGTGGCGTCACGTCATGCCTCAACAGCCGAGGAGAAGAAATGTGGTGTGGGAATATAGATGAGCTCTCAACAGTGGCGTCACGTCATGCCTCCACAGCCGAGGAGAAGAAATGTGGTGTGGGAATATAGATGAGCTCTCAACAGTGGCCTCACGTCATGCCTCCACAGCCGAGGAGAAGAAATGTGGTGTGGGAATATAGATGAGCTCTCAACAGTGGCGTCACGTCATGCCTCAACAGCCGAGGAGAAGAAATGTGGTGTGGGAATATAGATGAGCTCTCAACAGTGGCGTCACGTCATGCCTCAACAGCCGAGGAGAAGAAATGTGGTGTGGGAATATAGATGAGCTCTCAACAGTGGCGTCACGTCATGCCTCAACAGCCGAGGAGAAGAAATGTGGTGTGGGAATATAGATGAGCTCTCAACAGTGGCGTCACGTCATGCCTCAACAGCCGAGGAGAAGAAATGTGGTGTGGGAATATAGATGAGCTCTCAACAGTGGCGTCACGTCATGCCTCAACAGCCGAGGAGAAGAAATGTGGTGTGGGAATATAGATGAGCTCTCAACAGTGGCGTCACGTCATGCCTCAACAGCCGAGGAGAAGAAATGTGGTGTGGGAATATAGATGAGCTCTCAACAGTGGCGTCACGTCATGCCTCAACAGCCGAGGAGAAGAAATGTGGTGTGGGAATATAGATGAGCTCTCAACAGTGGCGTCACGTCATGCCTCCACAGCCGAGGAGAAGAAATGTGGTGTGGGAATATAGATGAGCTCTCAACAGTGGCGTCACGTCATGCCTCCACAGCCGAGGAGAAGAAATGTGGTGTGGGAATATAGATGAGCTCTCAACAGTGGCGTCACGTCATGCCTCCACAGCCGAGGAGAAGAAATGTGGTGTGGGAATATAGATGAGCTCTCAACAGTGGCGTCACGTCATGCCTCAACAGCCGAGGAGAAGAAATGTGGTGTGGGAATATAGATGAGCTCTCAACAGTGGCGTCACGTCATGCCTCAGCAGCCGAGGAGAAGGAATGTGGTGTGGGAATATAGATGAGCTCTCAACAGTGGCGTCACGTCATGCCTCCACAGCCGAGGAGAAGAAATATGGTGTGGGAATATAGATGAGCTCTCAACAGTGGCGTCACGTCATGCCTCAACAGCCGAGGAGAAGAAATGTGGTGTGGGAATATAGATGAGCTCTCAACAGTGGCGTCACGTCATGCCTCAACAGCCGAGGAGAAGAAATGTGGTGTGGGAATATAGATGAGCTCTCAACAGTGGCGTCACGTCATGCCTCAACAGCCGAGGAGAAGAAATGTGGTGTGGGAATATAGATGAGCTCTCAACAGTGGCGTCACGTCATGCCTCAACAGCCGAGGAGAAGAAATGTGGTGTGGGAATATAGATGAGCTCTCAACAGTGGCGTCACGTCATGCCTCAACAGCCGAGGAGAAGAAATGTGGTGTGGGAATATAGATGAGCTCTCAACAGTGGCGTCACGTCATGCCTCCACAGCCGAGGAGAAGAAATGTGGTGTGGGAATATAGATGAGCTCTCAACAGTGGCGTCACGTCATGCCTCAACAGCCGAGGAGAAGAAATGTGGTGTAGGAATATAGATGAGCTCTCAACAGTGGCGTCACGTCATGCCTCAACAGCCGAGGAGAAGAAATGTGGTGTGGGAATATAGATGAGCTCTCAACAGTGGCGTCACGTCATGCTTTAACAGCCGAGGAGAAGAAATGTGGTGTGGGAATATAGATGAGCTCTCAACAGTGGCGTCACGTCATGCCTCAACAGCCGAGGAGAAGAAATGTGGTGTGGGAATATAGATGAGCTCTCAACAGTGGCGTCACGTCATGGCTCAACAGCCGAGGAGAAGAAATGTGGTGTGGGAATATAGATGAGCTCTCAACAGTGGCGTCACGTCATGCCTCCACAGCCGAGGAGAAGAAATGTGGTGTGGGAATATAGATGAGCTCTCAACAGTTGCGTCACGTCATGCCTCAACAGCCGAGGAGAAGAAATGTGGTGTGGGAATATAGATGAGCTCTCAACAGTGGCGTCACGTCATGCCTCCACAGCCGAGGAGAAGAAATGTGGTGTGGGAATATAGATGAGCTCTCAACAGTGGCGTCACGTCATGCCTCCACAGCCGAGGAGAAGAAATGTGGTGTGGGAATATAGATGAGCTCTCAACAGTGGCGTCACGTCATGCCTCAACAGCCGAGGAGAAGAAATGTGGTGTGGGAATATAGATGAGCTCTCAACAGTGGCGTCACGTCATGCCTCCACAGCCGAGGAGAAGAAATGTGGTGTGGGAATATAGATGAGCTCTCAACAGTGGCGTCACGTCATGCCTCCACAGCCGAGGAGAAGAAATGTGGTGTGGGAATATAGATGAGCTCTCAACAGTGGCGTCACGTCATGCCTCCACAGCCGAGGAGAAGAAATGTGGTGTGGGAATATAGATGAGCTCTCAACAGTGGCGTCACGTCATGCCTCCACAGCCGAGGAGAAGAAATGTGGTGTGGGAATATAGATGAGCTCTCAACAGTGGCGTCACGTCATGCCTCCACAGCCGAGGAGAAGAAATGTGGTGTGGGAATATAGATGAGCTCTCAACAGTGGCGTCACGTCATGCCTCCACAGCCGAGGAGAAGAAATGTGGTGTGGGAATATAGATGAGCTCTCAACAGTGGCGTCACGTCATGCCTCAACAGCCGAGGAGAAGAAATGTGGTGTGGGAATATAGATGAGCTCTCAACAGTGGCGTCACGTCATGCCTCCACAGCCGAGGAGAAGAAATGTGGTGTGGGAATATAGATGAGCTCTCAACAGTGGCGTCACGTCATGCCTCAACAGCCGAGGAGAAGAAATGTGGTGTGGGAATATAGATGAGCTCTCAACAGTGGCGTCACGTCATGCCTCAACAGCCGAGGAGAAGAAATGTGGTGTGGGAATATAGATGAGCTCTCAACAGTGGCGTCACGTCATGCCTCCACAGCCGAGGAGAAGAAATGTGGTGTGGGAATATAGATGAGCTCTCAACAGTGGCGTCACGTCATGCCTCAACAGCCGAGGAGAAGAAATGTGGTGTGGGAATATAGATGAGCTCTCAACAGTGGCGTCACGTCATGCCTCAACAGCCGAGGAGAAGAAATGTGGTGTGGGAATATAGATGAGCTCTCAACAGTGGCGTCACGTCATGCCTCCACAGCCGAGGAGAAGAAATGTGGTGTGGGAATATAGATGAGCTCTCAACAGTGGCGTCACGTCATGCCTCAACAGCCGAGGAGAAGAAATGTGGTGTGGGAATATAGATGAGCTCTCAACAGTGGCGTCACGTCATGCCTCAACAGCCGAGGAGAAGAAATGTGGTGTGGGAATATAGATGAGCTCTCAACAGTGACGTCACGTCATGCCTCCACAGCCGAGGAGAAGAAATGTGGTGTGGGAATATAGATGAGCTCTCAACAGTGGCGTCACGTCATGCCTCAACAGCCGAGGAGAAGAAATGTGGTGTGGGAATATAGATGAGCTCTCAACAGTGGCGTCACGTCATGCCTCAACAGCCGAGGAGAAGAAATGTGGTGTGGGAATATAGATGAGCTCTCAACAGTGGCGTCACGTCATGCCTCAACAGCCGAGGAGAAGAAATGTGGTGTGGGAATATAGATGAGCTCTCAACAGTGGCGTCACGTCATGCCTCAACAGCCGAGGAGAAGAAATGTGGTGTGGGAATATAGATGAGCTCTCAACAGTGGCGTCACGTCATGCCTCAACAGCCGAGGAGAAGAAATGTGGTGTGGGAATATAGATGAGCTCTCAACAGTGGCGTCACGTCATGCCTCCACAGCCGAGGAGAAGAAATGTGGTGTGGGAATATAGATGAGCTCTCAACAGTGGCGTCACGTCATGCCTCCACAGCCGAGGAGAAGAAATGTGGTGTGGGAATATAGATGAGCTCTCAACAGTGGCGTCACGTCATGCCTCAACAGCCGAGGAGAAGAAATGTGGTGTGGGAATATAGATGAGCTCTCAACAGTGGCGTCACGTCATGCCTCCACAGCCGAGGAGAAGAAATGTGGTGTGGGAATATAGATGAGCTCTCAACAGTGGCGTCACGTCATGCCTCCACAGCCGAGGAGAAGAAATGTGGTGTGGGAATATAGATGAGCTCTCAACAGTGGCGTCACGTCATGCCTCAACAGCCGAGGAGAAGAAATGTGGTGTGGGAATATAGATGAGCTCTCAACAGTGGCGTCACGTCATGCCTCCACAGCCGAGGAGAAGAAATGTGGTGTGGGAATATAGATGAGCTCTCAACAGTGGCGTCACGTCATGCCTCCACAGCCGAGGAGAAGAAATGTGGTGTGGGAATATAGATGAGCTCTCAACAGTGGCGTCACGTCATGCCTCCACAGCCGAGGAGAAGAAATGTGGTGTGGGAATATAGATGAGCTCTCAACAGTGGCGTCACGTCATGCCTCAACAGCCGAGGAGAAGAAATTCGGTGTGGGAATATAGATGAGCTCTCAACAGTGGCGTCACGTCATGCCTCAGCAGCCGAGGAGAAGAAATGTGGTGTGGGAATATAGATGAGCTCTCAACAGTGGCGTCACGTCATGCCTCAACAGCCGAGGAGAAGAAATGTGGTGTGGGAATATAGATGAGCTCTCAACAGTGGCGTCACGTCATGCCTCAACAGCCGAGGAGAAGAAATGTGGTGTGGGAATATAGATGAGCTCTCAACAGTGGCGTCACGTCATGCCTCAACAGCCGAGGAGAAGAAATGTGGTGTGGGAATATAGATGAGCTCTCAACAGTGGCGTCACGTCATGGCTCAACAGCCGAGGAGAAGAAATGTGGTGTGGGAATATAGATGAGCTCTCAACAGTGGCGTCACGTCATGCCTCCACAGCCGAGGAGAAGAAATGTGGTGTGGGAATATAGATGAGCTCTCAACAGTGGCGTCACGTCATGCCTCAACAGCCGAGGAGAAGAAATGTGGTGTGGGAATATAGATGAGCTCTCAACAGTGGCGTCACGTCATGCCTCAACAGCCGAGGAGAAGAAATGTGGTGTGGGAATATAGATGAGCTCTCAACAGTGGCGTCACGTCATGCCTCAACAGCCGAGGAGAAGAAATGTGGTGTGGGAATATAGATGAGCTCTCAACAGTGGCGTCACGTCATGCCTCAACAGCCGAGGAGAAGAAATGTGGTGTGGGAATATAGATGAGCTCTCAACAGTGGCGTCACGTCATGGCTCAACAGCCGAGGAGAAGAAATGTGGTGTGGGAATATAGATGAGCTCTCAACAGTGGCGTCACGTCATGCCTCCACAGCCGAGGAGAAGAAATGTGGTGTGGGAATATAGATGAGCTCTCAACAGTGGCGTCACGTCATGCCTCAACAGCCGAGGAGAAGAAATGTGGTGTGGGAATATAGATGAGCTCTCAACAGTGGCGTCACGTCATGCCTCAACAGCCGAGGAGAAGAAATGTGGTGTGGGAATATAGATGAGCTCTCAACAGTGGCGTCACGTCATGCCTCAACAGCCGAGGAGAAGAAATGTGGTGTGGGAATATAGATGAGCTCTCAACAGTGGCGTCACGTCATGCCTCAACAGCCGAGGAGAAGAAATGTGGTGTGGGAATATAGATGAGCTCTCAACAGTGGCGTCACGTCATGCCTCCACAGCCGAGGAGAAGAAATGTGGTGTGGGAATATAGATGAGCTCTCAACAGTGGCGTCACGTCATGCCTCCACAGCCGAGGAGAAGAAATGTGGTGTGGGAATATAGATGAGCTCTCAACAGTGGCGTCACGTCATGCCTCAACAGCCGAGGAGAAGAAATGTGGTGTGGGAATATAGATGAGCTCTCAACAGTGGCGTCACGTCATGCCTCCACAGCCGAGGAGAAGAAATGTGGTGTGGGAATATAGATGAGCTCTCAACAGTGGCGTCACGTCATGCCTCAACAGCCGAGGAGAAGAAATGTGGTGTGGGAATATAGATGAGCTCTCAACAGTGGCGTCACGTCATGCCTCAACAGCCGAGGAGAAGAAATGTGGTGTGGGAATATAGATGAGCTCTCAACAGTGGCGTCACGTCATGCCTCAACAGCCGAGGAGAAGAAATGTGGTGTGGGAATATAGATGAGCTCTCAACAGTGGCGTCACGTCATGCCTCCACAGCCGAGGAGAAGAAATGTGGTGTGGGAATATAGATGAGCTCTCAACAGTGGCGTCACGTCATGCCTCAACAGCCGAGGAGAAGAAATGTGGTGTGGGAATATAGATGAGCTCTCAACAGTGGCGTCACGTCATGCCTCCACAGCCGAGGAGAAGAAATGTGGTGTGGGAATATAGATGAGCTCTCAACAGTGGCGTCACGTCATGCCTCAACAGCCGAGGAGAAGAAATGTGGTGTGGGAATATAGATGAGCTCTCAACAGTGGCGTCACGTCATGCCTCAACAGCCGAGGAGAAGAAATGTGGTGTGGGAATATAGATTAGCTCTCAACAGTGGCGTCACGTCATGCCTCCACAGCCGAGGAGAAGATATGTGGTGTGGGAATATAGATGAGCTCTCAACAGTGGCGTCACGTCATGCCTCCACAGCCGAGGAGAAGAAATGTGGTGTGGGAATATAGATGAGCTCTCAACAGTGGCGTCACGTCATGCCTCCACAGCCGAGGAGAAGAAATGTGGTGTGGGAATATAGATGAGCTCTCAACAGTGGCGTCATGTCATGCCTCAACAGCCGAGGAGAAGAAATGTGGTGTGGGAATATAGATGAGCTCTCAACAGTGGCGTCACGTCATGCCTCCACAGCCGAGGAGAAGAAATGTGGTGTGGGAATATAGATGAGCTCTCAACAGTGGCGTCACGTCATGCCTCAACAGCCGAGGAGAAGAAATGTGGTGTGGGAATATAGATGAGCTCTCAACAGTGGCGTCACGTCATGCCTCAACAGCCGAGGAGAAGAAATGTGGTGTGGGAATATAGATGAGCTCTCAACAGTGGCGTCACGTCATGCCTCCACAGCCGAGGAGAAGAAATGTGGTGTGGGAATATAGATGAGCTCTCAACAGTGGCGTCACGTCATGCCTCCACAGCCGAGGAGAAGAAATGTGGTGTGGGAATATAGATGAGCTCTCAACAGTGGCGTCACGTCATGCCTCAACAGCCGAGGAGAAGAAATGTGGTGTGGGAATATAGATGAGCTCTCAACAGTGGCGTCACGTCATGCCTCAACAGCCGAGGAGAAGAAATGTGGTGTGGGAATATAGATGAGCTCTCAACAGTGGCGTCACGTCATGCCTCAACAGCCGAGGAGAAGAAATGTGGTGTGGGAATATAGATGAGCTCTCAACAGTGGCGTCACGTCATGCCTCCACAGCCGAGGAGAAGAAATGTTCTGCAACCAGGCGAATGATGACTGTCAGTAAGATGATGATGAATAGTAGGATAATAGTTAAGGATGGAGGTGGGGAGGAGACAGTAATGGCATATACGAGTAAGTTAGAGGGACTTTTGCCAACATTTACCTATACACTGCGGAAATCCACGGAAACAACTCGGGATGAACGGTCGCAAGAATATAGAATCAGGTACTTCTAGAGTAAAAGTTCAGAGCGTAGATGCTTGAGCTAACATATCTGCTTAGACTCTACAGTTGGAGGCAGATGGAGACTATTGGAGACTATTGGAGACTGTTGGAGACTATTGGAGACTGTAGGATACTATTGGAGACTAGTGGAGACTGTTGGAGACTATTGGAGACTATTGGAGACTGTTGGAGACCATTGAAGACTGTTGGAGACCATTGAAGACTATTGGAGACTATTGGAGACTATTGGAGACTATTGGAGGGACGCCACTGGCATCCAGGTATTATGTAGAGGAATTCATTGGGCCCCGCGCCCTTGGGCCGACGCTCTGAGAGGGACGCCACTGGCATCCAGGTATTTTATGTAGATGGATACATTGGGCCCTCGGAGCGCGTAAATTGGATGACAGAACGAGCTGTTGTTGACGATCATCATCATTACAAACCTCAGCTAAGCCAACGCGGTTTCAAATGCATTTATAATTAGCCATTATTGCGTGCGGTTTGAAAACAGATTCATTAATTTCTTGTTTGTGGAGGTGAGTGGAGGTAAAAGCATTAGTTTGCGTTTCGAGCATTAAATGTGGAAGCACTGTTTCGCATCAGAAATATTTATAAGTTATACTGATTCATGATTTGGAATTCTGAAGTCAGTTTCTAAGTTCGTGAAAGCATTTCTTGTCTGTTTGAATAGAATTATCAGCGCCATGAAGATTTATCATGAATCTTTGACATTGTACTCAAAACCAATATTAGTAGCAATTGGCACATCAATCGGCAGCAATCTAGAAATAGACTATATGTAGAATACAGAATTCAGTTACACTTTCCAGTCATCGAATACATAATTAATCATGTAAATACTTTGATTGAAAGTGTACATGCCATTTGACCGCAATCTATAGATAGATCACCCTTCAATCTACATACATCCAGCTTCGTTAGCCTCTTTTATAAGTCATTTTAATTCGTAGTTCATGTTTATAATAATATAAAATAGTTTTAATTACATGTGAGCTCTGACAGAAATGCATGAACCTATCGTTACTTCGTATATTTACCTGAAAATCGTGCGTATACATACATAACATAAATCACAGAGGGAAAAGATTTATAATCTAGTTTTGTCGGCCTCTTCCAGATGGCCTTTTGTGATATTTTCAAGTAATATTAAAAATGTATGCATTTATTTACTAAATCTTAGTATTGAATGAACAATCGATACTCTGTAAATATCGAATTTGCATTGTCTTTCGTAATATTCTGCTTAATTTAAATGAGTATTTCTGATTCAGCACAACTTTTAATTTGCAACATATTTAAGTTAACTTTGCATGAATTACGTTCATATTCCACTCGGTGAACGGTGATTCAGGAAAACTAAACGGAAGACATTTCGATGTATCTCAATGCTCTTCATAAACTTTAAATCGATCTTTATCATCATTTGCGGCCATATTGCAAAGAACAACACTGCCATCATGTGTATCATAACAATACACCGTTAAACATCATCCCAACAACAATCTATGCTAATTTAAATAGTAAAGTTCATCGATTATTACCTTGTGACCCGAAGGAAGGTTTCGGGCGCAACGGCAGCAAGTGAGCGCCATTATCATAATGACAGACCGCTTTCGGCGCGAATAATCAAGTTTGAATGATGTAACGGTAACGCGCAAACGCTCCACTGACAGAGACGTGTGCATGCGAACTTTATGTTACAGAAACCGCCGTAAGAGACAGACATGATAGACTTCAACTAAATCATTCACTTGGATATTAATTAAACACGATGAATAACAAGGAAGAAGGAAGGATGTAGACTAAGATGCGAGAAGAATATGGAAATTAGCCATATGAAATTATAAAATAAGATAGAAGTTTCTACTTTTATAACTACAAATTTTATATAGAAAATGTAAAATAAATCTTAACGAAGTATTTATAGTTTACTCATTACCATTGGTTTTCTAAATGAGAAGTGAGGCATACATTTTGCTTTCTGACTTGTAATAATGAAGGCTTAATGATCTCCATCATCTAATTAAAAACAAATTATACTTTATGATATTAGCGGTCAATGTGATTTTCATGGCAGCACGATTCAGATATCTATGTATTAGAAATTAAAGAAATTCCTGAAAAAACAGACTATAGGTAGTTTCACTTAAAAAGGTTAAAACGAGAGTTTGATTCAAATGTTTTAATATTTTTTGAAAGTACTTGATGATGTATGATGTAGATATCTAGGTATACGTAGGTACACCACTCTAAAGAAAAAATATCACCAGGAACTTCTTTCGCCAATGTAAGAAATTGGAAAAGCTATGGTTACACGAATATTATTGATATCATTAATCCACTCTGAAATCTTCTGTTTTTGAGTCGTCTCTGACATACGATGGTATACTTTAACAAGCCTTCACTCTCAGTACTTCCCAGGTCAAATGCGAATGACGCTATCGATATGCCGGATAATATCAGCAAGAGTCATGATTCGCCACGCCAATTACATCAATTACATCACCATTTCTCATGTTCGAAATCTCTGTTTTCAACAATTTGTTTCCAACCGAAACACGACGTAAAGCCGTCAAATATCGTGTAAACCATTCCAGTAAAGTTCCGGCAAACGTTTTCGCTTCAACTTCCATGTTTTCGGTGAAATTAAATGACTCCTCTCACGCTCAATGATTTGAGACACCACAGGAATTCAACATTTAACTTCGTAAGCGATGAGATGAGAAGTCAATCAGAAGTATGTCACTGCTGGCGGGTCTATCACCACACACCGGGTTATAATGATCCTCAAAGACAAAGCTATACGTGATGTGTGAGCTAATGCTGGACCAACCCTGCAGACTATTTGCAGAGAACAATGTCAAGTGGATAGAGCGACAGATCTCGATACTTCATTGTATCTTCCTTACATCCGGCACATCCGGCTGGGAGACGAAGTAAGTGGATGTAATCGATGCAAGAGCTTCGTAATGTTCGTAAAGTGAGGCTAATGTAATGGTATGTTAGAACACGTGCTTCACTTTAACAAGCTCATTGATTAGATGCATTCCAAAAATATTATGATACAAAATAGAATTGTATGACTTTTGATAAATAAATAGAAATAGATTTAATTTCATAGAATAGATAGAATAGAATAGATTTAATAGAATAGATTTATCTTTTAGATAAATAGAATAGAAAAGCAAATTACAGAAACGTTTATTCGTCACCTGAGGCTTTAATATTTTTATTATCCAAAACTATATTGCTTAATTTTTTTGTTATCAATAATAGATGATATATTTATTGGATTTCTTCAACCATTCAATGTCAGATTTTTTAGCTTGATTGTTGTGGATGTATAATTAAAATGCATACTGTTTGTTTGCTTTGAAACTGAATGAATAAATTTTAGTGAAATTCACATTTATATTCATGTGTTACTGCAGCACGATTTCAATAAAGTGATTCACAATTTCCTTTTACTCTTCAGATTCTGTTCTCAAGGCGGACAAAATTTTAAAATGTATTACAGGTACAATATACCAAAATAAGTAGGTAGGTAAATAAAATGCTCTCTCTCAAAAAGTATGCAGATATCGTAATTTATTGCAGGTGTTCTATTAGCTGACAGAACCATGCCATTACCTAAATATAATGATTTCAGTAACTGAAGTGCAAAATATTTACACTTGCTAGAATGTATGTATATACGTTTCAAGCGTGATAAATAAAAATCTAGCAGGTGTAGAGGTCAAAAGATCGGTGAGTTTCAATTTCAAATATATTTAACACATGCCCTACAAGTTTTCATAAAATTCCTAGATTAAGAAACGATTATTAATAATGATTTTTGGAGAGTGTCTTGAAAATATAGGCACATTAGTTCAAAGGTACAAGAATTCAGTAGGAAATTCTGAATAGGGACATCACGGAGAAACGTTTTCAAAGGATTTCAGTTTCGATGAAAATTCTTTCTGATAATGGTGCGAACATAATTATTGTTATTACAAAAGGCGCGTCTCGCTCTTAGCAATATCTATTAACATCGTTTTAGTACCAGATTCAGTCCTTTGTAATTACTTTATAATATCATCAGCTACATCGACCACTTCCAAGGAATTAAATCTGAGAATTCCTAAGTAATTGATCCAAATACAATATTTGAACAAAGATCGAATAAGGTTATACGTTCACTTTAAGT
>OW203762.1:39089683-39395003 GCA_934045905.1 Leuctra nigra
CTCAACAGTGGCGTCACGTCATGCCTCAACAGCCGAGGAGAAGAAATGTGGTGTGGGAATATAGATGAGCTCTCAACAGTGGCGTCACGTCATGCCTCAACAGCCGAGGAGAAGAAATGTGGTGTGGGAATATAGATGAGCTCTCAACAGTGGCGTCACGTCATGCCTCAACAGCCGAGGAGAAGAAATGTGGTGTGGGAATATAGATGAGCTCTCAACAGTGGCGTCACGTCATGCCTCAACAGCCGAGGAGAAGAAATGTGGTGTGGGAATATAGATGAGCTCTCAACAGTGGCGTCACGTCATGCCTCAACAGCCGAGGAGAAGAAATGTGGTGTGGGAATATAGATGAGCTCTCAACAGTGGCGTCACGTCATGCCTCAACAGCCGAGGAGAAGAAATGTGGTGTGGGAATATAGATGAGCTCTCAACAGTGGCGTCACGTCATGCCTCAACAGCCGAGGAGAAGAAATGTGGTGTGGGAATATAGATGAGCTCTCAACAGTGGCGTCACGTCATGCCTCAACAGCCGAGGAGAAGAAATGTGGTGTGGGAATATAGATGAGCTCTCAACAGTGGCGTCACGTCATGCCTCAACAGCCGAGGAGAAGAAATGTGGTGTGGGAATATAGATGAGCTCTCAACAGTGGCGTCACGTCATGCCTCAACAGCCGAGGAGAAGAAATGTGGTGTGGGAATATAGATGAGCTCTCAACAGTGGCGTCACGTCATGCCTCAACAGCCGAGGAGAAGAAATGTGGTGTGGGAATATAGATGAGCTCTCAACAGTGGCGTCACGTCATGCCTCCACAGCCGAGGAGAAGAAATGTGGTGTGGGAATATAGATGAGCTCTCAACAGTGGCGTCACGTCATGCCTCAACAGCCGAGGAGAAGAAATGTGGTGTGGGAATATAGATGAGCTCTCAACAGTGGCGTCACGTCATGCCTCAACAGCCGAGGAGAAGAAATGTGGTGTGGGAATATAGATGAGCTCTCAACAGTGGCGTCACGTCATGCCTCAACAGCCGAGGAGAAGAAATGTGGTGTGGGAATATAGATGAGCTCTCAACAGTGGCGTCACGTCATGCCTCAACAGCCGAGGAGAAGAAATGTGGTGTGGGAATATAGATGAGCTCTCAACAGTGGCGTCACGTCATGCCTCCACAGCCGAGGAGAAGAAATGTGGTGTGGGAATATAGATGAGCTCTCAACAGTGGCGTCACGTCATGCCTCCACAGCCGAGGAGAAGAAATGTGGTGTGGGAATATAGATGAGCTCTCAACAGTGGCGTCACGTCATGCCTCAACAGCCGAGGAGAAGAAATGTGGTGTGGGAATATAGATGAGCTCTCAACAGTGGCGTCACGTCATGCCTCCACAGCCGAGGAGAAGAAATGTGGTGTGGGAATATAGATGAGCTCTCAACAGTGGCGTCACGTCATGCCTCAACAGCCGAGGAGAAGAAATGTGGTGTGGGAATATAGATGAGCTCTCAACAGTGGCGTCACGTCATGCCTCAACAGCCGAGGAGAAGAAATGTGGTGTGGGAATATAGATGAGCTCTCAACAGTGGCGTCACGTCATGCCTCAACAGCCGAGGAGAAGAAATGTGGTGTGGGAATATAGATGAGCTCTCAACAGTGGCGTCACGTCATGCCTCCACAGCCGAGGAGAAGAAATGTGGTGTGGGAATATAGATGAGCTCTCAACAGTGGCGTCACGTCATGCCTCAACAGCCGAGGAGAAGAAATGTGGTGTGGGAATATAGATGAGCTCTCAACAGTGGCGTCACGTCATGCCTCCACAGCCGAGGAGAAGAAATGTGGTGTGGGAATATAGATGAGCTCTCAACAGTGGCGTCACGTCATGCCTCAACAGCCGAGGAGAAGAAATGTGGTGTGGGAATAGATGAGCTCTCAACAGTGGCGTCACGTCATGCCTCAACAGCCGAGGAGAAGAAATGTGGTGTGGGAATATAGATTAGCTCTCAACAGTGGCGTCACGTCATGCCTCCACAGCCGAGGAGAAGATATGTGGTGTGGGAATATAGATGAGCTCTCAACAGTGGCGTCACGTCATGCCTCCACAGCCGAGGAGAAGAAATGTGGTGTGGGAATATAGATGAGCTCTCAACAGTGGCGTCACGTCATGCCTCCACAGCCGAGGAGAAGAAATGTGGTGTGGGAATATAGATGAGCTCTCAACAGTGGCGTCATGTCATGCCTCAACAGCCGAGGAGAAGAAATGTGGTGTGGGAATATAGATGAGCTCTCAACAGTGGCGTCACGTCATGCCTCCACAGCCGAGGAGAAGAAATGTGGTGTGGGAATATAGATGAGCTCTCAACAGTGGCGTCACGTCATGCCTCAACAGCCGAGGAGAAGAAATGTGGTGTGGGAATATAGATGAGCTCTCAACAGTGGCGTCACGTCATGCCTCAACAGCCGAGGAGAAGAAATGTGGTGTGGGAATATAGATGAGCTCTCAACAGTGGCGTCACGTCATGCCTCCACAGCCGAGGAGAAGAAATGTGGTGTGGGAATATAGATGAGCTCTCAACAGTGGCGTCACGTCATGCCTCCACAGCCGAGGAGAAGAAATGTGGTGTGGGAATATAGATGAGCTCTCAACAGTGGCGTCACGTCATGCCTCAACAGCCGAGGAGAAGAAATGTGGTGTGGGAATATAGATGAGCTCTCAACAGTGGCGTCACGTCATGCCTCAACAGCCGAGGAGAAGAAATGTGGTGTGGGAATATAGATGAGCTCTCAACAGTGGCGTCACGTCATGCCTCAACAGCCGAGGAGAAGAAATGTGGTGTGGGAATATAGATGAGCTCTCAACAGTGGCGTCACGTCATGCCTCCACAGCCGAGGAGAAGAAATGTTCTGCAACCAGGCGAATGATGACTGTCAGTAAGATGATGATGAATAGTAGGATAATAGTTAAGGATGGAGGTGGGGAGGAGACAGTAATGGCATATACGAGTAAGTTAGAGGGACTTTTGCCAACATTTACCTATACACTGCGGAAATCCACGGAAACAACTCGGGATGAACGGTCGCAAGAATATAGAATCAGGTACTTCTAGAGTAAAAGTTCAGAGCGTAGATGCTTGAGCTAACATATCTGCTTAGACTCTACAGTTGGAGGCAGATGGAGACTATTGGAGACTATTGGAGACTGTTGGAGACTATTGGAGACTGTAGGATACTATTGGAGACTAGTGGAGACTGTTGGAGACTATTGGAGACTATTGGAGACTGTTGGAGACCATTGAAGACTGTTGGAGACCATTGAAGACTATTGGAGACTATTGGAGACTATTGGAGACTATTGGAGGGACGCCACTGGCATCCAGGTATTATGTAGAGGAATTCATTGGGCCCCGCGCCCTTGGGCCGACGCTCTGAGAGGGACGCCACTGGCATCCAGGTATTTTATGTAGATGGATACATTGGGCCCTCGGAGCGCGTAAATTGGATGACAGAACGAGCTGTTGTTGACGATCATCATCATTACAAACCTCAGCTAAGCCAACGCGGTTTCAAATGCATTTATAATTAGCCATTATTGCGTGCGGTTTGAAAACAGATTCATTAATTTCTTGTTTGTGGAGGTGAGTGGAGGTAAAAGCATTAGTTTGCGTTTCGAGCATTAAATGTGGAAGCACTGTTTCGCATCAGAAATATTTATAAGTTATACTGATTCATGATTTGGAATTCTGAAGTCAGTTTCTAAGTTCGTGAAAGCATTTCTTGTCTGTTTGAATAGAATTATCAGCGCCATGAAGATTTATCATGAATCTTTGACATTGTACTCAAAACCAATATTAGTAGCAATTGGCACATCAATCGGCAGCAATCTAGAAATAGACTATATGTAGAATACAGAATTCAGTTACACTTTCCAGTCATCGAATACATAATTAATCATGTAAATACTTTGATTGAAAGTGTACATGCCATTTGACCGCAATCTATAGATAGATCACCCTTCAATCTACATACATCCAGCTTCGTTAGCCTCTTTTATAAGTCATTTTAATTCGTAGTTCATGTTTATAATAATATAAAATAGTTTTAATTACATGTGAGCTCTGACAGAAATGCATGAACCTATCGTTACTTCGTATATTTACCTGAAAATCGTGCGTATACATACATAACATAAATCACAGAGGGAAAAGATTTATAATCTAGTTTTGTCGGCCTCTTCCAGATGGCCTTTTGTGATATTTTCAAGTAATATTAAAAATGTATGCATTTATTTACTAAATCTTAGTATTGAATGAACAATCGATACTCTGTAAATATCGAATTTGCATTGTCTTTCGTAATATTCTGCTTAATTTAAATGAGTATTTCTGATTCAGCACAACTTTTAATTTGCAACATATTTAAGTTAACTTTGCATGAATTACGTTCATATTCCACTCGGTGAACGGTGATTCAGGAAAACTAAACGGAAGACATTTCGATGTATCTCAATGCTCTTCATAAACTTTAAATCGATCTTTATCATCATTTGCGGCCATATTGCAAAGAACAACACTGCCATCATGTGTATCATAACAATACACCGTTAAACATCATCCCAACAACAATCTATGCTAATTTAAATAGTAAAGTTCATCGATTATTACCTTGTGACCCGAAGGAAGGTTTCGGGCGCAACGGCAGCAAGTGAGCGCCATTATCATAATGACAGACCGCTTTCGGCGCGAATAATCAAGTTTGAATGATGTAACGGTAACGCGCAAACGCTCCACTGACAGAGACGTGTGCATGCGAACTTTATGTTACAGAAACCGCCGTAAGAGACAGACATGATAGACTTCAACTAAATCATTCACTTGGATATTAATTAAACACGATGAATAACAAGGAAGAAGGAAGGATGTAGACTAAGATGCGAGAAGAATATGGAAATTAGCCATATGAAATTATAAAATAAGATAGAAGTTTCTACTTTTATAACTACAAATTTTATATAGAAAATGTAAAATAAATCTTAACGAAGTATTTATAGTTTACTCATTACCATTGGTTTTCTAAATGAGAAGTGAGGCATACATTTTGCTTTCTGACTTGTAATAATGAAGGCTTAATGATCTCCATCATCTAATTAAAAACAAATTATACTTTATGATATTAGCGGTCAATGTGATTTTCATGGCAGCACGATTCAGATATCTATGTATTAGAAATTAAAGAAATTCCTGAAAAAACAGACTATAGGTAGTTTCACTTAAAAAGGTTAAAACGAGAGTTTGATTCAAATGTTTTAATATTTTTTGAAAGTACTTGATGATGTATGATGTAGATATCTAGGTATACGTAGGTACACCACTCTAAAGAAAAAATATCACCAGGAACTTCTTTCGCCAATGTAAGAAATTGGAAAAGCTATGGTTACACGAATATTATTGATATCATTAATCCACTCTGAAATCTTCTGTTTTTGAGTCGTCTCTGACATACGATGGTATACTTTAACAAGCCTTCACTCTCAGTACTTCCCAGGTCAAATGCGAATGACGCTATCGATATGCCGGATAATATCAGCAAGAGTCATGATTCGCCACGCCAATTACATCAATTACATCACCATTTCTCATGTTCGAAATCTCTGTTTTCAACAATTTGTTTCCAACCGAAACACGACGTAAAGCCGTCAAATATCGTGTAAACCATTCCAGTAAAGTTCCGGCAAACGTTTTCGCTTCAACTTCCATGTTTTCGGTGAAATTAAATGACTCCTCTCACGCTCAATGATTTGAGACACCACAGGAATTCAACATTTAACTTCGTAAGCGATGAGATGAGAAGTCAATCAGAAGTATGTCACTGCTGGCGGGTCTATCACCACACACCGGGTTATAATGATCCTCAAAGACAAAGCTATACGTGATGTGTGAGCTAATGCTGGACCAACCCTGCAGACTATTTGCAGAGAACAATGTCAAGTGGATAGAGCGACAGATCTCGATACTTCATTGTATCTTCCTTACATCCGGCACATCCGGCTGGGAGACGAAGTAAGTGGATGTAATCGATGCAAGAGCTTCGTAATGTTCGTAAAGTGAGGCTAATGTAATGGTATGTTAGAACACGTGCTTCACTTTAACAAGCTCATTGATTAGATGCATTCCAAAAATATTATGATACAAAATAGAATTGTATGACTTTTGATAAATAAATAGAAATAGATTTAATTTCATAGAATAGATAGAATAGAATAGATTTAATAGAATAGATTTATCTTTTAGATAAATAGAATAGAAAAGCAAATTACAGAAACGTTTATTCGTCACCTGAGGCTTTAATATTTTTATTATCCAAAACTATATTGCTTAATTTTTTTGTTATCAATAATAGATGATATATTTATTGGATTTCTTCAACCATTCAATGTCAGATTTTTTAGCTTGATTGTTGTGGATGTATAATTAAAATGCATACTGTTTGTTTGCTTTGAAACTGAATGAATAAATTTTAGTGAAATTCACATTTATATTCATGTGTTACTGCAGCACGATTTCAATAAAGTGATTCACAATTTCCTTTTACTCTTCAGATTCTGTTCTCAAGGCGGACAAAATTTTAAAATGTATTACAGGTACAATATACCAAAATAAGTAGGTAGGTAAATAAAATGCTCTCTCTCAAAAAGTATGCAGATATCGTAATTTATTGCAGGTGTTCTATTAGCTGACAGAACCATGCCATTACCTAAATATAATGATTTCAGTAACTGAAGTGCAAAATATTTACACTTGCTAGAATGTATGTATATACGTTTCAAGCGTGATAAATAAAAATCTAGCAGGTGTAGAGGTCAAAAGATCGGTGAGTTTCAATTTCAAATATATTTAACACATGCCCTACAAGTTTTCATAAAATTCCTAGATTAAGAAACGATTATTAATAATGATTTTTGGAGAGTGTCTTGAAAATATAGGCACATTAGTTCAAAGGTACAAGAATTCAGTAGGAAATTCTGAATAGGGACATCACGGAGAAACGTTTTCAAAGGATTTCAGTTTCGATGAAAATTCTTTCTGATAATGGTGCGAACATAATTATTGTTATTACAAAAGGCGCGTCTCGCTCTTAGCAATATCTATTAACATCGTTTTAGTACCAGATTCAGTCCTTTGTAATTACTTTATAATATCATCAGCTACATCGACCACTTCCAAGGAATTAAATCTGAGAATTCCTAAGTAATTGATCCAAATACAATATTTGAACAAAGATCGAATAAGGTTATACGTTCACTTTAAGTCCAATTCTCGACAATTTCTCATAGATTTATGACAATGGCTAAGAAGCAAACAATCCGAAGATGACTTGCGTCAACTCAGCACTGAATCTGTCTTGTTACTTTTCAAGTTACACGTCTTTTCTACAAATCATTTTTCCATTATAATCCTTCAGCATTCCGGTCCAGAGTTGTCATCTCACACAAGTGCAAGGTGAGAGTAGGCAGTATTGTACACACATTAAGAAGATTGAATCCCCTTCCTTGTAACTAATAAACACCCTTTAAAATCTCTGAGACAGAGTAACTGAGTAAGTACAGTATTTTGTAATTCCGATTGCACGATGAGAAATTATTGTTGAGCACCAAAATGGAATCAACAAATGATTACTTATAAAGATTTTAGTCTTATCAAGGAAAATACATTTTTATTATTACATGCGTGAATACAATATAATGAAGATACTTTTATTGTAGTTTTATTGGTTATCAAGCCAAATTGAACTATCATTCTAGAAGTAGGAATTGACAAATACAAAGCAAAACGTTTGCGTATATTCCATCTATAAATGTCATCAATAAAATGAGCGAATTTTTAATTTTATTACCACTAAATGAACCCGTTATTCTGATATTTTGTCATTCGATATCAAGAATGCTGTACTCTTAAAGTTAACGTCTTATCTGTATTGAGTTGAGAGAGAGTAATTATTACAAGCTCAAGCACCTGTAAAGATCCTTGCAGAGATGCTGCATGGCGTGGTAAATTGTCGGCGTATTAGTGACCCAATGACACCAATATGACCCTTCCTCAGTGCTAAGGTCAAGCTCAAGGGAAATCACATACTGCTGAGGTGAGATGCCATTGCCAAGAGACGATTCATTCTTTCATTCAAACTATTCAGATTCAGAGAAGTGGAATAGGTAGCTGGATTGATTTGGAAATAATACGGGAGTTATTGATTAGGTTCATTTTATTGGATGACAGGTATATATGACCTTTAGAGGTCATTGTTCAGTCATGAATATCTCTTTAACTATGTTCTGTTCTACATTTAAATACAAGTTTACTCTTTTCCCATCTTCTCCCATGGGTACTCTCTATGGCAATAGTAAAAGCCAATATTAAATTGTTCGATGATAATAATACATCGAAAAATGGTGTTTGGATTTTATGAATTTCTGAACACTATTGCTTCCAAAACACAACTCTATACCAACCGATATTGTAGTAATGTTTCATAAAGGTCAACAATGATATGAAATAAGCTTCTTGGGGCTAGATCGACAAAAAGTAATATCTGCTCATACGTATATTTTGTTCATTTACAGTTTATAGTGATTTTAGTATTAAATCAAAGATTTCCATAGATATTATGATTTTTACACGCTCATTTAAGGTACAAATGTTGTGATGGTTCCTTACTGAGCCACGGTAGCCACCTTCCCTATTTCCATCTTTCCACCTTCCTTCTTTCCCCTCTCTTCATCATCATCTCCAAATCACCGTCACAGTCGCGAATTAATCTGTATTGTCTGCTGTCAACACATTAAATGAATGAAACAACAATGTTTCAGAACAGAATGACACCAACTCTCCGCAACGATAACAAATCCAAACATGAATCTCATGAAGAAAATCAAGAATCAAACCACTCTCGATAATCTAATCTTCTTTCATGCATGACGAACCACGCTGCAACGTGAGTTGCTTTTGTCTCCTCCGACAAATCAGTCTAGACCTCAGAAACAAGACAAACGTTCAATAAAACTCTTCTACCTCATTCTCCTTTCACTGTCATGTTCTTGTATATGATGGATGATGTGGCGGGCAATGAGGTCGATGGTGGTGGGCGGCGTGGTGATTGGATGCTGGAAGAGTCATACTGTAGGAGACGATGATGATGATGATGGGTAATAGTAGCAATAAACTGATCAGCTTTTTTGTCTATGTGTGAGTGTGTGGGTTTGACAACATTCTTCTCGGTGAATCTTTTGATTTCTCTGCCACTTATGAAATTCCTTATCGCTGTATGAAGGTCCGTCTTTTAGAAACGAATTCCAGGTCATTCGATGATGACGTTTAGTTCCGAGTAGATCGTCGGGATATTTTTCATATTTTATGAACACATTGAATTAATTGCAGGTCGCAGAAGTGAGTATATAAATACATGAAAACTGTCTAAAAAGCGTAAATCGCAGTGTTCTACAAATTCTAAATAGGTAAATACTAAAATTAATTACAGAATTTTCTTCCATTACGTAAGTTATTATTCTCGAGAACATATTATTCTAAAACTCTACCACACGAATTTTCAAATTGAAGTTTCGAATTGAAGAAAAAGTTTAAAAATAATGGGGGCAGTCCGAATAACCTAAAATATAATTTCTAAACTTAATACGTATTATTTTCGCTATGCGTTTAGGTGTATTATTAAAAATTGCAATCTTTGCGTGGAATTTCCTTAATTTTAACTGAATGTTGATTACGTTGCTATTTGTCTGGAATTTCATTGAATGTACTACAACTTGATGGTTTGAACTCAAATTTAGTTTTCGTCTCATCTCCTCAGCATTGCTATTTCACACTTTTCATAGCTGTTGTAAATAAGCACCAATAACTAGACTTTGTTGTGCGTTTCTAACTGAATGTTGATTACGTTGCTATTTGTCAGGAATTTCGTTTACCTACATTTAAAAGATTACTCTATCTTTAATTTCCATGACTGTGGAGAATTGATAATCTGCTCAGATAACTCCTAGAAGAGTGCAAGAGAAATCGCCGAATGCAAAACACAGGCCTCCAGATGGTTTTGAAGACATTGCATCTCGAGAAAATTGTCCTCGATTAAAATTAACAGCGAATCAGACAGCAGTAAGAAACGCCGATAAATAATTAAATTTAGCAGACTTGTGACAAGAGAAACTTACTGTGAAACATTTCACTCTACAAGATTACAATGCCAAGGGCATCGTGCCAGCCTGGGTATGAACCAAGGTCTGGACGAACTTTGCCAAGCTAGCCAAATAAGAAAGATGGTAATAAAATAACATTCTGAGTGCTTCTTTCTTGCTAGATGTAAGGGAAGATTCATCAAAACTTCAATTATCTTATGTTATTTTGCTGTGTGTGCAGCACGAATTTAATGAGATTTGGCAAACATATAAATTCAATCTTTTATGACTTTTTCATCCTATAATAAGCTCATCTTTCACTTCCTCACGTTTTACAAAAGCTATGTTATGAATTCTATTCCAGCACATGAAAAAAAAACGAATCAATATTCCTTTATTAGTTTTTCATTTTGCTACTTTACTTTATTACTAAGGATAATAATAATAGTAATACGTACGTATTATTTGCAAGATTATTGCAACTATTCTGCATGTGTTCTAACCAATGCAATACGAGTATAATTTGCAAATTATTAATATCACAGAGAAAGTATCTAATAAATTGGAACAAATTATATTTTAAATCGAATAAGTTGTGAAGTGTAGGTATGTTGTTTTAAAGATAGCTCTGTTCGGATGAAGAGGGCTAGAAACTGGCCTGATTGGATGCCAAGGGCGGAACAAAGGAAAGTAGTGCATGCGCCACGATGCAAGTATGTAAGAAAGATTCCGGTCGAATACATGCATGCATGATTTACCAAAACACCAAACACCGTGGGTATTCGTGGTAGAAGCTCAAAATACAAGATTGATTGAACTTATGCGAAGAATCCTTTGATAGAAAGAGGTTTGTAAACAAAGTTTAAGATTGATTTTCAGATTAGGTGGATGTAATTGATGATAAATAAATGTGACTAGCTGACATCAATGAAGTTCGGTAAACATCAACTGAATTATTAATTATGTAGCTAAAGTAAATATGTGAGCTTGTTGATTTATTAGTGGCAGCATGTTTAATGTGATTCTACCGTTTTTTTTTTCATATTTCGTTTGTTGAAGTTTTTAACATTTGATATCAAGTGGCATTAGTCGTTTTTGGGCACCACAAAAAAATCCTGGAAATGTGCAAAATGCATTTTACCTGCGCCATCATGTAGACAAAACCGTTTCTGAATGAGAGAAGCGATTTCGTAAACAAGTGAGGAATTATTCGGTACATAAATATTATGGTTTTCACTTACTGAATGAAGAAATCCCCTCTCAATCCTTCGAGTGCAGTAGTTCGGCCAATATATTATTTCTAGTCACGTGGTATCTCGAATGGCTCGCTGGATACGAGAGCGGGTAAAACACGTCAACTAGATAATATCTTGATGATAGGTATGCAACAGAAATCCTTCAATTCGGTGACATTATAAATTATAAGATTACATACTCATCAGTGCCCGCATGTATGATTCGAAAGCAGTAATTATTAAACGATTTACTTATTTGATTGTTTTACCTCCTCGTTATTTTTCCTTTGTGTAATTGTTTTTTGTTTATTGACTTTCATACTTTCCTCTGATCAAGCTTAATAACAGACATAAATGAAACATTGTACATTTTAATTTTTATTGAAAATTATTGAATTGTGTGGCAATTTTAATTTTGTTGTGTTGTGCTTTGCCTACATACAATATGATTGTCATCCCTAAGTAAAAATATTTAAAAAAAAGTCTAGCACCAGTCAAAACCGAAGTGAAAATTGCTTTAAAAAATGATATCTAGCTGATGTGAAAAAATTGCACATCTATAATTTACATGTATGCACAATGATGGTAGGTACTTTACTTTTATAAGTTTGATCTAAATCGGTAAAAAGTAGAATATTCATAGCTCTCAGAAATGGATATTCTTATAAAATGCACTATATTGTCCGATTTTTCTACTTGCTGTCTACTGTCTAGAGAAGGATAAGTCTATAAGTTCTCGTGTCGTTACTTCCAGGTGCGTAGGAACTACTTCCATCATGGGGGGGGGGGGGGGGATTGCGACAGTTTTAAGCCCCGCAGGGCGTTTTTTAGAATTTAAAAAAAAATTACGTGATTTTTGGACACTAAACTTAATTTTGTATGGTGAATGGAGGGTCAGCCAGCTCGAGTGGGCGCCCCCCTCACCCCCCCCCCCCCCCTTCCTACGCGTCTGGTTACTTCATATAGGATAATTATTGCAACCATATCCATTGGCGTTGCATTATTACAAGCATTCTACAGTGATAATTGGAAAAAAGAGCCGACGTTTTCGTTCATTAACCAAACGACAATTAATTCATATCTTCTGATTGCTTATAACATTTTATCTACTAAATAGATGAATTCATTTCATTTCCATTATGTCAGCCGCCGACAAATTTGTTTATAAATTTCTCTGTTATGACAGGAGGTGTAAGGATTTGTGTTTTTATGATGTTGAACCAGGGGTTGAACCACGAGAAGGTGTGATGGGCGTAGAGACATGTCAGAAAGAGCGTGCGAGAAACGTCAGGCCTGTCACATTGCATTTCTACCAATGATAGGATGGGCGCTGCCTCTGCTTAACAACATACATACACATGCCATGTTAGTAACTTCCAGGAATGATTTTATGATGATCGTGAATATCCCTGAATTATGATCAGTTTGTTTCATGAGTTACATAAAAACGAATTTTTATGTTGTCAATAAAATCGCACTGAAACAGATGCTCGTTTCAATATCAGGAAGTGCTGATGATGGAATATTCATGATACCTTGAGGCTAGGTGTTCGCAATAATTATGTGAAATGTTCTCATTTCAAATTTTGATGGAAATAGCTTAAAAGGTGAAGAATTTGAAAACATAATCTCTAAAAATGTCAGGTGCGAGTCAAATCATTTGAGAGATAATTATAAAAATGCTTTGACGCATGAGAATGTTAGATTTTCCCATCGGATTTCAATAATGGACGTACACTTGGCACAACTGAAAGCGGTATTTGAGCGAACCGGGTTGGCTGAGTCAAGATCCTTGACAATAAATCCTTGATAGTATCGATGAATCAGAGCTCATCTGCTGCAGTCAATGGTAAAATGTCGTGTTAGCATAGACCTCATCGGATGATGTCATCAAATCTTTTCAGACAATCCGTTTCTTCCGAATACCGTTTTTAGCCTGTCCAAGTGTACCAAGTGTACCTGAACATAATGAAGATTTAATTTATATTAATAAAAATTATATATTTGGTGTAATCATTTTTCCAAACAACTGCTCTAACACAAGGCAACACAGATGTGTATCTACCGTCTCCTCATCTGGCGAGGACGATGTGTCGTCCAGCAAGAACTCTCCCCCGCTCGTGACTGGTCCAGTCCTCATTGTTCCTAATCTACCAATAAACTGTGTAGATGTAAGCAGACAAACAATGATCGTCAGTAAGTGTACCACGTCAATACACTGACTTCTCACGGCAAGGTGGTCCGCTTCATTACCATATCACTCGCTAGATAACATCCCCGTGGCGGCCACTTTCACGCCCCGACTACAATAATACAAGTGCTATTACAACTCGACATATCAACAGTTGTATTCAGCTATTTTTAAACTTCACTATAATTTTGTAATATTTTTTACAGAAGATTGTTTTCTAATTAGTGCTCTTCAGAAATCTAGCTATTCTGCAATTTTTTCTCAGCACAATATAAGTGGCACATTGGCACCATTAAAGAATGGGAAAAAATGCAATTCACTTAAATTTAGGAAATATTAATTCACTATTTTTGGGCAAATAGGCTGGGTCAATAGGTTATAATATATACTAGCATTAAAAATAACGGTCTGATCATAACTATTAAAAAATACTGAATTTGACAAAAACTTATTCCTAAAAGACCTGCGATTTCATTATGCTTTCAATGTCGTTTATATGCAAAATTTCTAATTTGCTGAAGATTTACTGAAGTAAATTGCTGTTGAATTATAATCAGATAATTTGGGTTCTATTTTATAATAGCTTCTTAAGTAGTACATAACCTACGCAGTTCACTGTATATAGAGACAATTGATCAATAAAAAATAGGAAGTGGGCAGTGATGATTGACATATACCTTGAATCGATCTTTATAATTATAAGATGCCACAAAAGATCTTCCATGACATTCCCAATCAAGACATACCGAGCATGCCTCAGTAGAAAACCAAACCACGCACCCGCTCTTCAAAAATTTAAGTTCATTTTCAGCCTAAAGCTACTCGCCACTTGATACTTCGTGTGTGTGTAATTATCGAAGAGTTAGATTTAATTTCAAGGAGCATTGAATCTTCATTTACCTATTGAAGACTTCGGAAGTATGTGTGTAGGATGTGGGTAAATCGACTTTCTCTGCTCAAAGAGCCAAACCGTGGACGCCCTTGACCTACACAATGAAATGCACTCACGTTACAGAATCCTAAATGACGAACTAAATACTTGAGTATATTATTCATGGTTATCTAAAAGACTCTACACGTTTTTTTATCTTCTGATTGAATGAAGGTGGGTTTTTGTTTTGTGATAGAGAATGCCGGCTCCAGGCTTTACGTACGGACATTTACATATTATTTATCTACGTTTGAACGTTTCACTTTTAGTTTACATCTGTTACCGAAGAAGAGTGACGTTTTTTAATTTCAGTTATGTGAAGAACATATGACCAATTACAGGAGTGCCAGATACACATTTTATCTGTCAGAAAAAAATATGAGATTGGATAAATCGTACGGAAAATTTAATTTTGATATGCGCCAGCAAAATGACTGTTTTTGTAGGTATTCTTTGACAGATGGTTAGATTAAAATTACTACAGCTAATATTTCACGATTTTTTATTTCATTAATTGAAATAAGCGAATCAGGATGTGAAAATTAGAATAATAATAGGTTTCCATTTGATTGAAATGAGAATGTTTGTAAACGGCAACAGCTGGCTGGGTAAAAGCGTCGCGACGCATATCTCACAGTTGAGTAAACATACAGCGTCGCGAGAGTTACGAGAGCGCCGTCTGGTGTTCACAACTGCACCTTCAAAGTCGGTGAAATTAAACGTTTCTCCTCCACGCGAGACGGTGATTCAAGAAGGATTAAATGCACCTGACGAATCTAAAACGAGGTGTTTGGTGACTGATTGGAATTTCATTTAGTGTTTGTTAGTTTCATGACAAATGAAGAAGCATAGGTGAGATTTTGATTAGAGACAGATTACATGCATTGCCAGGTTTAGAGGATTATAAGATAAGGGGCTGTTCATAAAGTATGTCACGCCTTAGGGGGGGGGGGGGGGGGGGACTGTTATACTGTGACAATCTGTGACAGGGGGGAGGGCGGAGGGCAGACAAGCGTGATGTCACAGTTTGTTGTATCTATTTTGTGTTAAAAACTGAGATTTGAATTTTCGCTCTCCTGAGGATATTATTTCAAGTATTATAAGTAGTAATATAATTCTTCAAAATATTTTGTTTTCTCATTATTTGAATGTAATATTTTGCAATAAATCAATACAAGTTTTGTGTTTTCTCATTATTGCAATGTATTTCTTTTTTTTGCAATAAATCAATAGGTAACTACTAACTAGTGAAATATGCATTCTGTGTTTTTTTTGTGTGATGGGGGGGGGGGGGGGGGGTATCAAGTGGCCTATTTTGCGTGACATATTTTATGAACAGCCCCTAACTTGTCTATATACGAGGAAGACCGAGAAGATAAAAAGTTACTGAATATATCTCAAGGAGGTAGTCAGTTTACACCGAGTCTTTTAATAGGATTCTGTGTGGTTCGAATTGAATTCTTACAGAACTCACCAGTAAATACCCACGCACTGTAATTATCTGAAGTCGGCGAGTGGGTATTTCATCGCCCACTGGTAGCAAATAACTTCAGAACTTTTGTATTCTTGTGGAGCTTCTTGTCAACAGTAAAAAGCTCTTCTTCGTCAATCCAAGAAAGTATCTTGCAGCAGAGTTTGTGTTACTTACTAGATAAGTATCGTTACAATATGTTCGGTTTTATAATGCATTAATTAGTTGTTATTTTAATGAAGTGCTTAAGTCGTAATGATTACCCAATTAAGTATGATTTGCAAATTATATCCACTTGCAATCAAGTATGTACCTATCTCATATAACAATGCAAGATCTAATATACCAGTCATCAAAATAATGCAAATCATCCAGTTTTTATGTCAATAGTGGTGAAAGTACGGACTGCAATTAGGGTTGCAATTTTTTTCAAATCCGAAAGTGTGACACCTGATTAGAAATACTGGAATTATGGGGGGGGGGGGGGGGAGCAATGTCACATGCGACATTTTTATCAATGTATCAATGGTCAATTTTTATGCGTTTTGTACTCTATATTTCGCCAATTTTATACTGAAAATTGACGCTTATAAGTGATACATGTATAGTCAATGTGGCAACTCATTCGTATCTGACAGGACTTGGGGCAGTAGTACCAATCCCAGAAAAAAACACTCCGTGTAAAAAAGGCAGCCAAGTCTCTTTACTTTAAAAAAATTCAACACCGAAAAGGAGTGATATCAAAAAAGGAGCCAAGTCAATGACATTTCCAAATATTTAATCGTATCTTTGAAATAAAAGTATAAACACCGAGAAATACTTTACAAAAGGACTTGGCGCATCGTTTTTTTAAAGACATCATTCTATCCTAAAAGTGGAAAGAAATTTACAAGTAGGTACATTTTCCTCTTTCTATTAGAGCCAGAATCTATGAATCAAGCTACTTTTAGTAATGACTATTTTATAGTTTTGTCAATGGCGATAGAAGCATGATTTTATGCTGTAATATATAAGTAATATAAGGGTGAAAGAATTACATAACAATTGGAAGTGGTGAGAATGTAGGTTTCTTTGGAAAACTTCCATGGAGTCAGGAGTCAGGATCCTCATCAGTGTGTTGTGTCTAATGTCCGCCCGTCCGATCGGGTAGCTCAGTTGGTAGAGCTCTCGCCCGGCAAGTGAGAGGTCCCAAGTTCGTGCCCCGGTTCGGTCGGATATTTTTCACAACACACATCCCTTCATATCAATTGGAAGTGGGCTCATACATATTCTTGCAGTACTGTTAATATGGCGATATTAGACTGGTATCTTTTCATAATTTGATCTTGACTGAAGGAAATCATGAAACGTTGTCAAATAATTACTAACTAATGGAACACAATTATATATTTTTGAAGTGTCAAGTGTATAAAGTTAAATTTTTTAATAGAAATTCAATATGACTGTCTTCTTTGTGAAATGTATTTTTATAAAATGTGTATTAATAGAAATTGTTACATGATGTGAAGGTATAACGCATGATGAGACTTAATTATATTCACCACGAAACAATATTACGAAGATAACTATTGTGTATATTTATAGAAAGCATAGACAACAAGTTTCATAGCGTATATATTCATATAGAAAATATTTTACAGAAGGTATGTATAATATGTACCTAATTGAAAGATGTTTCCCTATTATTCTAAACATTCAAAATGACGGTTGTATATAAATGGCACATGCTTATGAATAGAAAAATGTCTTTAAAAAAACGATGCGCCAAGTCCTTTTGTAAAGTATTTCTCGGTGTTTATACTTTTATTTCAAAGATACGATTAAATATTTGGAAATGTCATTGACTTGGCTCCTTTTTTGATATCACTCCTTTTCGGTGTTGAATTTTTTTAAAGTAAAGAGACTTGGCTGCCTTTTTTACACGGAGTGTTTTTTTCTGGGATATCACTTCTTTTGTTAGTTTATTCATACAGCTTGTAGCACAGCTTGTGTCCGTGCAAGAACTTATTTCTTTAAAAAAATACGCCTATGCCGATTTGGATACTTAGAAAAGTTGCGTTTGGTATATAAGATTAAAATAATTATCCAAGAAGAATAGCTTTAAGTTTCGTTACAATCGGTCCAGCCGTTTTCGATATATGACGTCACTTCCGGTTTTAGCAATGGCGGCCGAAAATAATGTCGTCTTGAATTCATAATTATTACTCCTACACATTTCCAAAATTTGGTTGCAATCGGTACAGCCGTTTTTGATATATGACGTCACTTCCGGTTTTAACAATGGCGGCCGAAAATAATGTCGTCTTGAATTCATAATTATTAGTACAACACATTTCCAAAATTTGGTTGCAATCGGTACAGCCATTTTCGATATATGACGTCACTTCCGGTTTTAACAATGGCGGCCGAAAATAATGTCGTCTTGAATTCATAATTATTAGTACAACACATTTCCAAAATTTGATTGCAATCGGTACAGCCATTTTCGATATTTGACGTCACTTCCGGTTTTAACAATGGCGGCCGAAAATAATGTCGTCTTGAATTCATAATTATTAGTCCAACACATTTCCAAACTTAGGTTGCAATCGGTACAACCGTTTACGATATATGACGTCACTTCCGGTTTTAAAAATGGCCGCCGAGAACACTGCAACCTTGAATTTATAATTATTTACAAAGTACGTTTACTTATATCTGTTTTAAAGTATAAAGTGGTGAATTTAGCGTCATTTAGCATATTTATGACGTCATTTCCGGTATAGGTCATAAAATGTGTGACGTCATTTCCGGTTTCGATATTTGAATCATCAAATATTACTGATTACATAAAGTTGACCGTCTAAATCGTTTAGCGCTGGTTTTGTTCTAATCTGTTTAGCCGTTTTTGAGACATGATGTCACTTCCGGTTTCAAAATGGCGGCTTCCGGTTGGTTTTATAACAAGTCAAATGAAATATCAAAAGTACAAACGTTACATAAATATCAAGACAATCGGATCAACAGTTGTTGCTGAAATGCAAATCGATGTATATTAAATTTCATGACGTCATTTCCGGTTTATTTAAAATAATGTTCAGTCTTTTGATATTGATAATCCATATAGATGACCGTCTGAAACGATTGGCGCAAATTTCGTTCCGATCGGTCCAACCGTTGACGAGATATGACGTCACTTCCGGTTTCAAAATGGCGGCACAAAAAATTCATGGGGACAAGGTTAAATCAGACGCCAAAAGTGCACACGTGGTAAAAATGTGAGATCAATCGGTTCAGCCGTTTAGGCTGTGGCCTGTTTACCGGATTTTAGCTCCAGCCTACTACTACTACTAAGATTATTATTATGAAAACCGCCCTAAAACACTGTTTTCACGGCCCTCTAGCGCGCAAAGGGCGTAAACTATTGTTCCCAAATTTGGTATATGTTGTAGGGTGGGCCATAGCTCGAAATTAAGATATTTCGCAACAATGTGAGATTTCTCAATTTTAAGATCCAGTAGGCCGAAAATGCCACTTTGATGCTTACAGTAAAAGTGGGTTTGCTCCAGCCTTTATATGAGAGTGTGCGCGCGCCGTACGACTTGGCTGGCGTGGAGCGACCGCTCCACTAGATGATTGAAACTGAATGTTAACTTATGTGGACATTTTAATATTGAACGCGTATTTTAAAGTTATATCTAATAAGTAAATTTTTCAATTTTTTTGAAGTGTGATTTTTCTGTCACGCCTGATGTCAAGGTGTGACGCGTGATTTTTGTCTGAAAGTAGGGACTGTCCCACCAAAAAAGCGTGACGGTTGGCAATTAATGTGCATGCATTAATGCACATTTTTTTTTTTTTTTTTTTTTTTTTATTGTTACAAATACACAAGATAAATACACTTTACAAAAATTAAACACTCAGGTCCACAAAGCCATAAAATGGCTTGAATGTGGAAGTAAACAAATTAAGTAATAAACATAATAACTGAACAGAAAATAACTTGCATTTCGATTGCAACAAACGAACAGCATTGACGGATGACAAGAACAAAAAACAAAAATATGACTGACTCAAAGATGATAATTTATATTATATAACCATAATAATTTATTGAAAAACTGCCTAACGTACCAAAAATATCACAAACATGTCAATTCAGTGACTTTAAGACAACAACCATTTCTTAATATTTATTTTAATTTCATTATATTTTTCGAATTGTTTTAGATTTAAAGGTATACTATTAAAATTTTTGGGAATTTCAATATGAAAGCATCCTCTTTCCATGTTTATTATTAAATAGAGGAACCTCCATAAGATTTTGAATTTCTAACCTAGTGAATCGATTTCTTTGCACATAAACTTTATCCTCATGCATGTGCATAAACATGTGCATGTGCATGCACATTTTTTTTTTTTTTACAAATCCATTGAGACAAAAAATAGATTTTTATTTTAGCCTAAGAAATACACGATTTTACGTCGTTGCTGTAAAATAACATGTGGAAGACAAGTCAATTTATCTCGGAACCGCTCGGAACCTAGACACGAGTGTTCAATTTCAATTTTCAATTTTAGTGTTAAATTTTTCGAGTTATTGTGTATGACGATTTGATTATCAATAAAAACACAAAAAGCTATGCAGATCTTAACCATGCCCCGATCAGACCAGCCCATTAACATACTTTGAAAACAATAATGAATCTCATAATATTTTGGTTTATAAATTAGCAGCAAACCAAACCACACTTACAAAAATGTTCTACTAAAGTTCCACCTTAGTTGCATGGCTCAATATTTCTTTCTAAAGGGCAAGTTATGATTTTTGGTGTAACATTTCATAATTATTTATTATTATTCATGCTATGTATGAAAGCTAATGCTGATGCACCACTCGACACACAATGTGCAGTACATTTGATATTTGTATAAAGATTGCAATTTAAAAGGAGATTCGACCAAAGAAACTTTTCTTCATATTTCGTTAGAGGGAGTTGTTAGAATTATGATACCTATCAAGTGATTTAGTTTAAAAAACCGGGACTTTTTCAAATGTGGAAAATGAATGTTACTTTCGCATACGTATCAAGACAAAACCATTTATCTGAATGAGACAAAACTTGAGACAATTAGGTAATGTACCCAATTAATTAGGTACCCGATTTTGCAATCAAACTGCTGATTTAGTAGTAGATACAGTTGAAGTAGAAGATATTGAAGTCAAGGAAATTATTGAAATTTGAAGGCAGAGGTTTCATCCGCATATTCTTCATCAACAAAACGAGCTGTCATAGAAGTTAGTGTGAAATGTGTGGCTTCAACCGTGGCGGGAAATAACATACCTATACAATAAGAGCGTCGGAAATTTTTTGGTACAAATAGATTGTGGGGAAAAGGTCTTGTGTACTGAATGACGTAAATACCTTCTTAACCCAGTTTGACCAATTGGCTCATTCTGAAAAAATATTTTGTCCATTGCTCCCTCCTGATATTCTTTGAGTTAGAACAAGTTACTGAAACCCTGATGTCATGCTATAAATAATAGAAGCAGACATTTCATTTTGATGAAATTTAATGAGGATGGGAATTTAATAATGAATCGGGTTTGATAAGTAATTTTTCTCCAACGTTTCATTGGAGATTAGGGAAAAAAATAATAAATCATGGATTTGGTAATAAATATGCATTTGCATTTTGCAATTAGAAATACAGGAAAATATAAATACATAGAATGCCATCAACACAACTAATAATAATAATCATACAGGATAATATACTGACAGTAAAGGACAGAGTACAGGTTACCAAGACAAGAAGAGCCGTTGCTCTTTATTTCCGCACAAATCCGCCCATCGGAGGAGGTCCAATGTGTTTGTTCTCTTCTCTCGGGGCTGTGGGGTCCATGCCCAATGGTCCGTGTAGCCCTGGGTTGGCGAGGACCGGAGGTAGAAGCGGGACAGTTTTTGCAGCGGGGGGGATGGGGATTCTTCGTCCTTCACTTGTAGATGGCTCGTAAGAAGCTGGCAAAGAAGAGTGGATATTTATGTCAAAGTAGTTGAGATGTGGAGATATTATATTAGAGCACAGAAATGGTATAACTGTCAGTTGTCAACAGTCGGGGAGATGTTACAGTGTAATGATGTCAGTTCTTGGGTAGACACTCCATGGATTTGTTGTTATACCTCGTCAAGGGTTCCACATGTCATGACAGTTTGACAATGTTGGCATCACTATCTTGAGGTGAAGGTTCGTCATATTAACCGAAGACAAGACTTCATCATTGTGTACGTAACTTGATGCATGTAGACTTACGTGAACAATTAGGTACATGTCTAAATACCCAATTGCAATTGAATTACAATTCACACTAGGATATTTGATCTCCAATAACTTAATCTCTGTTAAAAGATAATTGAGTTCCTGAAACTCTGTTAGATATGTTTTAATGTCATCAAAGTTAACTAACATGCGTTAACATTGCTGACTTAATGGAGATTAATGACAACCAACCAATGACAACAACCAATGACAACAACCAATGACAATCCTCAAATGATTGTTTAAAACTTAACTACATGTTTAGCAGACAATTGAAAGACCGGCCCTAAATGTCCACCAGAAATAATTGGAGGTAGAGAGTTTTAATCAAACCTAGTCCAACATACATGATAGAAAGTTGTCAACCATCATGGTAAGGCAAAACAAATGTACGTATATTATAACAATTTCAGTATTCCCAAGTTCAATCAATTTAAAAACTTTATAAAATGTTGAATATGTGTGATCATACAAAAGCTCTTTTATTTTTTTATTTTTTTGGGGGATATTTTTTGTGTATAAATGATTTATTTACATGTTGAAATGTTGTTGTACGTACCAACATCCAAGTACGCTGGATCGATGCCCAGCCTGTTGCCCGTCTGCGTTGGTTCGAGTGGGATCTGATGCTGCAGCGTCTGTGAGTCCGCTGTGATGCCCATCGCTCCGTACAGCTCCTTCAGGATCATCAGCATCGTGTCCTCCGACTCCCAGTAGCAGAGATGGCCGTGCAGCGCTGAGAGATACTCGTTGAAGCTCTCGAGCGGCGCCTCTTGCAGCACGAAGTCAACCCGACGTCCGCTGTTGAGTCGGCCGATGGCGATGTCCAGTTCCAACTCACCGTCCGATACAGAGCCGTCGGCGTCCTGGTGCGCCAGCTGCTCCTCCAATACCTGACAACATCAGGGTCATTACAACTACTCAAGCTGAGGGTATCATTGATTCTATTATTATAAGCAGGGCTGCTTGCATAACATCCATGCAAATCCAAATCCATTATGACAATATTAATTTAATATTCTTAAATGCATTCCACCATTGCAACTAATGTGATAAAATAAACCAGTGTTTATTTAAATAAACCAGTGTAAATAAACCAGTGTGATAAAATACCGCACCTCACAAATGTGACATCTCTCACTTATAATAAAGTACATACTAAAGTCGCCAGAACCCAATCTATAGATTGGGATATTCTAGAAAAAAAAGTATTTTGCTAACCCTTTGCTGAGCTCAACCCAAGAGACGGCTCGGCATAACAATGGGGCATCACGCAAGTACAGTAGGGGGCGGAAAAATAAAATTAGTCTTTTCCAATCCACAGATCAGGTGCTGGTCACTTTACTGTTTAGCTGCAGCGGTGGACACATAGTGTGATTCTGACCTTTGGATTTAAATTTTCAACAATAAATGATGCTACATTCTTTTTCTTAGAAATTATTTTATATCCACAATTATTGAGTACGATAGTCTAGAAAATAAGAAAAGTATTAATTTGAAATGAGATTCAGAGTTTGAATTAGTATTGCTACAATATAAAAGTTTTTGAGATCCTGCCTGAAAAATGTTAATGTTGGAACAAGAATAGAACCACTGTTCAATGCTTGTTGCTATATTGATAATATAGAATTCTCAATTCCAATATGTTTTTGAGTTTTTTAAAAACTAATAATTCCTTGATAAACTCAGAATCAATTTTCTTTCTTTTCCGATCATAGACATTATGTGATTTCTATGTGCGTCTAATATTGCCTTGTGGACTGCTACATGTAAAATCGAGTTTAGTAGTCTGAAGTGTTGCAGAATGGTGGATGTACCTTGTCCACCTCCTGCTCGATCTCGTGCTCGTTGCTGCGATGGAACATGGCGTACTGGTAGACAGTGTTCCACGTACTGCGCACCGACTCCACCAGGCGCTGCTTCAAGTCCGCGCCAACGCGTGCCATTGTCTCCTTCAGCTCTGTACACACAAGTCCAATCTCTACTCACAATCGACACTTGTATACTGCTCCAGAGATATCTGGATTTTATCCATGAAATCACAAAGAGTCTACTGAATTCCGTTCATAAGATTAAATTAGTGCAGCAAGGTCTTGAGGTGTTTTAAATTGTCTTTTACAAATCATACTTGTGAATGAAACTTCATTAAATTAATGAGGTGAGGGTGCAAGAAAGAAGAAGGGTTAATTCTGGAAATTTAATCAAGCAACATTGTCCAATCTGTAAAAAGGTTTTCCATCTTATTTGATCTACATAGTAATGGTCAAACTTGACTGATCAGTAATCACTCCGGGCTGGTAATTTTGTTACCTGTAAATTGTCACGATAATGCTAGTTAGAGTTCACATTAGATTAGGCTATAGAGTGGATTTTAGAGGTAACGATGGCTGTGCTCATTGAATGTTGCCATGGTAACCACCGATTTAATCAACTGCAAATCCTTTATCGGGACATTGTACACCTGGACCTACTCATATAATGTAGTTCTACCTGGCAAGTAGGTATTCAAACTGCCTAATTGATTGAAAGGTAATCTCTGATTGTGATAAATTGAGATTTTCAAAGTACATAAAAGGTAATGTAGCAGCTCATTACAGTTTCAAAGCGACATTGAATTCCTGATTTCTCACCAAGATGCATTCTCTTCCTGCCCTTGTGATGCGGTATCAGCACAGGCCGATGCGACGCCATCTCGGGGTTGATGAGTGTCTCGATGCGATACGCGACCGGATCGAACGGATGGAAGATGTTGAAGAAGCCGGGACATGTCGGCAGGTGGAACTCTTCCCCGAGGATCTCGATGCCTCGCACCGTCACAAACATGCCTGCAGACAGACCAGGTTAGAGAGGCTCCTAGACGAGAAGCTTACAGATAAGTGACTCGTTACAACCAATTAATTGATTGCTTAGTTTTGTATTATGGCACTCAAAAGCAAGCAAAGTTAGTATTGCTCATTGTTTTACTAATTAATGCATAAGTTCTTTATTCATCAGATAACAACAAATCTATGCTTGCATTTAGATATTATATTATACTTCGAACAGTTAATTTACATGCATCGATAACAATTTCGTATCTGAATAAGACCACAAATATATCTCACCAATGGGCGATCCCAGCGCGAAGAATGCGCGGGGTTGGAAATGCAGCTGAGGGTAGTTGATGTAGGGTTGACCCGTGCCGGCGTGGCCCATCACGTAGTTAACCCGCTGACTCAGTCTCCGCTTCAGCGGCGTCTTGACTGGGGCAAGCGGATTCAGTTGATCTCCAGCATCCTGCACACAGAATCAACTTAACTCCACTTTCAAGGCAATGGAATAATCAAATCTCAACCAAAACCAGCATTCAGCTAAGGAATATCAAATGATGAACATTTCAAATTCATAATCATCTTGCCTGTTTGGTCATCTACTTAGGTCATCTACTTAGTAAGAATTTTGTGCTTCCATTAATGGTGTTAAAACCATTAACCATACAACCATTCTCGAAATTGTTACCACTTCATAAGTTATGATTCAATGAAAAGTCATAATATTAACATGGTGTGAGACAGGGCAAACCTCCTTATGTTATATCATAACTTGGAGTTATGATGTGATAACTGTTTCAAGAATAGACCTCCTGGCTGTGCAAAGGCACATATTGGTATGTAGTACATACCCACAATAAATCATAAATCATAATGGCATTTCCTGTCAGTTTAAAAAATGTTAGTGTCTACTATGAGTGTTCATCTGCAGTGTTGGCTACTATTGTCCTCACACATTAACTCGACAAGATCCCTGCAACTGACCTTCTGCTCTGGTTCCGAGGAGCTCTCTCTGGACGAACTCTCCTCCAGCTTGATGTCTGTCTCGGCCTGTGGCGTTGCCTGCGGTGACGGTTGGGGCGGCTTCTGATGCTGCAGCAAGTCGAACAGGATCAGCGAGCCCAGCGAGTGTCCGCTCAGCGACACGCCGCCCGTGAAGCGAGGGTTGCGTTCCAGGAAAAGATCGTACAGACGGTTCATCTCGTTGCCTACAGTCTTCATTATCGTCTGCAAAAGAATGCTAATTGTTTTACGGCTTGCAATTTACCGTCTTTAAGCAGTCAGACATTTTGATTTTCAATGATTTCATTGTCTTCAATTATGTATTTTGCAAAAAGGTTGTTAGCATACTCATACTTCAGCCACTATACATCCTTTTGCACTTGATAATCTGCCTATCACCACCCCGCAATGCCTCGGGCAGCTCTTATGCTTTGTTATACTACAGTTAAGAGTAGTTGGAGTTTGTCTTTAGGCTAGGCAAGCGGATTATCAAGAGCAAAAATTGCGCCATACGAAACGTACTTCTAGGAAAACATTCATTACCTAGTTTATTCAGTAGACTCCTTTTAGGTGTGAATGTGCTTGGCATCTAATAACAAGTTTTTGTTTTTGTGCAGTATACAATGAATCCAAACTACTTTGCTTCTTAGACAAATAGTAATTACATACTAATAACACTTCTATCATTAGAAGTTAGAATAGTATTCACAGAAGATGACCGGTGTACTTGCAATATTCAGAGAGTGGGACCGACCTGGCAGTAGACCGGACTGGTGTAGAAGAGAATGTCGAGTAGCGTGTCGTTGGTGAAGTCTCTCAACTTGGGAATGCTGTGCAACGTGATGCTCTTGAGCTTGCGGTCGATGCCGGTGTCTTCTCCGTGCAGCGCTCCGTGCCACGAGACCGGCAGGACCTCCACGCGGCTGACTATGCCCAGCTCCGATGCAGAGCGGAAGTGGGACTGCACCAGTTGCAGCGACAGGCGACGGAACTCGTTCACTGCGACAGAAACACATTAATAAATAAGTCTTTAGCAAACCTCCAGAAAACTTGCAAGCCTTGGTATAATACTATTTATACAGGTCTCTCAGAGTAATTGTGAAGGCAGAAGTACATAAGGGTAGGTATTAAAGCCCCATTTACACGGTGCAATTTCTTGAACAACTTCTGTGTCAAATTCCCAATTTTTATACAATTTTGTATTTATACAACGCAACTTTCTGTCACAGAACTTAAAACATGTTCTAATTTCCATTCAAGAAGTGTGACACAGAAGTGTGGTACAGAAGTTGTACAAGAAATTGCACCGTGTAAATGGGGATTAACGCTTAATCACAATTCCTTGATTGACATTCATGTTAATTATAAAAATGCATTTCTTGTTTACATAAAAAAATGCTGTAAGCATGCTGTAAGAAGCATAAAGAATATGTACATCAATGCATAGAATTAACTCAAGCATTTGCATGTTATATGATTAGTTACTCAAAGTAACCTACCGACTTCTTCAACGGTCCTAAACTTGAGGTCGCAGACGGAGCCGATGCCGTGAACGAGAAACAGAACGTGATCCACGCCCTCGGGCTCGCCGTCGTCGATGGCAAACTCATCCACGCCTCGCTTCACAACGCGAGGTCGAGTCGTAGTTGCCTGTACGAAAACGAGAATACGTTAGATACTGACAGCAGGGCAATACCGCATTAAAGTATAATGGCAATCAATAGGTAAGTAATAATAAATAACGATGGACACGTTTTATGTAGAACTTGAATATTTATTATTTTTAAATACAGGTGGGAAGAAGTTCTTCCCACCTACAGGTGGGAAGAAGTGACAGCAAAATATGGACTAGAAATCAGTAGAGAAAAAAGCAAAACCATGGTTATGGAAAGGCAACAGAAGACACGGTGCCGGATGCAGATGCAAGGAGAGGAACTGACAGAAAAAGACGAGTTTAAATATCTAGGCAGTGTATTGGCAAAGGATGGAAAGGTGGACAAGGAGATCGAGAGGAGGGTGAGAGCAGCAGAAGTGTTTTACCAGAGTGTAAGGAAGCTACTGTGGAATGAAGATGTGCCCCAGAGGTGTAAGATATTACTGTACAAAACCTACTATGTACCAATCTTAACATATGCAGCAGTAACTTGGCCAATGGGAGGGAAGGAAGTAATGAAAATGCAGGCTGCGGAAATGAAGTTCCTGAGAAGTGTGGCAGCCGCAGGGGTGACGAAGATGGACAAGGTGAGGAGTGCAAAGATTAGAAAGGACCTAGAAGTGGAGTCTCTTAGATTTAAACTTGGAAAAGAGAGGCTAAGATGGTACGGACATATGAAGAGAATGGGAGAAGAGAGGATACCACATAGAGAGGCAGAGCGTGCAGCCATGGGTGGCAGAAGAAAGGCAGGAAGACCTAGAACTAAATGGATGAACGGAATAGAGGCAGCCGCAGAAGACAGAGGAGAGTGTTGGGGAGTAATTACAACAGAGAAGTGGTGGGAAGATAGAGAGAGATGGAGGGAACTGGTGGAAAGAGAGGAGCCTGAAGAAGTGGAAGAAGAGATCGAAGAAGTGTGGAGTGTCGGACTTGGCGAGTCGGCTCTGAGATTACAAGTGCCCTAGAACATTGGTGGGATCATCCCACCCCCTGACCCGATAATAGTTGGAAGCAGGGTCGCGATATTTATTTATTTATTTAAATTTCTCCATCAATAGCAACATTTATCAGCATAGCATGAAAATCAACATAATGTAGGAATGCCTGTGTTCAGAGTACATCACTGATACTTTGTAGACTGAGGATAAAGTAGAAAAGATCTAGCCAAAGTGCATATTTACGGTAGGTTGATTGACATTTACAAACAAATATTTTAATATCTTGGTACTTCACTGAATAAGAGTGTTAAATGTCAGTCACAAAACAGCTCCATATTACACTTTAAACCTTTAATAGATCCATATTAGTCAAACTCAAAAATAGACAAAATTTCCATTGAGCAATTATAAATTTTTTTAATCTACCCCAAATTTGCTACAATTTTCAATTCAAACCTTGAAATGGATGCAGGAATTCCATAAAACATTCTAAAAGTGTTCAATTAAATAACATCTTCAATATGAGTTCTCTTGAATACCAGGCATCTTTCAGGATAAAGACGCTGCTCATCGCAACGTAAGCATTGTGTTATCTGAATTACCGGTGTGTTTCCCCAGGTGTCTGGGGATTGGGAGTGCAGGAAATGCACGATGACGTTCGGTCCGTGCATCACGATCGACTCTCCGCTCGGGAACTCCACCTTGCGATGCCACTCGTTGCTCGTCACAGCCACCTTGTATTCCTCCTCCAGTCGCGCGGACAGGTTCTCCTCGTAGGGCACGTGGCGCGACTCCGTGGCACCCTTGTAGAACCACGAGCAGCGACGCACCTGATATCAAACTCTAGTTGTAGTCATTGGGAATAACAGAGTCTTAGTTACAACTCTAGCTTCTTTGTTGGCGCGACTCCGTGGCACCCTTGTAGAACCACGAGCAGCGACGCACCTGATATCAAACACTAGTTGTAGTCATTGGTAAACAGAGTCTTAGATACAACTCTAGCTACTTTGTTGGCGCGGCTCCGTGGCACCCTTGTAGAACCACGAGCAGCGACGCACCTGATAGCAAACACTAGTTGTAGTCATTGGGAATAATAACAGAGTCTTAACCCTTTAACTGGTATGCACGTATCTCGTACGTGCTAGCATTCTACAAATACAGAGAAAAAAATAATTTTTTTGCAAAAAAAAATTTTTTTGGAATTTTTTTTTTTGAAATTTTAAAAATTTGTTTAATATTTGATAGCTTTATTTTCTTATAATACAAAAATATGCTTCCTAACACATCGCAAAAAGGATATAGAATTTTTACCTCTACCTACCTACAAATTAACTCACTGGTTAAAGGGTTAAGATACAACTCTAGCAACTTTGTTGAAAGAAGTTGAACCTATAGTGTTAGATCTTTCTCGCACCTGATAGCAAAGACCAGTTGCAGTCAACTACATCTGATGCACTAATAAAACTAGGAAAACGCTCTGAGTAACGCGTTGATGAGCGAGCACGGATACGCGCAACACCTCGAACCGAAATTATGTTTATCGAAAATGTCCTTAAAAGCCAATAATTCTTGAATTTCGTCACAGACTTGTATGAAAATCTCCAACAATTCCTAAAATATTGGTCCCAATAACCACGCAAAGTTTTTAGTTGATCGATTGAACCTTTATGATTGAACGATTCCTTGTTAATTTCCAAAAATCACAGGATATCGTTCAAAAAAATTTTAAACGGTCATATCAGTTTCATAATATACGTTTGAAAGTTTTTGCTCTAACAACCTTGAAGTGAAGATTCGAAGATGCCGTGAAATATGAAATTCGAGACGTATGATAGCCAACACGCAAAATATCCGTAAACTGTCAATAACTTTTGAATTTAAACACAGTTTAGTCTGAAAATTGTCAAAAATACAGATAATGTTGGACCCGATGACCATACAAAATTTTAAGTTGATCGGTCAAACGGTTCTGGATTAAATTTCAAAAAGCACATGAAATATTTTTTTAAATTTTAACCAATGGGAGGATTTGGCTGAAAATTTGTAAAATAAGAGACAATGTTGGTCCTAATGACCATGCAAAATATAAGGTCGATCACATTTGTCGAAGTCCATTTTCATTTTTCAGCCTATCAGGAGATGTTTATTTAAATTTCAACCAATGAATGGATTTCAAAAAAATTAGGGTCTGCAAACAGAGAAGGTTGGTTTTACATGTGTGCAAAATTTCAGATCGATCGGTGAAACTGTGCTACCTGTGTATCGGCTATTAGCAGCCAAAAAAAAAAAAAAAAAAAAAAAAAACAGAGGTCCGTGCCAAAAGAGCCAAAAGGAGACTCTCGCTTCGCTCGCTCAATCACTGACATTTAAGTACATGTTACACTTACACTACAATGTAGAATTGTCAAGATTTGATGAGTGAGTTTGTCAGTGAACTATGGAATAGTTTTAATAAAACAGTTTCGTCACAGAAAGATTGATGGGAAATTACTGATACACCAAGATGCTACAAAAACCCTGAATGTCAAGAGTTGTTTTAAATATCAGAACATTCTAATGTTCATGGTAAGGGATAGCAGCAAGTTACCTCGCTGGGGCTCTCCGTCCAGTAGACTGCATGGCGTCGACGCCTGAGAACATGGACGTCGTAGCGGCCTCCGTCGGTGGGAACTTTCGTGTCGCCAGAGATGTCCGCTGCGGAATATCAATGCTGTTACAATTTTGTGTGAGACTGGTTAAGACATTGCTAAACCATACTCAGCTAAATCAAGCCTCAAAATTAAAGTAAATGTTATTTCATACTTTATATACTATATTGCCATTGGTTGTACTATAATAAATAAGTAATATAATTTATTTTTGAAATGATTCTGTTGTACCAAATATCAGGACTAACAGTTTGCAGATAATTTTATTCCCATCAAACCAAACATTGTACTTGAAAGGGCACAAAGCTTATTTTATTGATAAATAGAAAATTGATTTTCGGAAAGAAACGTTATGCATAGGTAATTAATTAATCTGTAGCATGAACTACCGGTAACTTACTGGACACAAATGCTCTCTCCAGCGCCATGCTGTCCACCATGCTGAACGGCTCCCACGTGAACTTGCCGTCTCTCTCCTTCTTGTAGAACCAGTGATGATACACGGGTCGGTACATCACGGTCTGTGTCTGCAACCACGTCATACACATCATTCATATTGACTCTTACGTTATGACATGTACCAGTCCAGTTATAAAGACGAACTAGACATACAAATACACTTGCAGGACAGGAAATTAAACTTAGCACATGTCACAAATTTCATATCAGAGGACAGGAGAAGAAGAAGAAGAGATAACAAACGCATCAAATTACAAGAGTATGGGACCTTTAAGATAAAATATTCATATTCCTTATTATTTATTCATAACCAGTTACTATCAACAATGTAAAAAATTAAAAAAGTAAATTTCATTCAATGAGTTTAGTCTGTAAACTGTAAAGACTGTTAAGTAAGGGCCAAATTTTCAATGGGCTGCAAAACCAGTAGTAGTTAAGTTCTAAGCGGTCATTCAATGCTTGCCATTGGTTGTTTCATAGACATTGTATAGCCTTCCTATCAGTGGCGAGGCGTGCATTCCAACATTGGGGAGACACAATTCAACAAAATAATCTATAATTAAAAATTATATGATTGTGTACAACGTAGGTAATTTCATTGGGTGAAGAATTAGTTTTATGTCAACTCAGAATTTATGGTTTACTGCTATTCTGAGAATTGTGCGTTGCCGCGCTGGCTTGAATGGACTTTTAACTGCGCGTAGGTGTGAGTGAGTGAATTTCGTGTCAGTGTGAAACGAGTACAGTCGAAAACAATCGCTTGGTACTGTGGCGTGGCTACTGGACTAAAATAGCACAGTAGACATGTCTTTTATTTCAGTATATTAGCAAACAGACTACCCACATGCAGCATAGCAGCTCGCTTTGGCTTGCGAGTGCGAGAGAGAGAAAACAGTCAAAGCTGGAAACAGCGAGTGGAAGAAGGATGAGAGATAAACGAGGTAGACGTATCTGAGAAAGTCTCCCATGTTATTTAGATACACGGCTGGAATTGCGATTGTCGCGCGCAGATCCAGGCTAAATCATAACAGCTCCAAATTGAACACGATTTTCAAATGACACCCAATGTGTTTAAATCAAACACTAATTGATATATCAAATTAAAATAAACAATTACAATAATATCAGGTTAATGAAAAATACATGAGCATCATTTTAACAGGGGAGACAGTGTCTCCCCTGTCTCCCCTGACGATTCGCCCCTGCTTCCTATACAATGTCTATGGTTGTTTCCATAGCAATATATTCCTACGTTAGCAAGGCATTGAAAAACTGCCCTAAGAGTGTAAAACAGTAGTTGCAAAAGCTTACAAGGTTCCTAAACGACTGTGGCAGCACCATCTCGGACTGGTCAAGATCAGCGACGCTGCTTTGAGTCTGGTAGACCGGCGGCCCGCTGTTTGGCAGATGTGTCGGAGTCATGTTGTCCAGGACGGGACTGTTGGGCGTGTACGGCGTGAGGATCGGACTAGACGCACTGAACGATGCGAGGCCCAGGGCGGGTGCTGGCGTGTTGTACGTCGACACGGATGTGACACTAAGCGAGGGCAGCGAGGGGGCCGGAGTGTCGAAGGTGTCGATGGGGGAGGCGCTCAAGGCCGGCACAAAGGGAGTATTGAAGGTGGTGACGGGCGTGGAACTCAGTAGAGGCGCTATGGAGGCGACAACTGGTGCGGAGACCGACAGGCCTGGCAGAGGTGCGTAGATTGGCTTCCGTTGTTGGCCCAGACGATATGTGTTGGTCGTACCAGCTGAAAAGTCAGAATATCCGCTGTTAGACTTTGACCAATTATAGGTACAAGTATGCATTTTCAATAATGTTCCCGGTAAAAACAAAGATCTGCGGTATACCTTACGTCATAACAGCACTTTTTAAAAGATTTTTCACAATATAATATATTCACTTTCTATTCTGACAACACTGGAAGTTTTCCATAAAGCCAATTATGTTAAAACTACATCGTGTAGATATTGTGTAATGCGTATTGTGTATGATCATGGGAAAGCAAGTAGTAAAATATTTGAATAGGTACGTTATTAAATATTCAACAGTGCAATGTGCAATGTGCAATATGTTTTACAATGCAAATTTTCTAAATATGTGAGATGACAAATATTATAATATAGACAACAGCCCTATCTCCAAATCAAAATACTTCCAAGAACTTCCATTAATTGTTCTCCTGTACATTGTACATTGTTTTTGTTCATTGTGGTGAATATCTTATGAATTCTGTTGTCGTTGCTAATCACTTACTGAGTGGAGCGACGGTCGCCACCGGCGGATTAATTGGATGTACACTATACGGGGCGCAGGATGCTACAGGAGGCGCCTGTCCATAATGCGCCGGGATGCCAAACTGATGAGGCGCCGGCTCCAGTACTGGCGTAGGCGTGAAGAACAAGCCAGGTGCAGGCGCCGGCTGCGGTGGAAAGTAGGTTGTTGGTTGAGAACTAGTTGCAGGGTTGAAGAAGGACTGGGTGTTTAGCTCGGAAGGGAACTGGTTGGTGTCGTACGAGGCGTAGAGTGGAGGTCGTGGGGACGCCGATGACGGAGGCAGCTGCACAGCTTGGAAGCCGCCGACGTCGGACCCGAAGGGCGGCGGTGGAAACGGTCCGGAGCTCGGTGGCCGCGGGGGTCCGGTGCTCGAGGGACGCAAGGGTCCGCTGCTGGGAGGCCTGGGCGGCTCAGTGGCGGCGGGACGGATCACCCCAGCGCTGAAGGGACTGGAGTCAAGGGCCGATGCATCTTGACCCAAGAAACTGTCGGCATCACCAGCTTCTGAAACATAAAGATCAAACAATTATAGTGATGACTAGAAATAAATTGATGTAGCTCCATTTACATTATTCTTTCATATAATAAAAAATATATTTGTATTTAAGATTCTTTCCTTGAAGTAGGAGGACGTATCTACCTTTTTTTGGGGGGGGGGGGGGGGGGGAGGGGGGGGGGGGGGCATATTTACCTACTAATCCAAAAATTATGCATGTCATATGAAGATAGCATGGGAAGACAATTCATTTTTAAGATCGTAATAACTTTTGAACCGTTCAAATTATGATAAATTTGAAAAATAATTAACACATCTAATTTTTTAGATGATCTTGCAGCATAAACATGAACATAGAAATACAATATTTGTGCAATAATTCGACTCGAATGTTCCTAATTTTAAACTTTGAATTTGGGCACTTATATTGTGTTTAATGTGGCAAGGTCAACTAAAAAATTAGTTCTGTTAATTATTTTTCAAAATATGCACATGTAATTTGAATGGTTCAAAAGTTATAACGATATTTAGGGGAAAAATATATCTCCAATGTTTATCTTGCAGCCAACCTCTAATGTTTCTTATAAATTGACAAATAGTTCATTTTTTTGAAATACTTGTGTTTTGCTAATATCAGTAAGAAAATGACCACGACCGTTTCCTTCCACATTTCTTCCGTAACATCATCATTATCATCATGATGAGCAACATCAATCAATCATCATTCCTCATCAAATCATCAATCATCAAACCTTGATTCTTTTAAAGTGAAAGTCAATCCAAGAAGCAGTGCCATGAAAACAAACATTTGTTTTCTGGGAGAAAAATATCATGAAAAAGGTAAGTGAACGACTTGTCACTCTGTCCCTACTGTCAGTTGTACTTGTCATTTGTCAACACTCTGTTGCTGTCGTGGGCTCAAGCTGTGAAGAGCAGGACCAGGAGCGCAGTGGCTTGAGGAGGTTGTGGTCATGAGCTTGCTGGGACATGTTTTCAGGTGAGATTCGATCTGGGACACGCCGTACACAGCAGCCGAGGAGTTCTGGGATTCGACGTCAACCGACAAGTGCAAGAGAGTGACCTTGACAGGAGAGGACCGGCAAGTAGTGGTTACAGGTGTCTGTACGGTGACGTCAACAGACAAGTGCAAGAGAGCGACCTTGAAAGAAGAGGACCAGAGAGTAGTGGTTACAGGCGTCTGTACGGCGACGTCTACAACAACAGACGTCAAGAAGGGATCGCCGTCGATCGAGGCATCTCGGACACTTTCACCCGAGACAGTCTCGAACCTTCGACCACTGCCGTCAACGACTACAAGTTGATAACGTTGTATCAAGCGCCGAGCGATCGTCTGTACTCGTCGAGCTCGTCGAGCGACGACAGTAGCGGTTCACTGAGCAAGGCGAGCGTCAAGACGCCGTCGTGGTGTCATCTGAACTCGGATTTCTTGGACGACATCGTCAGCGTCGTTGACATGGCTTCCAGTAAAGACAGTACGACGCCGTCCAGGGGGGAACAAGTAGAGGGTAAGATGTTCCAAATGTAAAATACAATCTTTTCGAACAATTTATTTCATTGGTCCTTGCAAGAGGTCCTTGGAATCAATTTCAAATTATAATGCTTCATACGTGCATGATTATGAACTAAATGTCTCAGTTTGAGTAAAGTAGCGTAAACGAAGCGAAGCGTAATATAGAATCAACAAGTCTTAAACTTTGCGTTCTAATTCTAATTTCGACTGTCAGAAATAAACTATTCGGTGTAATTAATCTTACAGGTAAAACAGAGAAAATGGTTGCCGAGGACCTGGTTACAGAGAAGCCAATCTACTTAGATAAACCAATATACCAGAGAACCTTAGTGGAGAAATACTACCCGAGAAGAAGACGAAGTATGCATCCGCCGTCGCCGAAGAAAAATACACAAGACGTTAGAACATCTCGTATTTTAGAAATAAATAAAGCTAAGAAAGAGCAACTCGCCAGCTTGTTAGTCAGCAGTCATCAGAGCATCAACTCCAGGTTCATCGACAGCCTCGAAGACGTACCTCCGAGTGAACCCGTACCCCCTGCACCGTTGCGTGATGTCACACAACCTCTCCAGCCGCCGAGACTCAACACCGAACAAGAAAACAAGAAGGCGAAGAGTCGCATCGACCGATGTTTCAAGGCGATGATCAGCAGACCGAGCGCCGAGACGACTGCCGCCGAGAACAAGAGGCAGAAGAGAGAGATGAGCGCGATGTACGAGTGCTACATGTGTCCGAACTCGAGTCTGGGGGTCACTCGCCGCGTCTCCGAGGGGATGCAGATGGACACATTGACGTCGACGGAAGAGACGGAAGAGGCGACGCATCTGAAGAATATCGACTTGCAGAGGCGCTGGATGAGGCAGTATCAACCGCCCTCAAGAAAACAAAGTATTGCCAGTAGACTGTTTCATACTGACAAACGGAAAAGAAATGAAGTTCCGTCAGCTGTAAATGTTGACAATGAGCATGATTCGAATCTGAAACTGCCTATTATCAGACGTATGTTGAGCTGGGGGCGTAAGACACCGACAGGAGGCGTCAATCCGAAACAAAACGACTACGAGGTAAAACCGAAATATGACCGTGAGCGCGCGATGAGGAACCGTCCCCGTCACGACAGCCGACAGCCGACTGCCGAAGACACGTTCCGTCTGGACGCGACGGGTCGCTACGTGCTGGAGCCGATAGAACCCGACCCCATGCCGCGGTCCTCGTCGGACGAGCTGGTCGACTCGGACTCGAGTCTGGACTCCGTCGAGTCCCGGCCGACACCCCGGACGCCGGACACCAACGAGGCGCTCTGCGGATCCCGGGGAAGCGGCGACAACTTGAGGATGCGACAGGGCTCCATCGACAGCGCCGACCTCTCGTCCGACGCCAACACCGAGATGAACGACAAGTCGACGAAGTCGCGGCGGAAGAAGGAGCCGCCGCAAGTTATACCGGGGTTCTGGAGGAACTTGTTCAGGTCCCGCCGACGTCCCTACGACTTGACCACGCTGGGACCGCTGCCACAGGTCGCGGAGGTCGTCGAGGACTTGGAGGTCAACGACGAGGAGCCAGAAGCGACCGGGTTTCTGGCGTCACTCTGCGGACTTTTCAAAGCTAAAGGGACGCTGCCGACCAACACGGTGTGCAGTCGACGACGAAGAGCAGGACGAGATGACTTCGAGTACACGCCAAGAGCGTTTAATTTTTAATCAAACTATTAAATCACATTGTGTTAACTGTTACGCAGTGTTAGTAAACATACCTTCACAATTATATAGTATACGTATTTCAACATTTCAATTTAAATATTGTATCCGCATAGCTCCCACTAATGATAGGAGGTACCTAATAGCAATATTATCATCATATTTTTAAAAAAGTACCATGTGTGATACAGAGAAGAATGCCCTCTCCTCCATGATAGACAACTAACGTATGATACGCCAATAATTTGCATGTGTTCAAGGTGTGGTCTATTTACTCCATCGACAAATACATTTTTACAACTATTAGAAAAAAGGCAAAATGTGTGAAATATCAAATGTTGCAAATGCAATGGCCTAGCAAAATTTTAACTTGATAGATCTTTGATAGAAACGGTTAATTTTCATTTTGTTTCATATTTTATTTGTGACCTGCCCGGTGCCTACATATAAACACAAATAGATAGAGAACATACGTGTCGTAAGCGTACCACAAAAGAGTACTATCATAGAGGTAACCTTCTTACCTCTGTGATACTATAGTAACACTCGCTCGCTTAAAAAAGCCGTATTAAAATGCAGCACGTATTTTCTGTTTGAAAAGATCGCAACAATCGATGGTGGGTTGGAACATTAGAGTCTAGAATCGCAACCTGTGGCATGAGAAAGAGTTGCGTTGCCCGATGACGCCATGCAATGTGTTTGTTGTGTTGTGACAGTGAGTTAGTCAACTGGTGTGGATGAATATAGGTCAGAGTGACAGACTGCGAGCTTGGCGAGTCATCGTCAGACACATCACCGCCAGGATGTGAACCGCGGTCTCCGAGTGGCGACATCACTCTGACTTACTCTACCGAGAAGGTCGGCGACAAAACGAGCCCCCTTGTTGTTTGTCCATTACCATTGCATGCCAGTTCAGTGGATAGTTCAAAAAGAAGTCGGCGATCGAATCGATCTGAAATTTTGCATTCACACAAAGCCAAACCAGTAGTCACATCTATTTTTTCCCCAAAATCCTCAGATTGGTTGAAAAGCCAAAATAACCCGTTTGTCAGATCAAGATCAAATTTTTGCATGGTCATTGCGACCATCATTCTATCAGATTTTACACATTTCCAGCCGATAGGCCCAGAACTTCAAGAGTTTTTGTTATTGATGTTTTCAGCTATTTCGATATATTCGTCAAATTTGTTTTACCTATCGAGAAATTATTGTGCACCGCATATTCATCACTTGCAATCTACTTTCTACATTTGTGCACCTATACCCTACAGCCTACAGGTGTCTGGGTGGTTCTCCGAGGTGGATCATGGCCATGAGACAACAGTGCGACACTCGTCATCAAGTGTAATCTTTAATAGACATCGTAAGAATGGAAAGTGTTAAAACACAAGACAATCAGGCCACGGTGGGATGTGTTTGAATTAGGAAGGTTCGGTACCTGTGTGTTACCTTCGCGTAGATAACTCCCCAAAAACACACAAAATAAAGATTGTGATTCCATCTCGATGGGGGAGAACCATTCATTGAAAACAAACACGTATGCACGAAATAGCGAAAGACAAATCATTAGACGGCTATAATTCCAATCTTAGCTTTAGATTACACATGACCAGATCCCACAACCAAAATGCTTTTTGAAAATGTGCGAGACAATATTTTGTTATACTCTTATTAACTATTCTTTATTTTTATATTCTTATTTCTTATACTTTGAACATACTTATGTGATATTGCATGTGTTGAAAGTTAAAGCTTTGAAAAGTTGAAAGTTGATTTTTTTTCAATATTTTTTTATTTATTATAAATTAAGGCCCGGAATAACCAAAGTTAAATTGTGCTGGATTAACTAACTTTTGGATTAAATTCAATTTACCAATGTAGGTGGGCGTTGCCTTATGAAAGACAAAAGTATTACCATGGTAACTCCAGGGTTCTTAGAAACATAATAATTTTTCATTGAAACAAATGAAATTCAAAAAGATCAAATAATTTAGCTCACACGTGTTTAATAGTTTAATTTACCACTTGAAATAATCAATCAATATATTTAAACTCATATAAATCATGTTTAATGATATGCTGGACAATTATTACAGTGGTACAACGAAACAAATTATATTTTGTCAGGTATGTTGCCAAATTGTTTTACTTTTTAATGGCTTCTGTCACTGGATTGTTTCGTCAACTTAAAAAGGCCTTAGCTCTCTTATGACAAGTTAATTGAGACTGAACAAGATTCAAGTAGATAGTTTAAATCATTACTATTATTAATAGCAATTTGTAGATTGTAAAACTGTCAAATTCTGTAAGAAACAGCTGTTTGCTGTTAACTGACAGTTGTTTGATCACTGACAGCTGTCAGTGACCAAACATTGACTTTTGTTTTATGACGTAGTGGGGGGAGGAGATCTACATTGGTCAATTGTTTCACTCATTTTGAGGTATCTGATTGGCTGTGCCGCCAATTTAGTCCAATATTTAGTTATTCCGGCTCAGATTAACTTTGGTTATACAGGCCCTAAATACATTTATACATAGCCACGCTAAATCAACAATGGCTTGTCGGCAGGGCTACTAAATTCAATTATTACAAATTATTAAATTCTCAATTTTTATTGTTCAAAACGTGAAAGGTTGAAGCACCCTCCTTTATTAGTGAGTTCATGGGCCCCTTGTTCGCTATGATGATTTGCGGGCCCAATTGTTGGTGGTGCGGAATTATCTTCAAGTTCAGGCCGGTCTTGAAGTGTGTGCCGAGTGCTGAATTTCGTGGAAACGTCGCCAACAACAAGGGCCCCCTGGGCCCGCAAAACATCCACAAGAACTTCCAGAACTTTCAGAACTTCCAGAACTTCAAAAACTGGTTGAAACAACTGTCGAAAACTCTGTAACTCATAAAAACATTCCTTTCTTCATCCCATTTTACCACTGCCATTCCAATACCATGAGTTCACCAACATACAGAACACTTAAACGATAAACTACATACAAATTATTACCAACATTAGTATGGAAACCACGTCTCTCATTCAAGAATCAAGCTCTAGCTATGAAATCCGCAATTCCATCAAGAACACTAGATATTACCGTCTCAAGGTCACATTCGACACACATGGAAGGAGAATCAGAAGTGCACTTGGATTCCAGAGTGCAAGCTAAGAAGAGTGTCAATCATTTAAAAGTGTTACTAATTAGGGAAATACTCGTAGAATCATCTTCTGAAAACTCGAAGCACGGTCTTTATTGAACAATATCCTGACAAACAGACCGCCCCGCACTTCCGCCGAGACGCGTCTTATCACTAACATATAAAACTCTGTCATCTGTCAACTGGCGGGATTTCAACTCGGCTTATCACCACATCATGATCAAGCTCCTCGCGATCACACTGGCGCTCGTCGTCGCGACGTCGGCGTCCACCGGTCGCATCTTGGCGCCGTTCGACAAGACGACGCCGAAGACGCCGCCGCGCACGACCTCCGAGCACCTCAACGCCATCCTCGCGGACCGCTATGTGAGAGGACCTGTGGGCATCGCCGTAGACACAGAACCGACGTCGCTGGAGGCGGCGAAGACGCTCTGGGAGGAGACGCTCAACGACGTCCAGGATGCAGGCGTCGACATGATTCTTATGCCGTACAGCACGTCGGGTGAGTTAGGCTCAACCTTTGTCATATCATCTAGTGGAGCGGTCGCACCACGCCAGCCAAGTCGTACGGCGCGCGCACACTCATTTAAAAAGGCTGGAGCAAACCCACTTTTACTGTAAGCATCAAAGTGGCATTTTCGGCCTACTGGATCTTAAAATTGGAAAATCTCACATTGTTGCGATATATCTTAATTTCGAGCTATGGCCCACCCTACAACATATACCAAATTTGGGAACAATAGGTTACGCCCTTTGCGCGCTAGAGGACCGTGAAAACAGTGTTTTAGGGCGGTTTTCATAATAATAATAATAATAATAATAATAATAATAATAATCTCAGTAGTAGTAGTAGTAGTAGTAGTCTCCTGGAATTTAAATCCGGTAAACAGGCCACAGCCTAAACGGCTGAACCGATTGATCCCACATTTTTACCACGTGTGCACTTTTGGCGTCTGATTTAACCTTCGCCCCATGAATTTTTTGTGCCGCCATTTTGAAACCGGAAGTGACGTCATATCTCGTCAACAGCTGGACTGATTGGAACGAAAATTGCGCCAAACGATCCAGACGGTCATCTATATGCATGATCAGTAGCAAAAGACTAAACATTATGTTAAAGAAACCGGAAATGACGTAATGAAATTTGAAATACATCGATTGGCTTTTTGGCAACAAAGGTTGATCCGATTATTTTGATATTTATGTAACGTATGTACTTTTGACGTCTAATGTGACTTGTTATAAAACCAACCGGAAGCCGCCATTTTGAAACCGGAAGTGACATCATATCTCAATAACGGCTAAATAGATTTCAACGAAACCAGCGCAAAACAATTTAGACTGTCAACTTTATGTATTATCATCAATAATATTTGCAGTTTCCCATACCTAAACCGGAAATGACGTCACACATTTTAATAATCTTACAAATTTTTATTTTGATGCAATAAATATACTATTTGAGACAGCTTATAAAATTGTAATCATGTTTCAAATATACTTCAAGGGGTCAGAGATTTCAGCAGCCATTTTTAAACCGGAAGTAACGTCATATCTCAAAAACTGGTAGACAAATCGGTATGAAACTAGCGCCAAACGATTCGGAAGGCCATCTCTATGGAATATGAACAGTACAAATAGAATTTTCCTATTTATGAGACCGGAAATGACGTCATTCAAATGTATAAATTATTATAATTCCCTCCTATACAATAAATACATATTCAGAAAGCTTAAAATGATACACATCATTTATAGAAATAAATTCTATGTGGCATTGCAGAAAGTTCAGCAGCCATTTTGAAAACCGAAGTGTTTCCATATCTCGGAACTGGGTTGACTGATTGGAATGAAACCTTTGCTATTCTTCGTGAAAGATCATTTAAAGCAATTATTTAGGACCATACGCTGCTATTCATTAGTGGTAACGAAATTGTAAAGGGTGATGATTTTTTAAAAGAATTTAGTAATTGTTCATTTCATATGTGTCACAAGTTGTTAGAATAAACTAAAAAAAGGAGTGATATCCCCATAAAAAACACTTCGTGTAAAAATACCAGCCAAGTCTCTTCTACTAAAAAAAAATATATGAAATCTAAAAATTCTGCACTGAAAAGTAATGATATCAAAAAATTTGCCAAGTCAAAACTTTATTTGAAAATCAAAAAATACTTGGCGCATCGATTTTTTAGGGCATTTTAGGTATACTATATGTTTGTATATTTTATGTATATTTTAAATCTGGCCTATACTTCTAAGCTATTAATATACACGATGCGCCAAGTATTTTTTGATTTTCAAATAAAGTTTTGACTTGGCAAATTTTTTGATATCATTACTTTTCAGTGCAGAATTTTTAGATTTCATATATTTTTTTTTAGTAGAAGAGACTTGGCTAGTATTTTTACACGAAGTGTTTTTTATGGGGATAAGTTATTACATGTGGAGTGTAATTGATTATGAAACATTATTTATAACGTTTTCAAGGATATGCGAATATCTCTCATTTTAAAAAGAAACATACGTATTTTACTTGGTGTCATTTGGGGGACTATTTGAACGACGTGCGTAAATAAACATATAGGCACAATTACAAATATGAATTAATATTATTTCCGCCCCACCTTTAAGTAATAGAAATATTTACTGGTTTTGAACAATTTGTCGTTACTGAGCTCAGTAAACAATTATTTTATAATGACGGTATTTTATTATAATTGATAAAATTTCCTCAAAAGGTAATATCCTCTGACATTATACATAGTATACATACAAATTCATTCACAACGTTCAGAGAAGTATTTTTTTGGGGGAATTAATATTTCTAACTCTGAACTAGTGCAAATGAAAGTAGGTGCACGCGTAGGGCGGCGTACTTAGTACCTACAGGTTGTAGATCCATTACTAATTTCATAATAATGTCATAATTTTATTACGCTACTACTTTCCGATAAAATCTAATTGAAGCTGCCTTAAAATTGTTTACTACTTTATTAACCTTCGACAAAATAAATAAATCAAATCGATTTCTGGCTCGGCGCCGAAGGTACGTTCCTACATCTAAGTTCACATTTTACTATAACAACTTGACCTAATGACCGTCCCGAGCGTAGTAACGCCGGGCGCTAATTCTGGCAAGTGCCACGCTAAAGGCTAAAGCGCAGAAGCTATTTTTATCTTCAAGTCGGGAATACTTAGCTTCCTGACACAGCGCTGAAATAGACTTAATTTCATGGGTCTTTTCAGCAAAAAGACTTGTATCTTGAGAATTAGAATTTTATAATGCGATCAGGATCAAATAGGAAAACGTGCTTTGTTTACGTGTCCACCATGTTTTAACGAACTCATTCTTGAATTTGACTGCTAAAAGAGTATCATTAGTAGACTTTCCTTCTTGAGCTTGGCTAAACTATAGATGTCGTTGAATAACTGCCTCATATTTTAGACGCCTTCGAGCACCTTCAACATTGACGTAAGTTTATTGCCAGTTAATCGTAGGCTAAAAATACGAGCGCAACTTGGCCTCATTGATCTATTTGTAACATTTAAGTGGGATATGATAAATAATATGAGGAAGGGCTGAGGACCAAATTCATTCATCTAATAATATTAAGCGTGGTTGTTTCTGGTATTATTAGAAATGTGTAAGTTTTCAATTGCCTCTATATTATCTAATCAAGGATTGAAAAGTGTTTATAGCCTTATTGTTACTTGTCGAAAGTAACAGGTGTCACCGTTATTCCACTTTCACTCAAGTCAACAATTACCCCGATTAAGTCATGAAATCGGTGGAAAGAAGATAACACCTCTTATCAACCCCACGAACAAAACACACGAAGACACCTAGAAATATTGATTCTATTCATACGCAACGATACTCATCGATAAGATTCCCAGAGTAAAGTGTTGGAAATCTTCGGCGGGGAATTTGTGTTAACGATTGCGCATTTCCTCCAATAAGGTTCATGCATCCGTTTGACAATGATGTAATCATTGGAAAGGCGTTCACTTCAAGATAAAGGACAAAATTATTTGCATTTTATGTCTTATACGTTTGTGACATAGAAATTCAGGGACAGTTTGTATTTTACAACCTTGAAAAGGATCTGGTTTCAGTTATAACGGTGAAAATCGAGGTGAAAATTAAAACAAAGTTAAAGATTTTGAGGATTCCTTTGGGGAAAATACTTCTCGAATTCATGATCACGATTCATCATTTTAGAGAAAAAAAACTTTTACCATAGAATTTTCAAATGTCCTTATCTCGATTTTTTGTCGTGAATTTTGATAGAAAAGCAATGTTTGTCCACAGAAATCGGCACCGTGACCCACACCAAAGGCGTCGGTCAGTTCCGCGAGGTCCTGGAGGCGACCAAAGCGACGCCCGTGCCGCCGCACACCGACGCCGGCAACTTCGGCGGCGTCGCCTTCTACGCCGTCCTGCGGGCGACCGAGCAGGTGCTCTACGACGGCGCCGTCGTCCTGATGACGGGACGCTCCGCCGTCGACGAGTCGCTGGCTCAACTGGCGGCGGCGACGCTCATTCAGAAGAGGTGCAAGGTGAGGGCGGAAGCTCATAGCCATTTGCGGAGGCCCTTTGTAGGGACAACAGACGATCTTACGGGACAAACTATCACCACTTCAAAATTCAGTTTAGACACGTTACAAAAGACAAACAAAATCACAACTCGCACGTCAAATTTTTTAAAAAGCATCACGTCTTTGGCTAAAATCGTAATTCTCGTCCTCTATTTCTGTTGACGTAAACTTGATTTGCTTCTTGAAACATTTCCAGGACCCAAAATAAAACACATCACAAAATCTATCAGATCTTCATGCATCTCTCTCTCTCTCTCTCTCTCTCTCTCTCTCTCTCTCTCTCTCTCTCTCTCTCTCTCTCTCTCTCTCTCTCTCTCTCTCTCTCTCTCTCTCTCTCTCTCTCTCTCTCTACAAATAAACCACTGCAGAGCTGTTAAAATTTGTTTTGTTTTGCATACATTCCCGACTTGTTTTACTGCGGGTCCGAAAAGCTTTGTGCTAAATAAAGGACTCTTGAGATGGCGTATTCCATACAGAATGATGTAATTTAGTTGATCAATGACGCCCTCCTCTTGTTCCAGCTCCACGTCGTGTGGCTCGGCGCCGTCTCCAAGGGGGGCTCTCCTGGTCACGAACTCCTGTACCGCGAGGTGGCGCTCAGCACTGGCGGACAGTTCATCGTCGCCGACCGCATGGACGACGACGTCGACCAGGATCGCTTTGTCGAGGAGCTGATGACGTCGGCGACAAGGAAGCCAACTCGAGACCCTCTCGCCACCTCCACGGTCAACGTTCAAGAGGTCAGGACAAAGATGATGATACGCACGGCAGAGCGGTTCTTCACATGTCGTCTTTCCGTAACCAATCAATAACTTGTAAATCAAAATTAAATGGTAACGATCAAATGATCCAAAATTCGATATTACCTACAATATAACAAATGGCACGAAATTGTCAATTAAAACTGAAGACGGTTTGTAACCCAGAGCTAAGGAGTGAATGAGTGAATGATCATTTCAGGTGACCTTGGCAGTGCGACGCGAAGTGTCTGGGGCGGTGGAGACGACTCTGCTTGTCGACAGCACTGTGCACGCTCTACACGTCAATATCACGGGGAAGGTGCACTCAGCCTTGCTCAGACAACCCTCAGGTGAGCTCAGACAACACTCAGGTGAGCTCAGACAACCCTCAGGTGAGCTCAAACAACACTCAGCCTTTCTCAGACAACCCTCAGGTGAGCTCAGACAACACTCAGCCTTGCTCAGACAACCCTCAGGTGAGCTCAGACAACACTCAGCCTTGCTCAGACAACACTCAGCCTTGCTCAGACAACCCTCAGGTGAGCTCAGACAACACTCTGCCTTGCTCAGACAACCCTCAGGTGAGCTCAGAACCCCTCGTCCTCCTCAGACAACCCTTCGTTCTGATCCTTCAACCCTCAGACGATTCTCCAAAAATAGTCCGCTCTCCTGGCGAACTAAAAGAATCTTAGTACTGGATGAGAGAGACAACCTTTATCTTCAGATAGCTATAGACATTGGACACGAAGTTCAAGTTTTTTTTCCTGAACCCAGGAATGCTCGGGCACCTTGAACTCTGTGCTTGTTTCTAGCTAAATTTCGTTCGAACAAAACAAACGTAGCTTACGTACAAAGAAAACGCAAAAAAATCTTAAAATTTGGCTACAGAGTGACTTTGTTCCTAACGCACGACACCAATGACACTGGCATCCTACATTGACAGTAAATGATTTAGAGTTGCATCAAGCAAGCGCAGATGCACCAGACACTTGGCAGGTAGATCCACTCCGAGCAGAGGAGCCACTTCTTCAGATTCCTCACACTTACGCAACAAGACAGCTAACGAGCGAATTAGAATCTCTCCGATGTGACACCGGCCGATGGCAGATCACCAGCCCAGTGGCTCGACACTATAGTTTGGCACGCTTCAGATGCAACTCGTGTTCAATGGTTGCAATCGACTACTGCAGATATTTATAGCGTTCCACAACACATTGTGTTCGAATTCGTAGTAACCCAGTGACCTACAGCTGTTCATGTTTTCATCAGAGAGATAAGGGAGTCGGTGACTGATTGTTACTGACCCTGGCAATGAAGTCAGTGATTTAAATGATCTTAGAACCATCTCTTGGTAAGGTCCGAGTTATCGGGTGAATAATTGGACTGAATGTGATGATAAGATCATCAAAACCAGCCACAAAGACAAAGTGTATAAATTTTACTCAAAAAATTAGTTTTATTGAAACAATTAAACACAGTTAGAGCAGTTAGACGGTAATTAAAACTAAATTGGAAGTATTCATCTATTTCTCATCGACAATATCGCATAACTCATTGGTCATGTTTTCAACTGAAACGGGTCGAAACGACGCGGCGTACTTGACTAATTTATAATGTAAAGTATGTCGCTCCCATGATTCCAAGAAGTACAGCTTTCTAAAGCAATCGATTGGAATCGATTTACAATTCAGGAACAATTGAAATCCAATCGCGAAGAGTAAAGCTTAAAATTGATCAATCAATCAATAAGTAGTACGATTACTTTCAATATCTCCTAATCCAACTTACCTATGTGCCGAGCATACAATTTGTTAGTGCAATGTGCTTTAACAAGCACGTCAACATTCCCCAGAGAATTCTAACCTAAAAATATGAAACTAATGTATCAAACTTCACCTGATCAAACAGAATATTGTCCACCGATGTCGCAGCACGAACAGCACAAACCCTAACAACGTAATCCTAACACGATGCGATCCCACCTGTCAGAACTCACACGTCACAACTGTCAACAACTCACGACGACGTCCTCGTGTGTTCCGTCCACAGGCGTCGCTATCGATCTGTTGCGTCGCGTCGCCACAGATGGCGGGAGAGTCGCCGACGTCGTCGACGTCCGAGTCAACACTAGCGCCGCGACGCCAGGCGCGTGGACGCTGGAAACTAACGGCGACCCGCGATACGACGTCGTCGTCAAAGCACTCAGCAAGCTGAGCTTCAAGGCGTCGGTGCAGGGGGAGGAGGCGACGAAGAATGGGGGTGAGTCGGTGTTGACGGTTGGAGTTCTTTGGAAGAGTGGGACTTTTGAATGCTTTGTCACGGAAATTGCACTAGTCATTGAAGCAAACGAAAAGAAACATTGAACATTTTTCTTCTTTTATTGTAATATCCTTCTCTAGAAACCGTGGGCCATGTAGGTACATGTGTTCCCGAGGGTTTGTAAAATACGGAAAGTCGCATTTATTTATTTATAGTTTTTTGCATTGATTTGTGTACTCGTAAAACCTTGAGCGACACAAAACAAACGCGCCGGTAATTAATTAAGCGCGGTTAGCCGTGTTGACGATGCAGCAAATCATAAGTGAAATATTGGTATCTCTTTTTCCTTCACACTTGCTGACGTAATGTTGTATAATTCTAATGACCTAGAGATCATAAAAAATATGGCATTGACGGCGTCCGCGATATTATGGCAAGATGAATAATATTGTGTGCAGACAGGGTTGGCTCAAGTGTTAATGTCATGTACTCTCATTCCGGAGGCTCCAAGCTCAACATCCTAAACGGTATTTTCCTCAGTCGAGATGAAGATACTATTTATGTCATTCGAATAAGGTAGGGTCAAGAGACGAACAGTAACAAGGTTCTCAACCGCTTCCTTCATCTCACCTTTTAATCCAAAAAATAGTTCACATACGCAAACGATGAAGCTGTCGAGCCCACTGGTCGAGTCGCCTATAAAGCAATCTAATCTAATCACGTCATCACGTAAGACTTGGGGTCTTGTTTTGAGCTGATCACAACCTTGACCTCTGAGAATATATCTCTAACCAATGGCCCACGAAGAATGAAAACATAACACTCTCATATCTCTTCCTTGTTGACGTCCATAAATTATTCGTCAGCACAATTTTATTGCAAATAGGTATTATTGAGCGAGCGAAGCGAGCGACTCCTTTTGGCACTTTTGGCACAGACCTCTGATTTCTTTTCTTTCTTTTTTTTGTTTTTTTTCTGTTATGTGAGGCTTTACAGGTCACAGTTTATCTTCGATCGAGCTAAAATTTTGCACACATGTAGAGACAACCTTTTCTGTTTGCAGACCCTATTTTTTTTGAAATACTTTCATTGGTTAAAATTTAAATAAATATCTCCTGATAGGCTGAAAAATGAAAATGGCCTTCGATAAATGTGATCAAACTCATATTTTGCATGGTCATTAAGACCAGCATTGTCTCTCATTTTACACATTTTCATCCAATCAGTTTAGAACGTATGAACTTAAATTGACATTTTTTAATAGCTGTCAGAGATGAAGTATCGAAATTAATGTTTCCCAGTGCCAATTGGATTGAATCTGATTTGCTATATTATGTACCAGGGTGCTTAGATGCTATTTTCAGTTTTGATGAAAAGCATACTTTTATGTTGATTGAGTGGATCATATTTCAATGCAATATGGATGTATATGTTAACTGTGCGTTGTGTACGCATTTCCGGTTCGAGAATTTGCACGTACCCGTGCTCGCTCATCAACGCGTTACACTGAGCGTTTTCCCAGTAATAATAACACGCCCCGTGTGTTCGACCAAGAAAAACGTCGCGTGTTTTTTCATGCCATGTTTGTTCGACCACGAAAAACGTCGCGTTTTATTCCATACCGCGTCTGGGCATGAAAAAAACGCCTCATGTGTTTGCAGCCTAACAACGATGCAAAAAACACGATGATGCGATACATATCCAATTATTACACAATGTTGAGCGTCACAACAATGATTTTTAACAACTGTCTATTATAAAATGTTTGGAGTCATCATCGCCTTCTTCCCCATGGTCAAGCATGGGCGTCACAATTAACAAGAATCTTTTAAAAGATACTCATTTTACTCCTAAACACAAAGTCAACATTTCAGTTGACAACCATTGTTATCCTTTTTTGACGAGAGGAAGGTCAACAAAACCAAATTGTGTTCGGATGACTTACCAGAAGTGTTCTCGAAAGGGTTTCAGTTCGCACGCGTCGATCAATCTCTCTCGATTGATTATAGATTCCCGATAAGCCGCTTGATCTTGTTGAATCGGCGGCGCTGGCAACACTGACGAATAGAATCTCGATCCCGCATGACGAATGCTCTGACGTACAGACACCGACAGTGTTCAAACAAGACGAATAGAACTTTGTTCCAAGACTATTCCAGTCGCGCTCGCATGGCTTTCCATTCAACCATTCATTGTTGTCACTTCCTTCCGATTATTGACCAGGAGTACATATTATGCAATGTAATCAAAATAAACACGTTGATTAACAGGTCCAACGAAACTTTAGAATGACTAACAGTACAAACTAATGACGGTTTTAGACGATAGCTAACAGTCCCTGTATTTGCTGATAACTTGGTCGAAAATTGTGATGTTCAAAATTACGTCAATCAAATTCTAGGGTAGGTAACAAAAACCTTGTGACAGTGGGTCACCACCTAAGACAATAAAATTAGTCCTTACAAAGATCTAACCAAATTTTAATACGATTGTGACAGTTTACAATATGGCACAGTATTAGGCAAATTATCAGTTATTTAAAACTTGATTGAATATTAGTTTCTCTTCTGCCCTTCCTGAGAAACCTGACCCTGTATTGCAGCGGGCGCCGGACTGCTGCGCCTGACCATGACCGGCGTCGGCAATGTGGAGCGCGTCACTCTAGTGGACGCCCACGGCGCCGAGCTCCACAACTTGGCCTACCAGCGTCGCGAGGACGTCGTCGACGAGGACCCCGACAGCGAGGTGGTCACCGACCTCCATCTGCCCGGCAACGTCACATTGCCCAACATGGTGTTCGTGCGCCTCTCGGGTCAGGACCCCACAGGTGAGGAAAACAACACTCGACTGGAGGACATTCAGAATTACCTGACTGCATCGTGAAACAAGACAAATAAATAATCCCCCTGTTAGCAACAAAATCGATGGCATAGTAATTGGGTACCTACTCATTAGTTATTTTTTATGTCACGTAATGGGGTGGTGATTCCCAAAAAGTATGCCTTAATACGGCTTATCTATATATAGCAAAATCCACTTTTTCATAAAGTATGTAATTAATTTAACACACTTTACATAGTAAGTGCCTAATTCCAAAATGGGAATAATTTATGCATAATTTGAGATTATTTATTAAAAATCTGAAGGTCGCCTTTTGATGTAAAATAAATCAATAAAGATAAATTGAATTGAATTCCTTGTGCTATGTAGCATGGACCTGAGTTCGATGTAGTTTTTTCTGTTGGTAGATTTCGAGCTTATGCACAGACAGGCCTAGTTCTGTCGAGACAGTCTACTCCCTATTGTTAATCAATTTTGTGTTGTGTGGTGGGGTGGGTTGGAGGAGAGGGGGGTTAGACTAATGAGAGGGGGGAGGACGGGGTAGTCTGGTAGAGATTGTGAGAACTGTAACATTGTAACTAATGAAACAGTCAAATTGTACAGTACCGAAGGAAGACACAGAAAGTTGGCAGGTCCATTGCTAGTTTAAAGTCTAATACAAATTTTAAAATTTGTATTCAATATTAGCAATTAAGTAGTTTTTTAAGTATTTAAAAGTCTGCTTCTAGATCCACTTTTAACCATGGCATGGAATATTCAAATAAACATTTTTGAGCAATTTCAGAAAATTTCACATAGTTTTACAAGAACAATGCTTCTCAATAACATCTTAATTTTTTGTGAAATCCTTTTTCTTTCACATGAGTAGCTCACTGCTAATGGTTGAAATGATCTCAAAGCCCAATGATTATTTTTTCCCATTGCAACAATTAGTAGTGAAAAGAAGTGCAAGTTTGTCTGAGCTAACGTGTCAACAACCCCAGGAGCGGAATTCTCTCGCGTCACACCCATCACCTTGGAGCGCCAACAACTAGGACCCAACGTGCCGACCATCGGCGGGCAACAGCTGCCTAGCGTTACCGTGGAGATGGCCATCAACTCCACGCTCAACGTACTGCCCAACTACTGGGGACAACTCATCTACGAGGTGACCAACAACAGAAACGTTCCCGTTGTCTACAGATTCAACGCCCGCGACGACCGAGGATATGTTCGATCGGTGCAACCTACGCAGTGAGTACCTAAATAAGTGTCATGCCATGAAGCAAGGGTGTATCCAGGATGACATTTCGGGGGGGGGGGGGGGGACTTTATTTATATTGTTAATAATGACAGTAAAAAATAGGAAGTTTGAATTTAGAGATAATTTTGTTTAAAGTGCATTCGATTTGGTGCAATTTTGAATCGCAGTGTAGGTACTATGAAGTTATTTCTGTGAAATATTTTACATTATTAATTGACTCAAAATCATATTTAAAGTCAACCAAGCATTTTGGTACGTTTTTACATTTATTTTTTATTTTTTTGTTCATATATTATTATAAATGTGCTTATTTTTTATGTCTGATTTCGGTTAGCAAAACAATTCAATTAGTTGATTGAACTTTGACACTTGATTAATTATGAGAATATTGACTGTGGATTTAAATCCAGTAGACCATGTACTTTTTAGGTGATAGCAATTCATTAATTTTTTAATTCAAAATGTGAGCAAGTAACAGCATTAACTATGGAAAGTTGGCTTATTCTCTGAATATGGCACACATAATGGCATTGTTTTTCTTTAAAAGGCAGTTACAATAATTAATTACACAATTTTTGAATGATTTGAAAGTGAATGAACTCCAGTTAGGTTGCCAATGTTGTTCTGTTGTTTGCCAGAGCCAACATTGGGCCTAGACTGACATACAACGTGCATGTGGGGATCATAGCACCGGCAGACGCTTCCTACAACAGCATGGACAATGTGGAGCTCATCGTTCAGGGACCATTCGAGACGGTGAAGAAGACGGCTCAAATCACTGTTGGCGACAGGGTTAGTGCTTAGACATCTTGTACTACAGAGACAGTAGATAGAAAATATCGTGTTGAATTCATTTGAATTGTGACAGCAAATCATTATAATTATAATTTCACTGGTTACCTCCTGTTCTCATAATCCTTGTACCTACTCCCGTGTGATGTACCATTATACTAAATTATATTAGTCTCATACAAAGAGCTGTTAGGCGGCAAGATGTAACTTATCATTTCATTTGACATGAACTACTCTCCCACTTAGGCTATGCAATTAGTATTGACGAGCGAATTACTAATAAGATAAATATTGCAGGTGCAAGATTACGAGCGACCTCTGGTGTGGCACTGGATAAAGACGAACTGCCAAGGATATGTTGCACCAAACACCTGTCATACCAGGATCTGGAGTGTAGAGCTTCGCATTGAAGACAAGAATGCAGGCAAGTAGCTAGGTGTACCTACCTATATCAATGTAATTTTTAATAGTTCTAAAAAAACAAACTAAACAATTTAAACTTGTTGCGAAGAGTTTGTAACAAGTAACAACATATCTTGTGTTACTTCCAGGACTGATGAGAGTGGTATCTCAACCGCCTGGCATTCGATTCACGTCAGAGTTTTACGCCGGAACCAAGAATTCTGTCACCGCTTATTACAGTGCGACTTGTTGCGAGAACCGAGTCGCAATCACTGCCGTCGACGCAGCGGGAAATTACATTAAGTACGACATCAACGGTGATGACAGTAAGTAGTACAACGATTACCTCAATGAAATATTGTGTACGTACTAGATACAACACACCACAGAACCTTACTCTTTGTTTTTCTTTGATTTCAGCTTACTGGGGGTTAAACCAAGGGGAAATTGCAGCCGTTTCTTTGGGAGTAATTCTATTAATTGTACTTATTATCCTTATAATTCTAATAATATGCCTCTGCAGAGGCCGAACTACAAGATCTCATGACCTACCTGTGCATCCACGATCAAGAAAATAGAATCTGCACATCAAACGCTTTAATTTATACATTTCATTCTTCACAAATCAAGACATTAATTGTGAAGATGTTCTAAAACATCAATGCATTGTATGTATTCATATCGTCCCGTACCTACTATGTGCCTTTACCTTAGATTTAAGAATTAGCTGTTTACATTACGTATGGTTGACATCATCTCTTCTCAGGCTATAAATAAATATTTTAAAATCAATTAGACTTGTATGCATTATGGTATTACCTGACCGACAATATTAGTTGTTAATTATCTACCTTACATAAAGAATGATTGCATTGGCTAGTCATCCGTCCAAAAGGAATTTGAACCATCCATCTTGCCAGGCCATCCTATCAGAATCAGATGACTTCATATGTTTATGTGAGTTTCCTAGTCCCTCAGCCAGCGTAAATTTGTTATTTATATAATTATATTATACTAGGGTGGCAGTCAATGACCGTTGGCTGCCCTAGAATTTATTTTTGGACTACTTTTAGAACCAATGTGAGGTTATGACATCAGTAGCAAAACAGCTGTGAAGGAGCCTGACAAGTAGGCAACTTTGACATTTAATTACGGAAAATATCTTACCTTCAGAAAAAATTGAAGAACTGGTTTGAGATATCGGCATCAACAGAGTGTTCCCTGTGAAGTTTTCAAATGGAAATCCCGTTCCGGCAGCACTTAAAAGCGGATTTTTAGTCGCTTTCGACGTGTCACTCCTATATTTGTCCGCCATGACACTTCTTCTGTCATTTCGAATCGCAATTCAAGCTCTCGACAAGCTCGATTATCGATTTTTAAAAGTCGACCTCGCAACAAGTCTGTCAGCCAATCAGAGTTTGGTACTTGCGCACGAACCACCAATCATGTGGCGTTATTTTGTCAGACGAAGCCGCTATCTATTGATATGAGTCGGAAGCCTCAAACGATTTCATCTAGTCTCGTCACCAGCGCGCAGCGATTGCTGAAGGTGAGCTGAGCTGGTTGGAAGCAGAGTAGCTGAGCAGTCGCAGGTCGTGTGCGTGTGAGAGTACAAGATTGTTCCCCGAATATCAAAACTTCTCGCACCAGAAATCTCTAATGGGGGATTTCAAGTTTGGTGTTAATTCTGGATCTGATTCTTCTGTAGAGTACCCTGTAAGTTCATCATCTAGCTCGTCAATGTATTTTACCACACCTTCATCTGTGCCGGACAACTCTTCATCACATCAACACTCGTCCATGCAGGATGAACTTTTGATTGAAAAGTCTGCTGTGAAGTTACACCAACACTCCCAAAACACCGACGCGAACGGCGATCAGTCCGCGAAAACCAAAGACGACGACGCATCATCGGGAATCATCGGCAATGGACTTTCCATGCACGCTGACAAGCAAAGCGAGCAGGGCCAAATGGGTCCCATAGTCACTTCATCGCACCAGTTGGGAACTGGATTCAATGTTTCAGAGCCTAGTCTAAATGTGATCAATTCTAGTAACACGTCAACTGCTAGCCTGTGGTCATCGGGGCCGATGGAAGACGGTCTCTTGCACAGTTTAAACGTACCCGCCGTCAACGGCACGCTTTCGTTTCAAAATTTTCCCCCTTCTAATCCGAATCCTCTTTATAACACTAGTTTAGGTCCTCAAATCTCTGGATTACCTCATTCCCAGCAAGGTCCGGCCTCTCAACAACGTCGCGCCATCACCGCGTCCCACAACTTCCCTCACAACCTGTCTCGTCACATTCAACAACCGAATCACCCGCAGAACATGTACATGGCTAACAAGGGGTTCACGACCTCGTGGTCGAGCCCGCAGCAGAACACTTGGTCCCCGGCACCGCAGAACCAAGCCAACATGCAAGGTATCTCGCCGTGGAATCGCGGCCGCTCGGTGCCCAACTTGAACCCGATGCAGTCGATGGGCAACATGGGCAACCGCAAGCCGAGTCCCACGTTCAACCACCAACATTCGGGCATGGTCATCTCGCCCATCAAGTTCAGACGGAGCACTTCGTATCCGGGCAAGGGGTTGTTCCCTCAGCCGCCGACGTTCGAGATCACCAACATGGATGAGAACAGGGAGATGATGCACCAGTATCCGGTAAGTTCTGATATCAATCTTACATAGTGTGGTGGTGGCTGGTGTAACATTGACAACATAACCTCAATATGACTATGGTAGAGTGTATTGATCTTCTCAGGCTCTCTCACTGGGCCATTCAACATGGCTGCTTGGGTATTGAACCTTCATTATTTACTTTTAATTCTCCCATAACATCACCTATCAAGCCAACACTGGGGGTTTAGCTTGTTGTTGCTAGCTTGGCAGCTATTGTAGCATATTATACTTACCAAGTCGACTTAGATTGACTGTACAGGTATCTTAGCATTTTACTATGTTTATTGCAATTACCTTACTGGATATGGTACTACTTTTTCATTGGTGAAGAAACATGTAAAGATTAGTTATACTACCTATTGTAAAAAGAACAGGTAGTAATGAATGCTCATATTTTCTTGACCTTGAAAATAAGTATGTACTTTGAATAAATTACCTTAATTAAAAATGTTATGTGCTAGGTTATAAATCATGGTATTGACAACAAGAAACAAGCGTTCGTGGAGGTGCCATGCGTCACGGCACCTCTACGAACATCTGACGATCCTACTTTATAGGTAGATATTTAAAAAAAGCAAAAATAACTAAAACAAATTTTATTGTCGAAACAGCTTCCTAACTCGAATTGAGTTTCCGTAAGCAAGTAAGATAAATGGCGATAGCGTGCACCTGTTCTTATCAGCCGACTACGATGTGATATCACCGGATCAATACACGTGTGGCGTGGAAACATATCGCGTCAGGTCGTGCAGTTTTGTAGCCAAGTCACACGTTCAAGAAAACAGCTGGTGCAATGGCGCGTGGCGATGTGATGAGATGGCCAATCTCAATCTATCTTTAGACAAGCTACCGATTGTTTCTAAATTATCCATTCAACAACTCCGAGCATACCGGCGATGCCATTTCAGGATGCATGCCGGGGAATACGTGAACGGGAATCGAGAATGTGTAGGTCCAGATGTTGAAGATAACTGTATCTCAGAGGTAGAAGGTTGGAAGTCCATTTCAATGATTCTTGAGGTGAGCTCAAAAACAGTTCTGCCTTCATCCAATCAAATTTGTAATGGTGGCATGAGTCATTGTGTAAGAGAATACCTATTAGTTAGTCAAACGGCAAATTATAGAGCTTGATACATAATTCCCAAAAATATGCAACGCAAAATCGAAGACTTACGGCCTTCTATCTCTGATGTAGGTACCTACATTAATCCACACAATTCGTGGGTTAATTAATCGTAAGTGCATCTTAACATTATCTTCGGTATCGTAACCGACGGATTATGATATTATGCCAAATAGAGCGAGTCTGATAACGTGTAATATGTTTTGTATCATCTTTAATTTAAACATTATTAACGCAGTGATTTTGGTAGATTAAGTTACTCAAAAGATATCGGATAATACTTGAGTAGGTCGTGAATCCAGCCCCAGGAGATGTTATCAATCCATATGAAGAGCGGAAAACGCTTCATTTAGTAAAGGAGAGTGAGAGAGAGAAGGAAGGCACATTTTTCGCTTTATTTGGATGATTTAATCGGATTTTTGGATTATGGATTGAATGTCTACCCACGGGCTTCATAATGGATGTGGCATGATTTTCCCATTCTCCATTCTCTCGATGAAGTAGTTTGTCGAATATGATGCAAGGACTCAGTCTATCGCCACTGACGAGGAGCAGATGTTTCACGGAGTTTGAAGAGAAGTGCGCTGCACTTGCTGGGAATTGATTCAATAGATTTTCTCTCTAATTGATCAATTACTGCGATCGACGTTACCCGATCCGACGCTACATGAAACAGTTTTCTCACTTCAACTCCACGAAGGAGTCGAATTGTTTCGTTTTCGAAAGCGAAACTTGGGCTAATGGAGGATATTTTACTTGCACTTGAAAAAGTGTTGCTTTTTCATTACTAATTAGTAATTGCGTTCGGAAAATCAATTAGGTAGGTAATACGCTTTACATTTCTGAAACATATTTGTTCAAAACACTATAGAACTTGCATTTTTAAATAATTTCAATTGATTTGCAACTGCGCTCTGTGTAGGTTCTAAAGTCTAAAGAAGTTCAATTGTATCGAAACGTGTCAAGGAAAAGCTGTGAATAACAAACTTTTCGCATGTGTGTAAAGACTAAAGATCACAGAAGAAATGCAACAGAATTGAAAAACCTTTTAGCTTCAGTTGCAGCAAATCAACTAGAATATGACAAGGAATTATCACAACTCCTTCAGCTGCCGTGGAAGTTTACAAAACAAGTGTTCTTTACCTAAGACTCAAGATAGTAGCAGACCTGTTTGTTTTTTCCTACTAAAGGCGCCTAATTTTCCATTAATACTATTTATCCATTATCTCGGTCGCTTATCAGTGCGCCTGCGATAACACTTCCCTTTTTCAGCTAAAAGTGTGTTTCACTGTCTTATACCAACACGACGGCTCGAAATGAAGGTGTATTTGCATGGGTTTGCTTATTAGGTACAACGGTACAAGTAACTCCGACATTTCGTGTGAGACATGTCACGAAATGATAAGCGTCGAGCAATTACCTATACATAGCTTCTTTATCGTACTACATGGCATTTGCAGTGTGCTTGTGTCTTTTCATCAACTTTCGTAAGTTAAAAGACTCTCGAGTAGCGCGAAACTTCCTCGTTTACATTCACTTACGTGACCCTCAGTGCGAGACTTGTGTGTAATTATCCAATGAATGACTACTAAATCATTGCTTGCTTACGTTCACAAGGATCCGTGGGATTGGGCCCGTTGATTTACCTATCTTTACGTTATAAGGTCATTCGATGCAATTTTAGGTCATTCGATGCTGTTTATATTTGATTGATCATTTAAAATAACCTATTAGTTGCACATTAATTGTTATTTCTTTAATCTAATCCCGTTTACAACTTTACCTTTAAACTCTTTCTTCTCCTCACGTTCACATCTTCCTCTGCCACAAACAATCAATTTAATATTTAAGTATCGAATAAAATGCGACGAAACATTTTAAACGCCCCAAACAGGCGCTTCCACAATTATTTCCTTGAACTTAATAAAACAGCTCATAGTTATTCCATCGCAGCAACCGATACCTACTTAGTTTTTTTGTTTAGGTTTGATGAGAGTCTTTGGTGTTGATGATATTGCAACAACCTACCAAGGAGACACACATTTCAAACTCATGATTGTCAGTCATTGCTCTGCAGTGAGAGAATTGTGCAACTCGTGTTCATAACATGACTGCAATCGTCCCTATAGCATGACTTGCGTGCCTTGAATGCACCGGGACTCGAACTCCTGTCCGCGATGTCTCTGATGATGTTGATGATGATGTCATCATTGCATCACGCCCCCTCTTGATGACTTGCAACGGTGAAAGAGTACCCGTAGCCATTGCATGTTGATTGCCTGCGATCATCATCTGGGAATCTAATTATTGTTCGCCATCATGTCTGGGGTTGGATCTAGGACACGGTGAGAGAATGTGGCTGGCGTCTCACTACTTTGCAGTGTGATTACTTGGATTATCGTGATCATGTTTGTAATCAGAGGTGTTTCATGGTCTTGGGAAGACGTGTCGTTATTGTCTTGGAGACTGCTGCTTATTGGTCAAACTCCGAAGAATTGTTTTTCGAGATGGGAAAGAGCTCGCTCTATGACGGAACCAAATTAAATCAAGAACTTTAGCAGGACGTTGGTTTTGACAAATTCGTGCTAAATTGAATCTAGAACTTTTGTTGCCTCTTTCGGTTCTCTCACAAAGAAAACTTTGCTTTTGCTATTCTTGAGTTCTCGCTCTCCAAGATGCCGCGATTACAATTACAATAATTCTTAGTTCGGTTATTCAAATGAGTTTAATAAAATAATATTGCCCCCAGCTCCTCCGAGTTTCGTTGCTTTGGAACTGCTCGTCCAGACAAAAATAACAAGAACGTGAAATTAAATAGTAAAAAAACTTTTCAAATATCTGGAACATTGCTCAGATAAATCTGTGGAACTATTTTGTGACTTCGCGGCCTGGATTCCTCCGACGCCAACAGTGAACAGATTATTCCAAGAGAGTTTTCGGTGTGGCAAGTTTCATCTGAACGATCGTCTACTAATCCAGTATCATTTCTCATGTACGAATGTGCATTAAAAATGAAATAACGAGACGGCAATTTTGAAATTAGGTCGTATGTACCGATTTTTTTTTTAAACATCAAACAAAACACACAAAAACTTAGTTTGTAGGTATGTGGAAGTTTGAATTGTACTTGTACTTGTACTGTTTCTACTTGTACAAACTGTATTCTACAAAGGATGAATCTCCTCCCTACTGTCACATCACATGTAAGAGCATCGAGTCTCGCCTCTGCGTTGTAACAGCGTCTCTGCATAGCTAATGCAATGCCACGATGTATGCTGAAGCTTTCGGTAACTCCTCTATGTCTGATAATTAGTCCCTTCCTCGTCCTAGAGCACAGGGCTCACTGAGTGCTCGACATTAGTTGAGGGGAGGCGGCAGAAATGCAGCCAATACCACTCTCAATAGAGCCTCTTGACCGTGCTCCACATGATCGGTAACTCTCTAGTCTAGTATATTATTGCATCATGGGTAACTCCTCTATGTCTGATAATTAGTCCCTTCCTCGTCCTAGAGCACAGGGCTCACTGAGTGCTCGACATTAGTTGAGGGGAGGCGGCAGAAATGCAGCCAATACCACTCTCAATAGAGCCTCTTGACCGTGCTCCACATGATCGGTAACTCTCTAGTCTAGTATATTATTGCATCATGGGTAACTCCTCTATGTCTGATAATTAGTCCCTTCCTCGTCCTAGAGCACAGGGCTCACTGAGTGCTCGACATTAGTTGAGGGGAGGCGGCAGAAATGCAGCCAATACCACTCTCAATAGAGCCTCTTGACCGTGCTCCACATGATCGGTAACTCTCTAGTCTAGTATATTATTGCATCATGGGTAACTCCTCTATGTCTGATAATTAGTCCCTTCCTCGTCCTAGAGCACAGGGCTCACTGAGTGCTCGACATTAGTTGAGGGGAGGCGGCAGAAATGCAGCCAATACCACTCTCAATAGAGCCTCTTGACCGTGCTCCACATGATCGGTAACTCTCTAGTCTAGTATATTATTGCATCATGGGTAACTCCTCTATGTCTGATAATTAGTCCCTTCCTCGTCCTAGAGCACAGGGCTCACTGAGTGCTCGACATTAGTTGAGGGGAGGCGGCAGAAATGCAGCCAATACCACTCTCAATAGAGCATCTTGACCGTGCTCCACATGATCGGTAACTCTCTAGTCTAGTATATTATTGCATCATGGGTAACTCCTCTATGTCTGATAATTAGTCCCTTCCTCGTCCTAGAGCACAGGGCTCACTGAGTGCTCGACATTAGTTGAGGGGAGGCGGCAGAAATGCAGCCAATACCACTCTCAATAGAGCCTCTTGACCGTGCTCCACATGATCGGTAACTCTCTAGTCTAGTATATTATTGCATCATGGGTAACTCCTCTATGTCTGATAATTAGTCCCTTCCTCGTCCTAGAGCACAGGGCTCACTGAGTGCTCGACATTAGTTGAGGGGAGGCGGCAGAAATGCAGCCAATACCACTCTCAATAGAGCATCTTGACCGTGCTCCACATGATCGGTAACTCTCTAGTATATTATTGCATCATGGGTAACTCCTCTATGTCTGATAATTAGTCCCTTCCTCGTCCTAGAGCACAGGGCTCACTGAGTGCTCGACATTAGTTGAGGGGAGGCGGCAGAAATGCAGCCAATACCACTCTCAATAGAGCCTCTTGACCGTGCTCCACATGATCGGTAACTCTCTAGTATATTATTGCATCATGGGTAACTCCTCTATGTCTGATAATTAGTCCCTTCCTCGTCCTCCTCGAGCACAGGGCTCACTGAGTGCTCGACATTAGTTGAGGGGAGGCGGCAGAAATGCAGCCAATACCACTCTCAATAGAGCATCTGAACGTGCTCCACATGATCGGTTCAATTTTAGGGCCCAGTTTCTCGCTTATGTCCAAATTTTACAAATAAAGTAAAAGTTAAAAATACAAAGTAAAAAAATATTTAAGAAAAAACAATTTTCCAATATTTTATTTAAAAAAGGTACGGTAGGTATATATTTTTTGTCGTTCAACGAAATTAGATGGTCTTTCTAGTTTCTACGTATCCGGACATGTATCACTTTTAAAACCAGCATTTACCAGTCGTCATATAAAATAGCATCGTATATCACGGTTTGATTTCCAAAATGCATATTTCTCGAGTTTGTGTTGTATTTCGCAAAGATAAACTGAGTGTTGAGTTAATCGAGTCGATGAACAACATGCGTACTAATGGCTGCCTCACTATCACCTCGATAGTCTTCTGTCTGCACACACTGCTACTGTGCGGGGAGGAAATTGGTTTTACGTTGTACGCCGTGCGCGAGGCAATTTCGAACTTTCCACTGAATCTTAATAAGAGTTCTCATTGTTTTTTCATCAATTGAATTTAAAAGTTAGCGTAAGAGAACTACGGAAGGCACTCTCCGGGTGGGATTTACCAGTCTGCTGGCCTATTGCACTGGATTAGAGGTTTCTGTTTATAAATTTACGTTTTCTTTTTACCTTTACTTAAGTAAGGCTGAGGCGTAATTGCTGCTTGGATTTAATTTGTTTCGTGCTAAATTTATTTAGTTTTTATCGTAGAAGGGTCCAATTAAAACTGTACGTGGTTTCGACACGTGGCTTGATAATTCTACTGTTTCGTAAAAATAAACTCTCTTTTTATCAACAAAGTTCGCTTCAGGTAATTTATGTACTGTAGACTGACTCTACATAATGACAGTATAAAGGCGACAAGTTAGAAAGGTGTATCTACATGCTCGAGCAATGCGATGATTTCTTGCGACATTTGTCAAGTAGGAAGAAGCTCAATCATACTGCGCAAGTAGATTAAAATCTATTTTAAACAGACGCTTTTGATTCGCAATGTCGCAAATATAATTTTTCTACAACAGAGATTCGGAATTATAGATTGACTAGCTGTATGCCAGCTTTTCAGTGTAACTCTATACCTACCTCTTTACAAAAAAATAGACAAATAGAAAAATGTGATGTCAAAATTAAAAAAATTATAGACTTAAGCTTTTTTTATTTCTTGGCTCTTCTTTCTTCTAATATTCTGTTTCATTAGGTATTTTTACAAATTGAAATTAATACGTACACTTGACCAAACTAAAAATGGAATTCAAAAGAAACGGATTGGCTGAAACAGATGTGATGGAATCATCCGATGAAGTCTATGCTAACTCATCTACCTTCAGTAGGTCAGCTCGTATTTCATTGATAATAACAAGGATTGATTGTCAAAGAAACTTACCATGCAACCAATTCGTTTCGTTCAAATACCGTATTTAGTTGTGAAGTGTACATTTAATATTGCTTTGAGTGGAAGATCATGTGAGTGACGTATCTTATAGTACTCAAGTATACTTGAGTGAACATTCGCCCTTCCATGCTAATATATGCAATACTTGCATACTGAGATGGAAATATCTGCACTTACAATTGACTGCATCGAGACGGTTCTCTTCTGAATCACCGAACCAATAGACAAAGTGAGACTGTCGTGAGAACTGCATGGAGGTGTTCCGGATCATCTCGACGCAAGCGAGTGGCTGCAGACGTCGCGACGTCGTATCATAGCGCCCAGGGTTATTGATATGGCGCTCTTGTTTTATGCAAATGGCCGACTACATGAGCAGCCCGACAAATATACTAGCGCCGGTTATTCGAGATGGCGGTGTTATTTCATAGGGCGCCGCGACGGTTGTACGAGGCCACGTTTTCAATGAGCTAGAAATGCGTTTGTCTAAGGAAATGTGCAATCAATTGAGCAGAAAGTGGTCTCTGAAAAGATAGAGAATCTCAAATAGTGGTGTTACATTTTGAAGACGTCGTAGATTTAAAATGTAAAATCTTTTGGTCGCTGTCCTCTTGTCATGTTAAACTGTCTCGATAGCTTGGGATATAAGAAAAATATGTGAACTTTTAAATTAGACAAGCTTCGATTTTTGGATTCCATTTATGACAAATTGATCTTGAAAGGCATAATACCATCCTATACCTACCTTGACGTTCTCAAATCGACAATGTAATAAGCAGCTTACAGATACGCGGATAATATAATTTATTCTGTGAGAGGTAAATACCGGCTCATGCATCAGTAAGAGAATTCTTTCTTTAGCGACCCTCTTCGCTATTAGTGCTTTTTTCATTTCTGAAAATACTTTATAATTGTACTCGTCAGCTGTTGTACGGGAGGATTTTTGCATTATATTTTCATTAAAAGTACGTTTTTGTTCTCTTATGAAGAGAGCCTTCTGTTTATGCCCTGGTTAAGGTGAGCTGAAGAGTGAAGAGAATTGAGTGTGAAATCCGCCCCCACGCGGGCTGGAAATTGAGCTAGACGAAATTAAGTTAGCCCAGGGTGTGTGTGGGGGGGGGGGGGATAATGATTGACAATGACTTTGATGAGGGGCGAAATCACCCTAGAATTAGATTTTGACAGTGTACATAGATCTTTTGTTAGAATTACCATGAGACATCCAGAATTAACTCTTTGATGTATTCTTACATTTACTGGAAGACTGGGCAGAATGTAAGCTGCCCAAAGAGTATCTTTTACATATTAGTACCTACACTTTCCGAATATTTTGTTATGAAACCTGACTCATCACAATTTTTAAAATGTGTAGGTAGGACCATTTTGACATTTGTGTTGATTATTTGTGGTTTTGAAATATGAAAATAACCTATTTTTAATTAATTCACTTTTATTATTGACAATTCCATCGTTTTCAAAAGTCAACACCTAGAGTCCCACTCTCCCAGCAATGCTGGAGGTAAATGAACAGCGATGAGATTGTAAAATATCCACTATCGCCATGGAGACGGGGATGCTGCTCCATCATCTTGCACCGGCTATTTGTAATGCTCTCGTTTCATGATTTATTACATGCAGACTTAATCTCGACGGTGGGAAGTGTAATTATGCAGCTCTGTGATGAGTGATTATTCTCAAGAGAAATACCTGCTGCTTCCAACATACTGACGTGAAAAATTATGCTTGCCAATTTCCCGCTTTGATGAGCATTTAAATGTATCTTGAAAAGCACAATTATTATTTGCATAAAGCACTGCGCGGTGTTAGTTTTGATGTTATGCTGATAGAATCTTTTGATATCCCACTTTATTAGATTGGCTATTTCAACAGCATGTGAGGTATTATAGGTGTCATTACCATCATCATGATATTATTATTATACCTCTATTTTTTTTCTTCGAAACCAATCTGGCTTGTTATTCATCAGGGACTAAAGAGAAAAAGATTTAAAGATATTTTCCGGAGCAGGGAATTGGAATTAGGTACTACTTACTGAATATTTTGTATGAAAATTCGATTTATGATTCACGACTGAAATATAGAAGTTACTAATTTCATTTTAAAGCTCTCTCATTGCCTAACTGGCTGGCTATTATTCAGAAGCAATTTGGATATCTCTTTTCGTATTTCGTATTACCGGTCTTAAAGTTTTATATGGTGATATATTGAGAAATGCGTGATTTTTTTGCTGGTTACCGAATAGTAACCATATGACATGTCAGTTTCCCTTATACCTACCTATATTATGAATGATTATCGAAATCTCATAAAGTTGTATTGACTAAATATTGGTTGTAATGTCTTGATAATAGCTAATCAATAGCTGTCTAGTGCAATCCCATTGGTCGCTGGAGTGGTTACCGTCGTCGGTGACAGGTGTCAAATGTCGCCTGAACTCCTGGCTTTGTCGAAACACAATCATGGCCCCTCGACGACCAGACAATTGAATAATCGCAGGGCATTAGCGGTCTTCGGAGCCAGTTGTTCAGTTCCATTCCAGTCAACTAGCTGCGCTCAAATCATGCCGACTAATGACGCATCAATAGTTATTGTGGATGTGATACCAAAATATATTCATATATTTGTTCTGGAGAAAAACTGACGAAATTATGAAAATGAAAATTATTTGAATATATGTACTGTTAGTTTTTTTAAACTAGCCGTTTCCTATAATTACCGTTTCTCAAGATTGTCAAGATCACTAAAAATATGTATTGGAATACTAAAACAACGTTTGTCGATTTCCGAAATCTTGCCAGATGGGTCGATTCCATAAAAATGAAAAGTTCGTCTGTTGACTTCCGCATACTCTCGAGGACCTCCTTGCGAGTGGCTGCCGATGATTGGCAGCAGTAACAAGGTGCCACCTGAGCCGCTATCGCTGTGTCTTGTCAGTGGAGTTACTCATCGTCGCGACGGCCGAGAGCGGGACAAAACGTCGCGGCAACGGCACAGCAGTGCGTGTTGTACACAGCACAGCCGAGATGTCTGAAACCATGGCGCTATTTCTGGACGCATTCTCTGGCGCCGGGCCTGATTTCACAAGGACATTTTCACCTGGTGCGTTTACTTCCAACGACAAGTCACCCGTAGACCCTTGTTTATGCGCTCCAATTAAAGAATACAACATGATTACCAGTCATTAATATACTTATTATCAGAGTTTGTCTTTGTCCATTAAACAAAACAAACTACTATTAAATTGTAAGCTTAAAACTTGGAATTATTTTTAAATTGGACCATATTTATAAATTTAAGAAAACCTGGCAAGGGCGAACAGATTTAATATATTTTAAAAATAATTGCGACTTCACCTAGAATAAAGTCAAAAGTTCTATTTTAAAATGATTTGTTCTTAGCGAACCATATTGAGCAGAGCGAGTAATACCGAGCTTCGTAACACCCTTATTGGACGATATCGAGATTAAATTTGGAACCTTATGTGATCGATCTGGGTTGAAATTTGCTCCAGAAGCACAAAAAGCAAGAAGAATCGCTCGCAGTAAACGGTTCTTTTCACCATACGGTATTTAAATTCTCCATAAGCTCTTTTCTCACTTCCCATTGATATGGAAATATTATGGCACCATCGCTTAGCTGTAATGCTTGTTCTGCATTGTGTCGGTGGGTTGGGATTATTAATTTTCGGTTAAATTCAAAGTTTCGGTTTAAATCAGTTTTATCCGGGGACGTTTACCGTGCAATATCGTAATTCTCGCGCGCACTTGCTAAGCTCCCTCATCCTCTCGCCTGGGTATTATTTAGCAATTGTCTTTTATCGCCAGTCGCAGTTGGACGGGCGAGATCGCCGTGCTAATGCTGGACGATGTATCTGTCTGCGGCAGAGGAGCAGCGAAATATTAGCGAGCAGAACAAACCAGGAGCAAGGGGTTTCCCGACCAATTCAGGCTATACTCTACTTAATTACACACTGTTTCATTGTTTCAACCGTTCTGTTTCTTTTCCTTTTTTCACTAAGATTGAGAAGTATACTCTCTGATTACGTCAGTTTTAAACAAAATCCCATTTATTTCTACATTTTATATTTATACATTTTCTTTGGTTAACATTTTCGAAAGTAAAGTTGATGAAAGGTACAGATATTTGTTCGAGTTTGATCATGATGAGCTATTTTTGTCGTCGTCTCCGCTTTTCGATTTGAATTTTCATACTGTCTCTGTTAAAGATGTAATGTTGGCACCACTGACTTCTTATATCTATGTGTAGTACACGAGCTGTGTTGCATACGACGCACCAGTTGTCAGCCATCATGCCGAAGCATGACGATTGTACTTGTCAAGAGTGTTGTCAATAAATACTATTTCTCAATAGTCTATGTTCATTTATTGTGATAAGTACCAATCCAACATGGTGTCAGCAGTGTACCACGCGTGCTGAATGAAAAGTAAGCATCTACAACCGAAGTTGTCGCGTAAGTAAAGACGAAAAGAAATTTCGTCTTGGCCGTGTAAAATCAAGAATCAAGATGGCGTCATCAGCACACAAACCACCAGCCGAGCTCAAACTGGATGGAAACGTCTGTGAAGAATGGCGACGTTGGCGGCAGAAATTTGAGATTTACATGAAAGCAACCAAAGCCAACGCAGAGAAACAAGACACGCAAGTAGCAATTTTGTTAAGCTTTATTGGTGATGAAGCCCTAACTGCATTTAACACCTTTAAATTCGAAAAGGAAGAGGATAAAAATGTGCTGAAAACCGTGTTAGATGAATTTGAAAAGTATTGCACACCTCAAAAGAATGTTGTTTTCGAACGGTTCAAGTTTTTTGGAATCAAACAAAGAGAATCCCAGCCATTTGATCAATTCCTCACAGAACTAAAGAATGCTGCTAGATCATGTGAGTTTGAACAACAAGAGGACAGTTTGATTAGAGACAGGATTGTGCTAGGTATTGCAGACAGTAAGCTGCAAGAGCGTTTGCTAAGTGAGACGAATCTGAATCTTAGTAAAGCTGCTAATCTGTGTCGAATTTACCAGGAAGGTAAAGCAAAAGCTCTAGAAGTTCGTGAATCGAACAACGGCGAACAATCGAATCGAACATCGACCACGGTAGCTGCTGTGAAATCGAAGCAGTTCTTCACGAAGAAGAAGTCCGAGGAGAAGACTCAAGAGAAGACGTCCGAGAAGATTTACGACTGCAAGAAATGTGGTTACGATCACAAGCGAGGTCGTTGCCCTGCATATGGAAAGAATTGTGCAAAGTGCGGCGATTTGAATCATTTTGCGAAATGTTGTGAAAAAGTGAAGAAGGGTTACAAGAAGAAATCCGTCAATGACGTCGAAGCGTCAAGTGCATCGAGTGACGATGATGATGTTGAAAGTGAGGACGAAAACAATCAGAATCGGGAATACAGACTCATTCTCAATGTAGGGAGTAAGAAGTCAGGTAATACTAAAACTAAAACTCAAACAGCCTGGTTTGAAACCATAAGCATTGGCTCTCATCCTGTGCGCTGTAAATTGGATACTGCTGCCGAGACCAGTATCTTGCCCCAGAAAGTATTTCAATCGTTGAAAGGTTCATTTAATTTGGTGAAATCAAAGAACAAGTTAGTCCCCTTTGGAGACTTAGGAGTAGTAATCACTCCCATAGGTAGCATTAAATTGAAATGTATAACGCGTAAAGGGAAAGCTAAGAATGTTGAATTTGATGTATGTGATGTGTCAACTCCCTTGCTTGGATTGAAAGCTTGTATTGATTTAAACCTAATTAAGAGAGTGAACTCCGTTAGCTCTAGGCAGACTAAAACTGATATTGTAGAAGCCTTCAAGGATGTGTTCACAGGAGTAGGCAAAATAGGAAAACAGCATGAGATAGTTTTGACGAATGATGCTGAACCTGTCATTAGTCCACCCCGACGAGTACCCTATAGCTTACAGAAGAAGTTAAAAGAGACTCTAGATAGTCTTGAAAGAGATTCTATCATTGACAAGGTTGAAAAACCCACTGACTGGGTTAATAGTTTATTGCTTGTTGAGAAACCTAATGGTGATTTGAGGATCTGCCTTGACCCGAGACCCTTGAACAAGGCAATAAAACGAGAACACCACCCTATCCCTACCTCAGATGATATTTTGTCTAGATTGAGGAATAAATGTCTCTTCAGTGTTCTAGATATGCGCCAAGGATTCTGGAATTTGCCACTTACTGAAGCTAGTGCAGATCTTTGCACTTTTCAAACTCCTTTCGGTAGGTACCGCTTCAAGCGACTCCCGTATGGCATTAGCTCCGCTCCCGAAGTCTTCCAAAAGACCAATGAGAAGCTGTTTGGAGACATCCACGGAGTAGAAGTCTACTTTGACGACTTGATTATTTGTGGAGAAACCGAGGAGGACCACGATCGAGCGCTTGCCGAAGTGCTGAATCGAGCAAGGCAGGTTGGTGTTAAATTCAATCAGGATAAGTTTCAATACAGAATCCCAGAAGTGAAGTATGTTGGTAGAATCATTTCCAAAAATCATTGTGGTGTAGATCAAAGTTATGTGACAGCCATTGCCGAAATGCCAGTCCCATCATGTAAATCTGATGTTCTTCGACTTTTGGGCATGGTGAAGTATGTGTCACAATTTGTACCTAATTTGTCAAAGTTAACAGCACCATTGCGAGAACTGACTAAGCAAGACACACCCTGGTGTTGGGATAGCAATCATGATGCTGCTTTGGGAAAGCTCAAACAACAGCTTATGTCTGCCCCAGTGCTAGCTACGTTTGACAGCACTAAACCGATTGTCCTTCAGACAGATGCCTCTAAGGATGGGCTAGGTGCTTGTTTGTTGCAAGAAGACCATCCAGTAGCGTATGCTTCTCGAGTGCTGACCAAGAGTGAACAGAACTTCGCGCAGATCGAGAAGGAATTACTTGCCATAACATTCGGTCTAGAAAGATTCAACCAGATGACCTATGGACATCACGTTCAGGTATTCACTGATCATAAACCCCTAGAAACAATTTGCAGTAGAGAGATTTGTAAGTCAACGGGCAGAATCCAACGACTACTTCTGAAGTTGGTAAAGTACGACATTACCGTGTCTTATGTTCCTGGTAAATTTCTAAACTTACCCGACACACTCTCCCGAGCTTCTCTCCCTGACCCAGTTAATGATGATCCTGAATTGTTAGTTGTCGTTCATGAAGTTGAAAAATATCTTCCAGTGTCCGTCCAGCGTAAAGAAGAGTTTCGTAAGGAAACCGAACAAGATGACACTCTTCAAGCTGTCATTCGTTTACATCAACAGGGTTGGCCTAGCCACCGACATCAGGTTCCCGACAAGGCTAGATATTATTGGTCCATGAAGGAGGACATTGACGTCTCAGAGGGATTGATATTTGTTCGTGACAGACTCATTGTTCCTGCTTCCCTTCGGAAAGAGATGCTGAAAATTATTCACGAGGGACATTGGGGAAGGGACAAAAGTAAGCTACGAGCCAGAGAACTTCTCTTCTGGCCAGGTATGTCAAATGACATAGACATGATGGTTTCAAAATGTTCAAAGTGTGAACTTCACAGGAAAAGTAATGTAAAAGAACCGATGATTCCGCACCAGGTGCCTGAGCGCCCATGGCAGAAAATTGGTGTTGACATATTAGAGTATCATAACAAGTCGTACTTAGCAGTCATTGACTACTACAGTAAATGGATAGAAATGCCAGCACTTTCCTGTAAAACAGCATCTGAGGTAATTACCCAATTGAAATATATCTTTGCTAGGTATGGCATTCCTGAGATTGTCGTGTCAGACAATATGCCGTTTAACAGTTTTGAATTTAAGAAGTTTGCTGAACTATGGGATTTCCAGTTGGTGACCTCGAGTCCCCATTATTCGCAGTCGAATGGACAAGCTGAGGCCGCAGTAGCAATTATCAAGTCCATTCTTAAAAAATCATCTGTAGATGATCACTCAATCGCTTTGATGGAATACAGATCCACTCCGTTACCTGGAATAAACTTGTCCCCATCGCAGATGCTCCTCAACTATAGGATTAGAACCAGACTTCCAGTTAGGAATAACTTGTTGACACCTAAGGTGGAAGACGGTGTTAAAGAGAGGCTGGAGACTAAACAGTTTCTTCAGAAAGCGTATTATGACCGTACAGCGAAATCTAGACCTCCCTTTGAAGATAAAGATGATGTGCTGATTAAGAAAGGTAAAAGTTGGGATCGAGGACAAGTTGTATGCAAACATGAGCAGCCAAGATCATACATGGTTGTTGATTCAGGAGGTAGAGTGCTTCGCAGAAATTCTAAGTTTTTGCGTAAGTCGCAGAATAAACATGTAGTAAATGATAGCCCAGATGTCATTCCTGATGAGATTGAGAATACTGTTCCATGCAATGTATCAGAAAAACCAGTTGCAGCTCAAGTTACTCGAGCAGGAAGGGTAATCAGGAAGCCAGTGAAATTTGATGATTATGATACTAATTAATATGATTGTTAATATTTAGTATTATTCATTGAACTTAAGCTTTGTGTATTGCAATGTTTTAATCTATTGTTTTACATTGTATTAATCATGATTATATTATTCAAGTGTCCTTTCATAAAAAAATAAGTGGGGGGATGTTAAAGATGTAATGTTGGCACCACTGACTTCTTATATCTATGTGTAGTACACGAGCTGTGTTGCATACGACGCACCAGTTGTCAGCCATCATGCCGAAGCATGACGATTGTACTTGTCAAGAGTGTTGTCAATAAATACTATTTCTCAATAGTCTATGTTCATTTATTGTGATAAGTACCAATCCAACAGTCTCTCTTGAGGTTTCATTCCAATTTGAGAGTTTAATTTAATAACAATTTAGTTTGGCCAACTGAAATATCACGAATCCAAGCTGCGCCACATACAGACATTTTACCTCTCTTATTTAGCCAATAAATGACGAAACCAGCTCTCCGAACCGACATTTGTTGTCCGTCGACCATCGAAACAAACCCCTTATCACATTACGCCTCCCTAATCGCGTCTCCACTCATTAATACAAAGTTTGTAATTAACACAATCAAGCGAGTGGTGCGCCTGGGCGGGCGAAGAGCTGATCAATATTTCGGCAGTCTTCCCCACCACCCGGGACGATTTCCATGCCGGCGTCGTTCCATCCCAAGACGGCAATACATTATCTCAACAATTGAATTTACCGGTCCTCGGAACGATGTTTTTTGTTATCTCGTGAAGTGTAAGGCAACGAGGTAGCTCGACGGACAATTGGCTGTAATTGAATTTCCTGATGTCATTGAGCATTGCGCCAGTGGCATATGCAACGCACTCTCTCCCGTCTTAGTTTCAACTGTGACAAACATAACAGGACTTGCTGAATGCCAAGTTGGAAAACCTCCTGGAGGACTTGGAAATGTCCGCAGGGTGAAGAAATGGGCGAAAGTCTGGAATAATGTAATAAACGTTATAGTTCCTATATGTAGATCTACGTTCATAGTTCACTTCGAAGTCTGGGAAACCTGAATGGGCGAGCTTTTTGCTTTTACGTAGTGAACTTTTTACAACTTAAAAGTGTTGAATCTCGTGAAATTGAGCTTACTTCTGTAGATTTATTCCTCTCGTGGTACATATTATTTTTCCTATGGTATACCATTTTGCTGTATAAAATCTTGAGAAATTATTCTTTCTTTCAAAGAAACGTTGATGACATAATACTATATAATGTAATGGAGATTGACAAAGTTAATAATGAGACATATTCGTGTTACCTACCTCTGTTTCTATTGGTATTTATTGGACAAAAATAGAAACGCCGAATGGAGCGTTGTTGTTCAAAAAAGTAGAAGTCAGTGCATGCAGTGCAATACAATGCAATGTAATGCATTTCAATAAGGTGTGAACCTGCTGGACATCTTGATGATGCATGTGTCTTGGTCGAGATGATTCGAAGATATTCGAGATGCATCGCGATGCAACTCGGCGATGCAGCGAGACTAAACACCATCTATCATCGGCGTGGGAAAGTAAAAACTAACACCCATCCGTGTTCAGTGCGCTGATGCACTTTTTCATGCATGCAGACGAATTGTGCCGTTGACAGAATGCGCTCGAAGACGTATTTTTTCATGAGGAAACACTGGAAGGTCCTGTCTGTTTTTATCATGCGTTCAATGCAATGCTTTTCTCACTTAGTTCAAATTGCCTCTAAACATTCAACTTTCGGTTATATTTAGTCGTTGTAAACGAGCACGGACGTGCGGTTTTTCATTACAATTTCAATGTTCCAGTGTCAATTCACAAAATTAAATCTTAATAATATTCTCAGTATTATCTGATATTATCTCAAGAGGTAAAAAGTGTCGTAACTGCAGCTGCGAAGAGTGCAGTTGGATTTGAAGAACTCAATGCTCTTTTGAAAGTATTATTTTGACCGACTTTATGATTCCATACATTCGAGTTCGCATTCGACTCCGAACACATTTCCCGCTCTTTGAAGAAATCGCGACTTACGAGTCCAATACAACGCCCGAATGCATTCGGTTTTCTTCCAGCCCTTGTTCCTGGCTCGTACAACTTTGATTGTGAATAATGGAATTGAAATATATAGACCCTTTTTTAAGACATTACATTACAACCATTCTTCCTTGTTGAGAGTTCGGAAACCTCTCTTCTTCTTCCTCTTCTCTTTGATTTCCTCGTGGCTATCCCTGGCCCCTGGAGAATAGGCTACCTGTCGCACTGTGCTCTTATTGATTGGCTTTATAATGGTAACATAGAGCTCTTGCCCCAAGAGAATGATACACTGCAGTGGAGGTTTCTGGCGGTGAGATAATTCTTATTCTGAAAGAGATTTCTGTACTGGAAGAATGTACGATTATTTTCAAATAATTGTACCCGATAATGTTCTTCAAATTACTGTGCTCACATGCTCGATTTAGATGCACGTTGCATCCAAACCACAGTTGACGACGACTTCTAAAATACAATAATTCTGGATAATTCCTACCTAACGGGGTTACTAAGACCACCCAGCAATAATAATTACTTTTACACTTACTTATTCCCTCATCATTTTGAAAGAAAACTTTCATTGAAGATTAGTTCATGTAAAAAGGGACATCCTTAATCTAAATTTAAATAAGGTTTTCTTTACTATAGGTTGGGTACTAAAAATTTGGGCTGTTTCTTCTGAAATGACACACATGGGAACCTCTGTATATACTTATGTTACTACGTGATTTCTTGAAAGTAGTTAACAAAACTTCTGCCTCCTTCCGCTCTGTCCTGTATATACATACGGTAATTCTCCTTGAATGTTGTAACTAGTTATTTTGTCGTTTGAGCATGGGAAATGTACACCTTCCATGAAACACTGTATATAATCAAGAGTATTTTGATACTTTCTTACCTACTTAATTCATATTGGCGGGATGCATGAATTCCTAACATTTATGTAATTATTTCAAGTAAAATCCGGCTCGGTTTCCTTCACAATTTTCATATTTAAACGTGTCTATCTTTGAAGTTGCTTACAAATTATTTGTTTTAATTAGTAAAAATATCGAGTCGAATCTTTGATCTGACATAAATAAGTTGCAATTTATGCAGTTCTCTCTGTACAGATTGCACTGCGAAAACAGCTGTACGTGCAACGGAATATTTGCAAGCGAATCGGCTGCCTACGGACGGGAAACGAGACGAGAGCTATCGCAGTGTAAAGTCACAAGTCTCAACCAAATACCACTGTTGATCTCAAAAGTTATGTTTTTATTTGATGAGAACACGTTTCTTGGACTTCGGGCCATGTGCAATAATGTATCATTTATTTAAATACATGTTATTTTTGTATTATTTGTTGTGTTACTGTTTTGTCATTGAGTTTAAACATTTCACGTATTTCCTATTTTTCATGTTCCTCAAATCGAATTGCAAATTGGTGTTGCGATCGGGAATACAAATGGAATGACATCCTTTCATTCCTAAATCAGGAAAATTCGAAACGGTGCAAGCTCAAGAAGACGCTAGTGTTCTAGTGAATATCCCATATTCTGTAGTAGTTTATTCTCTAGTTTGAAAATGCTTGCAATGTTATCGCCAAACCACACATAATGTAGTAATTAATCATTTAAATTTGTCTTCTCGATAAGGGTTGACTACAAGGGCGGGGGTAGAAATAATATTTGCACGAACATATGAATGTGGGAGTTGTACCACCTCACCATATGTTTCATTATTAGTTTGATTAGATTAATTAATATTCAAGGAGGGTTCTCATTCCATCTCCCATTCCTCGCAGTTTCCTCATTAATGCTGTCTGTGCTTTGATCAATGCTATGTCACCGCGGAAGGATATATTAATTAATTAACCAAAATGTGTTTTTTTTTCCCTTGGTACTTGTAAGTATATATATAGTCGTGCATTTAACACGGATAAATACGATACGATATTTACTGGGTAGGTTTATATTTGATATGAAGACAGTCCAATCCTTTGCCAAATATGACGAAATGTGGTGACATTTTCTGAAAAATGTACTTCAATATTAAAAATTATTATAACTATATCAGTTCGAACATGAGTTATGCCACAAAATATTTTTGATGTTTCATATCAACTAAAATATGTACCCCGTTTCAATTCCTGGTAGGCTAATTCTACTATTAATTTGAAGATCTTAATTTATTAAACTATCTATATATTTATTTTGTTTATTTCTTTGCTTCTTATTGATTTACAAAAGAATACGTCCGTGTGTGCAAAGGTCAATAGCAGTGCATCACTCGACTACCTGGGTGCTAAGTTTGCACTTGTTCTGATATCCACACTGCTTGTTTGCTCTCATCAACTGCGCATGCTCTGTTTGTCTTCATGTTGTGTGTGTACGTGATAAAACAGTCACGTGATCCATCGTGTGTACTGTGTAAATCTTATCGCTCAGTGAACAACATTGTTTCAGATGCAAACATGTTATTTTGCGTTTTACCGGCTCGAGTAGGTTGAACCAGGTGTAACTCACCGTCTTTTCAAGCTTATCCAAGTGTTTGACGTTATAAATTAGGACTAACGAATTTACAGAGACGTTTTTATTTTTGTAAATTATTTTAAATACACAACTGTGTGCATTATTACTGTAAAATTATAGCATAGAACTCTTAAATATTTGCAGACTACCGTTAGATTTACCTCTCTCATGATATTTTTTATGAAATAGCTTTCGGATAGCTTTTAAAAAATCGTTTTTTGTTTTTTTGTGAAAGGTGTTATCAGAAGATGGATGTACAGGCAACTAATTAGATTTTTCCTTTGACAACCTGAATTCTATATACTTCACCCTAGTGAAGAATTTAAAAAGGTCGGAGATAGAAAGGTTTTTGATCAAGGATTGCGTCAAAGGTTCTTTAATAAGGGTAAATAGCAATGTCTGTTCTGGGATGAATTTAATAGAAAGGTGCAGAGTTTACTTGGTGTCACCATCACCAGCTGAAAGCTTATCTTTTATAAGACTAGAGAAGAAGAAGTGTCCAATCAGCGCTTTAAGGTAAATGATGCATATTTTTTAATGGTGGAGGTGCCTTGTTGAATTATCGGTCATAATTATGTCAAACATGGTCAATTGTTACACGCTTGATATAGAGTGCATTTTTGCCATTAGATTTTTCAGTGACACCGAAATGCTCACATTTTCAAAAAAAAATATTTTTTATTTCAAGTAGATATTACAGTTTGAGAGTAGGTATTAAATTATATTTCTCTCTCAAAGTAAGGTGTGTAATTTTGTTTCCATTTTGTTCCTGTGTATGCATTATTTAATGCTATATCTAATTCTGCGGTGCCTACGGTATTACTTTTTAATCATATTAATTAATATGGGCTCCCCTTACATGTACACGGTTTCAAGTAAAGTAAGCTTGAACACGAAACTACTTTACTAAGTTTACTATCTAATCTCAGCAGCAATCATGTAGGGAAATGTTTTTCACATGCGCTACCTATGAGAGGTATAGGACTATCGTTAGATCTATATTAATTTAAATATGTCTATAAATCGTGGGTGATTTGTTCTACATTTGGTTCGTATTACACGCCAGTCAGGCAACTTATCATGTTGATCCCAACGTGCAGCATCGTTCACTCGTATCGTAAGCCATGTAAATCTGTGTAGTGTGCGACATTATATTCACAACTCTATCCATAGCTCACTTGATTAATGCACCTGTGCCATAATCTAGACAGCATGCACAGCAAAGTGAGCGCTCTAAATGACTGCCCGATTCATCAAGAGAGAAATTATATTGCCTCTCATTCTTCTTCTTTATGAGGTTTCGTGTCTCTGCTTCTTATAAGAGCGTCTACGAGACGGCTAGACTAGTGATAAACGTTATCATTTTGTGGGCTTCCTATAGTACCGCCAATTAATAATCCTATGGCCTTCGCTGACAAATCCAGGTTAAATATAAGCGACGATTGTCGTAGTCATTCGAACGTTGTGTATTGCAAAGAAAATAATTTGAAATCTTTTCGCAAAAACTTACTGCTTGACTCCAGGGTATGATCTTTCACCGTGATGTTTTGCATATCTTTTATTATTGTCTGTTGTAATTAGTTACGGCTGGCGATTGGCACATTATGAGCATAAGCATTGACATTTTTTGATAGAAAAGGTCTTTGAACAGGAGCCAGACGAGGGGTATGTGCGACCTAGTTTTGTGTTCTTTTGTCTTAGTCGAGAACCAATCTATCTTGCTGCCTAGCAGGTTCTCTTTCTTGTTATTGGCTAAGTGGCTACCAGCTCTCAACACGGAAAAAAAGACAATACTATTTTATAGAAAAAGCAGCTCTTATGGCTTGTGGAAAACCCAAAGCAAGAAAATCTTATCTCCCTTCGTGTTGGGTTTTTTCTTGTTGTTTTATTTGCAATTATTTCAAAACTACATTTGAAAATGCAAAGCTATGCATTCGATAAATCCAAGTAAGCTACGCGTTATGATTGGTGTACGAGAATGGAACGTTAGTAAAATGGTATTTGCGGAAGGCGGAGTGCACTGGATTATTTCGAATTTGTAAGTAAATTTATGGGCGGTTTAAGGAAACCCATTCTACCCCCACTCCATTTCGTCGCAAATCTCTTCCACTGCTTCCACCCCGTTAGAGTATAGATTTATAACGAGTGAAGTTTCTTGCAAGAGGCTGGACGTTCATGTCGGAAGCCCGCTCTTGCGAGGAAGAAGTTCGCCATTCTGCTCGGGATCATTTTCAAGCGTAGACATTTTCAACCGTTTCTTCGACTCTCATGCGTCGACAGTTTACAAATTGCACATAGGATATCGTTCAACTTGAGTTGTTTGGAAACCACCGCCTTAGATTCTACCATAATTAAAAATAAATAATACAGGATTGTGATGCAAATAGTAATAGCTGGAAGTGACAAAATTTAAAATAATGCTATGACACAATATAAATGTTAAATCCGATGTTTAATTAACGGTTAATTAATCTCTGAGATCGAATTATTTGTTGATGAATAGTTTTCAAGATTCTATTTGCAAAGTGTTGACACATATCCGTCTGATATGAAAACTTACAAAAACGCGGTATCAGTTGAGGCCACAACTTGGCTGTTGCCTTTTGGCAACGAAGCTGTAATCATCGCAATATATTGGATCATATGAAAAGAATACAAGAACTCTGTGATACGTGTCACTCCTTTTTTGTGCTAAGTAACACGAAATTTGAATTTGATTTGTAAATGTTAGTTTTTACGGGGTGATCTCAGTTTCTTATTTACCATTATTTGTATTATTGTTTTGGAATTTACGGAAATAAAATTACACGATAATTTCATCCAAGAGCATAACCGTTCACGTATACCGAATATATTAATATATGTTGCTATTCCCTTTGAAGTGAACTTTATAGTTGTTATACTTATTCCTTTCATCTTACCGCTTTTTAAATAATTTATTCCAAACTTAGCCACATAGGTAATACATTTTGCTCATCACCCTAGTCTCGTTTACACTCAACTAAACTCAATTTTCTAGATTCACTCATTAATTCATTCAACCACAGGGCGTAGTTCGGTTTCTATTGTCATGAATATGCAGTCAAACATGACATCTGGGTGTCAGTACTTCCTACCATTTCAACGCAATAACCTCACATGTGTAGTATAAAGTAATCCTGTGGGCCAACTGAGCGGGCACCTTGCATGTTCGCGGTTGTTGCATCTTTAGTCTGTCGCACTGGCGCGTTTGTTATGCCAATTGGAGGTGTGGTTTAAGCTTTTAGTGAACTAACTAAACTAATTTGACAATGCAGCTGAGAGCTAATGGCCTAATGCTGTGAGCGGTATTGCACGCTAATGCAACCGATAAAATTACATTATCTCCTTGTACAGGTAGAGCTTAGTAGTTAGAAACGTGTTCATGTAGACTTATTGATGAGTGTTTAGTTTTAATTTAATTTGGGTACGAGAACTGGTGATGCTCGTACCTATACTATATTCATCTAGTCCGTTCTTACTTAGTATGATTAATGGCAATATTAATAAAGTACATATTTAATTGGCTCATAGAATGGATCATAAGAGACTATGGAATAAAATTTTAAGTATTAAACACTAAATTACAAACATGAGTACAAAATCATATTTCAGCGGCAACTTGGCAGAGGACTGGAGAACTTTAGTATAGGTATAATTGAGTTGTTAAAAAGTTACGGTTGATGTCTCGAAATTACCATTGCTATTACATTTCATGGGCCAATTAGACAGATTTTCCCACACCGCCCACTGTCATGCCCGCACGCCACTGGTACCGAGTTCTTCGAAATTGTAAGTTCGCTCCCCAGGTCCAGGTGGCTCCTACAAATACTACCCGCCCGTTTCAATAAAATTGAATAAAAAGTCCATGTGTTCGATTCCCGTCGGGCAATTATGTACCTTGAAAGGTTACATGTGCGACGTAATGGCGAGCCCATCTCTCTAGAGGCGCCTTGTTAAAAGCTTTCTCCACGCCCCCCCCCCCCCCCCCCCCCTCTCCACACCACAGAACCCTATCCAGAGATGAATGACATCCAAAAATATATGCTCATCTTTCACAACGTGAATTTTATGAAGAAAATGTGCTTTTGTTCCTCTTTTTCATGGGATATTGTGATTGTTCGGGCTTGATCTCAGACTGTGTCTCTTTGCTGCACTCTGATTTATGTTTTTGAGAGTAAATGGGGCGAAACGGACCCTATTTTACATCTTACAGGTCACCTGCTCTGTGTGGCATCGAGAAGATTTATATTAATAAAAAGGAAGTAATTAATTTTTTGTCCATTATGTGCTGAAAAGTAATGGAGTAGGTCCACAATATGGCTGAGCAGGTTAGCTGCACTTTAAAAGCGGTATTTAGTTCTGTGCTCGAAAAGCTGAGAATCAAATTAGGAACAATTAAGTTGTTTCCAACTCTTCTTAGGGCAAGACATAGACTGGGAAACAACGTTTCGAAAGGAATGCATTATGATGCATGTGCAGCTTTGGCTGAGTTGGGACAAAGTTCGTTTCCTTAGTCATATGAAATGCGTTGATAGTGAACATTTTTTCACAACTAGCTGGAACTAGTTCACACATCTTCCACAATAATATTAATAATAATGATTACCATAACAGCGATCAATGCTGGAAAAATTCCGCCATGCTTTTATGCGATATGCAAAACATTATGTTGTGTTGTAATTGCGTGTGTTCGCAATGTTTTCTCCGTGAATGACTGCGAAAGACCTTGCATTATGACCGTGTGGTTCAACCAACAACCGCACCGGCGATGAATGCATTATGTAACACGACACGACACCGTGCCACGGCAAATGACTGTTGCACATGAATGCCACGAGAGCGCCGCCATTTGGCACAACCTTGGCCAGACATAACCTCTTCCTGGAACCAAACAACATGGCGGATCATGGGAGAATCGCGCACTTCCGCTTTAGTTGATGCTTTTTTAAAGATGTTCAAGCTGATTTCATGGTGAATTGAATACAGTTGATGATATTATGAAGGATGTGAAGCCGTTGTTATCAATTTGATAATTGTATTATATGTATTTTCCTCATTGAATTTAGTTATCAATGATTCTATTTCTGTGACTCGTGGTTTTCCTGAATGCAGATTAGAGTTTTTTTGAGACAACGCCAAATGTCTCCTGGGGGGTATTCTAAATGTCCTTGTCGTCTTGTTTCACTTGATACGGTCTCACCGCTATCTATTTAACATGGTAGTGACGCCGTATCAATTGATACGAGACGACAAGGAAATTTAGAATCCCCTGATCCCGAATAGGGAAGAAGTGTGTTAATTGTTTGTCAAAGCGCTACGAATTTTACACTTACAAGTCGCTCTTGCCTTTATTCTGTGTCAAAAACAGACGATTGATTAGGCATTCTATTTGTTCTACATCTGAGGTTGCCTACTATTTTCAACCCTTCCCTTCCGATGAGCCAAACGTGACTCTTGTAGGCCACAAATGATATGTTTAAAAATACTTTTCCGTCCGATTTTGCAATTCTATGCCTAATAATTCTAATTTTTCTGATTAATAATTCTGATTTTAATTCTATAACTACTAAATCAGTAGTTAAGACCTCCCATCACCGAGAGATCAACTCAAAATTTTAGCTATCAGTGTAATATGAGCTCTTTTCGAACATTCGTCATCTTGACAGTTTCGTGATAAAATCGAGCACAGCTCGAGATCGAGGCTAGTCATGGAGTGGATCATGTTACCAGTTACGCTCATAAAATTGCGAGTGGAATGTCAACAACCTGTCATCGTAATTCTCAGATAATTCATTCATTCATTTCCTTTACACGATAGCAAGAACAGAGATATTTTATACTACAAACCATTCTTACCCAACTTGTTAAAATTATATTGGAAAATTTATTTCTAATTATACTAAAAGTAAAATTGATCTATGAAAGAAATAAGTATAGGTAAATTTACAAATTGCATAATGATTTATTACACCAAATGAATAAATTAATAGAGCTGAAAATGGTTTTATTCAAGGAACATTCATAATATTGTAAACGGCTAAGAATTATGACCGTATGATCATCGACTACCAAATTATCGTATCAGGCGACAAGAAATAAGTATATATACATTTTGTACTTGAGTAATGATTAAAATCAGGGCAGATTTTCATTACCTTCATGAACATCCATAATGTTAAAATTATCCAACAAACGAATGAAATGAAATGATGTGGAATGACTACGAAGAAAGTAGGTATACTACCTAAACTAATAATCGTTATTCAATAATTGTACAAAAACAAAAACTTGTAAATAGACTGCCAAGCACCTTTCCCCCTAAAAGGATTGAGATCTAAAAGAAGGGCCCAGCAATAGTATATTGTTGAAACATTTTCGCACTTAAAATTCGTGAAATCATTTCGCCCAGTTACTGCCGCCAAGCACAACACTATACGCCTAACGTTGTGTCCCAATTGGAAGAATTAAATCTATGTTAACCATCATTGTAAACTTTAACAAAATTATAAAAATTAAAAACAACTTAAAAAAATTAATTTAAAATCGAAATTAAAAAAATTAAAAATAAAGCTTGGCGCATTGTGTCAACAAGAAGGCAACATAAGAAAGAAGATGACGATAAAGGAGCAGAAGAAAGACAGAAAGTAGGAAGAAGATAGAAGAAGTCTACATGGTCGGTGCAAATTCAATGCGCCAAGCTTTATTTTTAATTTTTTTAATTTCGATTTTAAATTAATTTTTTTAAGTTGTTTTTAATTTTTATAATTTTGTTAAAGTTTACAATGATGGTTTACATAGATTTAATTCTTCCAATTGGGACACAACGTTAGGCGTTAGGCGTTTATTGTAACTCCGCCCACTTTTGGCTCTACCACAGGCTACAACAAGCTGCAGTTTTGGCAGATTTTGCAGTGTAAACAAACATACCTCTTGGGAATTCATTGATTCATTTTTATTTAAAATAGCCTCAAGCGAGAAGAACTTGAACATATTGATAATATTTGATACAATATTTCGTCCTGTTTGGCAGAACTTCTTCAGGTTTCAAATTCAAATAAATGTCGACCTGAAGAAGTTCTGTGAAACAAGACGAAATATTGTATGCAATTATAATAAATTTAGCTTACGTAGAAAGTTCAAGAGAATTGTCTCATTTCATTAAAAAATCCTTTTGACTATGTACACTTGGCACATTTAAAATTGATCGGTGAGCAAATTTGAATGACTGCTGGTCATGCTCCATATCAATCAAAGCTTGTTATTATCATTGAAATGTGAGGTCACCTACTAGAGTGAGACAAAGAGATCGCTTGGACTGACTTCTGATGGTGCGATCTAACATTTTTCAGCCAATCAGATTTATTGAACGATCAATATTAAATGTGCCAAGTGTACCTACATATTGATTGTTTTTGACAACGAAAAAGTAACGCCAGAGTGATGCATCAGAAGCGTGAAAGCCGTACTTCATATTGCAAAACTCGAAAACATTCACTACGACCCCCCCCCCCCCCCCCCCCCCCCCCCGATAACCAGGAAAGAACCGACATCAATTTTTTTTTTAAATCCTGTGTTACACGTGTGAGTCGATTTGAGATGTCCGAGGGTGACACGATTAATTGGAAATGAACTATAATCTGACCAAGAATGTGCAAGAAAGACTTCATTTAAATGATCGATACTGTTGGGGGGGGGGGGGGGGGGGGGGAATGGGAACTCCTCTGCTCTCTATTCTCCTCGATGCTATCTCTCATTTATCAGTACAAATTGTATATAATGTACACCCAACAAATCATAAAACTATATTCGAACGAAACATATTGCTGCTGGTCAGGTTAATCAATCCTTGTTATTATCAATGAGATCAGAGCTCACCTACTAGAGTTAGATGACGAGTTAGCATAGACTTCATCGGATGATGCCATCACATTTTTTTCAGACAATCCTTTTCTTTCAAATACCGTTTTATGATTTGTGGAGTGTATGTAGAGCTCTCGCCAGGCAAGTGAGAGGTATACCTACCGGATTCCAGCCTCAATTCGGCAGGATATTTTCTACTTCGCAAATCCCTTCTAATCGATTCAAGAAAATTACTGAAAGTTATCATGAGGAAATTGAAAATTTATAAGTTGAAAGAAAACGTATAGCGCCTCAATATGAACAGTAATGAGTGTATCAATGTTTAAATTTGATGCACTGGTGATACAGATGCAACTGACTTCGTTAGGTAGAACTTTGGTTTCTGCAAGGGGTGGTGTCCGAGTTCATTAGTAAAATCGGTAATAATGTAGTTACCCTGTTATTATTTTGATGAGTGATGCGTGTTTGGTTGAAGATGTTGTCCATATCGGTTCTCGCTCATTAACACATTACACTAAGTCCTAGTTAATTAATTTAGATAAAGGTTAAAATAATTCAACAACCTTAAGGTTGTTGAATTAGTTTTTCTTTATAAAACACTATCGAATATCATAGAATACCATCATGAATATTGATAAAAGTGCTCAATATTCTCACAACATTGTCAAAACTATGAAGCACTATTAAATCATTACCCGGTGATGAGATACATTGAGCAACAAAATTGGGAGATGACTTTGTTCAGTTATGACCTACGACCAGTATTACTAAATATGGTCGAAGTTTTTTACCATTTCTTTAATAACATTTGTGTAAATTGATTAGTAATTAATTAATAAGATTTCTTGTGATATAATATCAAATGTTATAAAATCATCCCATCAGGAAATACACCTGACGAGTTGACAATTCAAATGGAATACTCAATTTCTTATATTTGGGTTCTTGATATTATGTTACATTACTTATCTATATCTTACTCAAAGCAAAAATGAGTTGTAATATAAACAAATAATCTTTCGTGAAATGTTACGTTCTCATAACGAATGCCGAAAATGTAAGCGGTAACAAAACTCCCGTTGCATTCGATATTTTTCTCTCAATATTTACCCAATTGACATGATTTTTTTTTAGGTCAACAAAGATGTTTATTTTCCCGTACTCAAAGCGAAATGTAGATATACGCTCTTTGAGAGAACAATAAATTACTAAAAATCATCGCTTTCTACCATTTCTAAAATAGGGGTTATTTGTTAATTTGGGGATGAGCAAATAATAATAATAATTCAATAAAAACTAACGAGTCCGTAGATTCGTCAGTCCTTCAACATTATTCTAGCGCAAAGAGAATGAAATTAGCTCCTTTTTTTGCGGGAGACTTTCGTAAAAAAAATCACTTTGAAGCAGCCTTATTGGTCAATAAGATTTCGCGTGAGATATTAAATGAGATCAAAAGGTAATCCTATCAGGTATTACAACTCAAGTAACTACTTTTCTTAGTTTTAATTGAATTACACATACTTTTTGTTTCATTGAAGGTTTAAAAGTCCGTGATGAGATCATATTACGATACTTGGAACTCAGCTTCAAGCAAACAGCTGGAAAGTGATAAACAATGCACTATTCAGAAATGTCACGTCCGCAGAATGATTTAATGTGACAAGCACTCTGAGATGTATGTAAGTGATCCAAAATCCCCCCCTTCCACTCGTTGTTGGAAACTAAGATTTCAACTTCAAGATAATCGAATTTTTGTGGCTATAATTTTCGGGTCAATATGTCCCCGATTGGTCTGATTTTTTTAATGCAGATTCCCAAAAGATGCCTCTTTTGCTGTAAAGTGGCGGAATTTCGATATTCGCTCTGTGAGAGACGCAATAAATTATTCAAAAACATCGTTTTCTTAAATAATTTCTAAAATGTAAGGGATGTTTGTTAATTTGGGGATGAGCAAATAATAATAATTCAACTAAAACAAATCTTCCCGTAGATTCGTAAGTCTTTCAACATTATTCTGGCGCAAAGATAATGAAATTATCTCCTATTTTGCGGGAGATTTCCTGTCTTAAATGGAATAAATGGTCTAAGAATAACACATACATGAATAATGTCCATTTTCACTTTGAAGGGGGGTCTTAAGTTTAACATCTACTTAGGGCCGGTCTTTCAATACTCTGTTAAATAAGTTAACACTTACTTAGTGATAATTCAAGAAATGCCATTGGTTGTTGCCATGACAATATAGTTCTAATCAACTGTTTAAAATTTAGCATATTATTGAAAGATCGGTCCTTAGTGGCCATTCTAGTAATATCATTGGCTGTTATTGTTGCCGGGACAATCAAGTCTTACAAACGTTTAAAACTTAGCAGAGCATAGAAAACTTGCCCTTCGAATGGTTGGGTCCTACACACACGTGTGTAATGCGACCTTCGAAATGAAGGGGAAGAATTGACACGTGGAATGTTAGGGAATCGTCTGAATCCACTGTAGCTATCAACGTAGTTGTGTCAAAGAATCGAACTATCTTATTATTATATTAGATCGTGTTCTTTACATAAAAACCCGGCACCTCCACCGAAACATAACTCGTTTGAATATCAGTTGTGTTTTCACATTAGTTAAATAATAATTTGGCATCCACATTGATTGAACCAAATCCGATCATATTACTAAACATTTCTTTTTTGCTGTCAAAATAAATTAAGGCTTCACATGTGGGGAATCGATCTGAAATCAGTGACAACAAAACGAACTTCGAACACATGTCCCGACATGAATATTATTCTGTCACTTTTGATCAACTCAAGTCAAACCACGAATTAATCACAACTCACCTCACACCAAGCTCATTTCGTTTCATCATTTTCATATTCAAATCTCCACCGCAAATCCAATATTTCCAATCATATTTGGGAATGTATTTTTTGTTCTCGGCTCTTTTGCCATCATCGAAGGCAAGACAGCAACACTGATGATTGATGGTTGACTGTTGATGACGAGCGGTCACACCCCACCGAACAACCACATATCACCACTGATGACGTACTCAAACATTATCAAAATGTCAATCAATACGATGAAAGGAATATATTACATTACATGAATGACTGCCTGTTGAGACGAATGGATGGCAATATGGTGCTTGTTTTTTTCCTGTTGTTAATTAGTTTTATTATTCATTATTCAGGAAATAACATGCATTCTTCTTTATGGGTGCCAAGAGAATTTAATTTGTGATTGCATTCATCGATATTGATTGATAATTGATTGATTTGTAGAAATGACATGTGCACACAGTGTACCTAAAGGCTATTTTTTCTACAGACACTGTATATTTAAAAATCATTGATAGATTAGTAATTTCTTACTATAATACATTTTTATTTTCCGCTTCTCTTTGAATGAATGACAAGCAACGTTGATTTGTTTCCAAATAAATTAGACTTGAGCGGTATTTAAAGAATAATTATTAAAAATGGTCAATAAACATCTTATTTGCTAGTGTCCTCTCGATGTTTGCTAAACATTCTCTATCCAGCGTCTATTGTTATGCGGTGTCATGCAATGTGAAGTTATTTGTTAATTTCATTGCTTCCGTCACAAATGAATGCCTCAAGTCATACTGTGAGCTGATGCCATTTGGACTCACACTTGAGCACTTGGTATCTATGTAATTGCTTTATATATCAACCCAACTGACACCCACCAGATCAGCATTTGCTTTGTCTAACACTATTGTCTAGGTGCAGTGCAGTGTAATGTCCGACAGCATCTTGACGTGACACATAGATGAGGTACGAGATAATCCCGATTAGATATCGACGAGATAATAGGCGCTATTCTCATTCGTAGTTTTTGACTCTAATACACTCTGGACCGATCCGTCAGACTTCCAACATTTTATTTTATTAACCCTTCATATTGGGTATCTTAATTCTCATTAGTCATTCCTGGCACAATTTTACAAACAATTCAATTGCATGAAGTCTGGCTGAAATTACACAATTATTTCTTAATATTATAGTGCATAAATTTGCTCATTAATTTGTTTTAATTAACGTGTATGTTAATTATGTTTTGCTAAGGATGCATATTATCTCTTAAAAAAACTAAATTGAGCTTGAAAAATATACGAGTACATCGTTTTTATACAAACAATATCTACTTTTTCTCCAATTAAAAAGTTTTCCAAATCTCTTATGCCTGTATATATACATAACGTCTGTAGAGAAATGTCAGTTTTAATGAATGTCTCATTAATATTATCGCAAATGAATTCTGCATACTCATTAAAAAAAGGACTGAATTTATGACAATAGAGAGCCGATGACAATATTGCACTATGGTGCATCATTTCAGTCAGCTCGATAATTATTTTGTAGAACGTTTATTTGGAGTGCTCTGAAAATATTCAACTCAACTCCTCGCTATTCAAAACACATACAATTCAGAACTCTGAATGAAATCTAGTAAAAGATAAGTAACACTGAGTAGGCGCCTATTCGCAAATAAGTTAATGAGACCAAATTATACTTTTCAATATTTTCATCAAGTTTTTGTATGCATAATAGGCTAATAGCAATATATCAGATCTTTGAAAAGACATACATTCCAGACATAAATCACATGTACTAACTGGAAATATATGTGTAAATGCAAAGTAGCATTAAATAATATTTCTATCTTCTCGATTCCTGTAACTTATGCAATCCCGCGTAAGCTATGTAAGTTGGGTGGACTAACCAGCACGGAGGAATTCCGTCCAGTAATAATCTTCACCGTATATCTCAATAGAAATCGAATGAAAGGAATAAATCAGCGAATGAAACGGAGCCGCGTGTGGCGCCTGTATGCTGGCGCTAAGCTTCCATGGCTTACAATAGTGTCATTCGCAGGTCCCGGGTTCGACTCCCAAAACGGCAATCTATTCTGGATCTGGATTGTGTTGATTGGCAGATCGAGTCTGGTGGAGTGATTTGTGTTTGACCCGCGGTCCAGAGCAGCATCCGAGAGTTTTAGTGATAATCATTGCAAATACACAATTTCACGACTGCGTATATTAATCGGGCGTGCTTCTTCAAAATTTTCATATCCTGACAAATATAAATTCAGGGTTTATACTACATATTTCTTGAATTTGCAACACGAATTGTGCGTATGTCTCTAATACTCAAATCAGTTGTAGAGTTTATTTCGTTCGTGGTCCGATTATCTGAATTCTGATGATCTATTTTACAATATAACGATTGCTCCTAAACACAACCCCTTCGTCAATCAACCCTCTTTAGTGATTTTTCGTCCAAACTTGACAATCCTCCAGTATTGACAGAGTGTCTAGACATCGGTTCCATTTCAGATTAACACGATCTAAACCAAAGCTTATATCATAGTAAATAAACACGTTCCCTCTCTCCAGTGGCCAACGTGTGCATTATAAACTAGTTTGCCAACCGGGAGAGTAGTTATTTGATGATACTTTTCACAAGTCTGGTCAAAATGCATAATTAATCACCTTATCCTCATCACTCGAACAAGTACTCAAATATTCTGTACTTTCTGGTCTTCATGAGGAGGTCGGCTGTGGTTCAAGCTAACCCATGAAAATGTAAATTACTGTTGAATAATCTAACTATAGACAAACTAGTAACTAACTTAACTTCTATCAAACTAATTACTACTTGCAACTAACTGAATTTGTTATAGACTTTATTGAATTGAAGAGAAGTGTGGATGTAAAAGGAGGATAACTCAACTCAAACTAAGATATCCACCATTCAAATTTATAAAGTAGGACAGCGAGAGCCCATTCGTGTCTTCGCGAAACTGTTTATGTGTAGTGTAACTCAAATCTAGCTCTTTTACAATAAGCATTTAATAAGGTACTTGTTGAAGAGGACAATAAATTGTAGCTATGATGTGTTGGTAGTTCGAATGGATACTCAATTGGATAAGAGACGAAAAGTTTTAATTGCGACTTTCATAGAACTTAATCTTCAACATTTCTTCCTAGATTTACTTATGTAATCTATAAAAACTGCAAAGAAATGCTTCTAATTATGTTACACATGTGGTGTCGTAGAGGTGACGAGGCCTTGATGTAATGTGCCGTAACTACTGTAGTATAGCTATTGTTCTATCATCACGTTAGGTCAGGGTAAGAGTGTTTTATTATACATTATGTTTATTGGTGTAATTTCTTTCTTTACAGGTAAGTTCTTGAACACTTGTGTACGTCTTTTCTCGTGGCGTGATGTAGAAGTATGAAAACATCGCGGTAAGAAAAGTTTGTTTGTTTTATTTATGGCTGATGATAATTATGTAACGAGCACAATTGTTTAGAATTGGTTTCCCCACACTTTGATGTTTTTACATTCAGATATTGAGTTTTTTGAGTACCTCTAGTTTGTTTTTTGTTTTCTTCCTTGTAGAATATGCAAATGGGTGGAGTTACCACATCCACTTAAAACTCTAAGAGATAGGAAAACTTACTTATCTAGACAGAAAAATGTTGATCAATGTTTGAAGCAACCGTAGGAGTGTTTCCATTTGCCTTTTGCAACTCTTCGATCTTAGTTGCCATTTAGTGTTAGTTGCCACTTAGTGTTGTTGCCATTTTAATAAAATGAACAGTCTAACCAAATCATATGCATGTTCGATTCGAATGAAATTTAGTTTATTTTTTTATTTTTGTTTTATGTCATAAGAGAATTGAAAAAGGAACAGCAACAAATGGTTCAGAAGTAAGATAATTTTTCCGCTTCAGTTTTGAGTTAGGTACTAAAGTACTTACCATATTAAAGTAGTTATCGAATAATGCTAGTTTTGGGGCCGTTCGAATAGAATTATTACAAAATATTCCATTATGACTTCTGAAAATCGGGCAATTAGTTGAGATAAGCGTGTTTACAAGTTGTCACAATATTCAACGAGAAAGAAAAAACATTCTATTTCCGAGAACGGTTCATTTGTAATTAACGTTATTTTTCTTAGAGTTTAGGTAATTTTGTTGTTTCAACAAAGTACTGCGTGACCTTCCCTGACCAAAGATAATTCCTTAGATAACAAGTAATTATGTTCGAGCACTAATTACATACGAATAGTCCGTTTAGGCTTATCTACAAGTTGAGAAAAGAATGTCACAGTAAAATAACCATCATTAACCAATCACGGACGTCAAACATTATTCTTTCTATTTTAAATAATAAGTATGGCCTGAAATCCAAAGAAAAACGCTTTTTATAATTATCCATCAAACACCAATAAAATCAGTCTGCATTTATTCCACGTATTCTGAATTTTATGACCATTCCAAATACCTAACAAAATGAGAACAAACTATTATTGAAAGGCATCCCTCCAGAAATGTGGAGCCATTTCAGGCTCCACATTCTGGGTCCGCATAGATCGTTTTTGAGTTTTGCGTTTAACGTTTTTTTTTAAACCATCACAAATCCGCCGCATGCGGATTTTACATTCGTGGCGCTGCACAATGCACATACCTACACTTTGAAAAGTCTTAAAAAAAGTGTCGATATTTAACTTGAAAAAGAAATACAAAAAGCTCTGCGGACGCAGCTTTACACCAATCAAGTTTTGAATCATGACTGAAGATCAAACCAATTAAACGAAATTAAGCACAGCAACCAGGACAATTCTAAGTGAAAACTGTAATATTGCATAACATAAATTTAATAATTTAACATTTCACTTGAAGGATATTGATTTATAAAAAAATATTTTATTAGTCGAAAGTTTGTTTCAAGACCCCACTTTGCTCCGTGTAATTCAGGATGCATGTCTCCCTATGCAACAGCCAGACGACAGCTGGATGTAAATGCTTGGTTGCATCCCGTTACCTGTTTCATTGACGCCCCCGCATCCACTGCTGACGTCACAGACGCCGCTCACATGTGAGTGACGTCATTGCGTCGCGACGCTCGCACATGCGTGGCGTCGCATTCACGCGTCAACGCTGTGGTTTTTACCGCCGATTGCAGTTCAATCACATTCGAAGATCAATAATATATTAGGCGGGGAAAAACACAGCGAGATTGCAATACATTACTCTGCTGCAGTCTTCATTGTTATTTCAATTCACGTTAATAATTAAAAACAATTTTCACTGTTAGTTTCAATGCTAATGCAATGGTGAATTTTTTTGTTGAGCAGCAATCATTTGTTTTACTTTAGTGTATATTTTTTTAATTTAGTGTAATTATACGTTAAGAATGTATACCCACACAATTTTAAAATTTTATTTAAAAGAACTCCTGCAGCTCAACAAAAATAGCTGTTCTCAGTTTTTATATTTACTTGTGTTGTACTTGTATATTTTCAGCAAACAATTATAAACGAGCGATATTGCATAATGTATTAGGTACCTACCAAAGTGCGAATCGATTTATTATCAAAGGCATATTCAAATAATTTTCCTTTTTCATTGACAGTACATGCAGGTTTTTATATGAAGAAGTTAACAAAATGTATATTGCAAGTTTTCTTTTTCTGTTTATACTCATGAAAAATTAAGAGAAAACGTGCTAATATATTCGTGCTCAATTAGAGTATCATTGAGATAGTTTGATGTTTTATCAAGTCTTTTGATGTCCTTTACTTTTTATTAACTTTTTCCTTGAGATTTATATTTAAATATTCGTCAAACGTAGCGTATGCAATGCTATTTGCATTTTCACGCTACGTGAAAGCAAATCATAATGTAATTGATCAATATCAATAGCCGTAGCGTGTTGTTTATATTGACATTAAATTAATACTATCAAAATTGTCGTTGGAGCGAGAAAAAATTCGTTCAACGACACGAGAAGCATGCTACATTCTTATCAACCAAGGTGATATACGTTAAAAAGCGTATATAACCTACACGAAAAATAGATATACGCTTCTACCTTTTCGAAGTTGAAAAGCATCACATAAATAACTCTCAGAAAGTCAAAAGTTGTGCGCATGCGCTCACATTCTCGTGTGTTGACGTTTGTTCATGAATAAATCACCATTTTGTTCGTGGAGACGGTGTATTTGGAACCCTTGTTGCTTGCAGCAGATGAAAATATAAGACCAACACAACCATGGCGACAGATAAGACTAGAGTATGTCTGATGATTGCCTGACCATCACCTAATGTAATATACAAGCAGTGGAATTATTCAGTAGGGGTTTTCTCAGTGAACAGTAAGATTGAGGTTATGTGAACACTGATTTGAACTTGCAGCGCCGACAGTGCTCTCTGACGGTCAATTTCATCGAACTGTTTCGATCGTTGTGCTGGATGAAATTGCTATACATACATTAACGTATCATTATAAAATACTATAAACCAGTGGAATTAAATTTTCTGTAATATGTTAACTGTTTTTTCAACCTTTGATGGCCAATTTGTTTTGTAAGAAGACTAAGTAACGAAACAAAAATAGTAATGTAATTAAAGCCAGATATTTTGTATTCGTGTTTACTTGCAGTTCGTCAAACGAAGTAATTAAAATGTTACTAACTTGTTTGGAGTACATTTTTCATCGGGTTTTTGGTAGTCTACTTTCTGTATTTTAAGAAAAATCTGTATGTTTCTATGAAGGATGTTTCTGTATCTCTTTTCTCAATGCCACGCGCTGAATTCGATGATACTTCATATTCTATTGTAAAACTTTTTGAAAGAAAGTTATAAGGACAAGTTTTCCCCCTTTATACTTCGAATTCCTTTTGTTGCATTTTCCTATGTGACTTCTCCTAATTGCCATATTTTCCTCTAAATAAAGCTCGTTATGTGTCTAAGCTCTATTTGGAAGTTTATATATTCGAGCTTGCTAGAAGGAAAACTATTGCTGGGCCTTGCTTGCTGTCAAGGATAAGATTAAAATTATATTTTGTAACCATTATCTTATCTTATGAAAAGTTGTCAATGTATTATCTTTCCCATATCCGCATTTTATTTATTATTATACATAACTGTTAACTTTTGAATGTCAAATGAGCGACACTTCTAGTACTTGCTGCTTCAATGAGAACCACCTGTTTGTCACAAAAGTTAACGAGGAAATCCTGACTCTTTGGATAAAGAAACGCAGTTTACTGCTGAGTGACAGGAGCACATGTTTCAATGCAGACAAAACTAATGAGCAGTGACGCTCGCTCTCGACAAAATTAGCAGGTATTTTATTTCATGTTCTCAATCAGACTGAAGTGCTTACTATAGAAATGGTCACAGCTTAAATGCTAAATGCATGTTTTCTTCACTGTAATTTCATAGAAGTGTTCAAAAGTTGTAAAGCTGCTTTCATAAACTTGATCACTTTGAATGTTAAGTAATTTTACAAATGTATACATTTACTTATGCTCCCACCAAATCGAGTGTCAGTTTTCACAACTGTTTGCACTTTGGGGTAAAGAATAAAGATAGGCGATAGAACTTATTTTTAAAACAAAATTCCTGATAGTGATAGGGAAAATGAGTATTAAAGGGACCTTGAGTGAAAATGTCCTATCACCGACCAACTAAATTTTAATTTTACGATATTTACCGAAATGAGGTTACAATGCGGTTTTTATGAGTATACGTACAAAAATTTACTTTCTACGAAAATCTCACAACATATTAGAAAGGGTAATTATTTTCCTCTGACATCCACCGTACACAGATCGGTAAAGTTAATTTATTTGATGCTAGATTTGATGCACGACGAAGGCCTATCTATGCGAACATTGTTTTGTTTCGGTGTGCGACGCTTCTGTTGATGATGTTCATGACGTTATCGACCACGGCCAGTTGGAGTCGGTCTTGTCACGTGACTATCTCGTCTTGAGCTCCACGGAGTGCGGAGCGATCTTCGTCAGGTCCTGGCCGTGACAGTTATCGCCTGCTGGCCGTGACGTCAGAGCGTCCCGACGCAGTCGAGTGGCGTCAGCGCCGGAAGCGAGCCGACTAATGCGGCGGCTGGGAGAGATGCTACTCGATCACGGTCCGTAAGAGCGTTCTGTGTCGCCCGACAGCGCGGTTTTGTCGAGTGCTAATAAGGGCGGGCGAACCTGGAGCGTTGCAGATGCTTTCAAAGTCATTAAAGGGGAATTACATCACATGATTCGCCTCTATATAAAACACGCATCTGTTTCTCCGAGTAAGTGATTTATTTCAGCACTCCAAATTTTGCCTCAAGCAAGTTAAATCCCAGAAAAAACACTCCGTGTAAAAATACCAGCCAAGTCTCTTTAACTATAAAAAAAAATAGAAGAAATCTAAAAATTCAGCACTGAAAAGGAGTGATATCAAAAAAGGAGCCAAGTCAACGAATTTTCCAAATTTTAATCGTACCATTGAAATAAAAATATCAACCCCCGAGAAATACTTAAAAAAAGGACTTGGCGCATCGTTTTTTTAAAGACACTTTTCTATCCTAAAAGTATAGGAAGAACTCTACAAGTATATTTTCCTGAGTATATCACATTCATTATCGACGAATCATACTACGTTTTAATATAACTAGTACTCTTACCTACTGGCAGTTTTGGTATTTTGTCAATATTCAGAGGAAATAAACGGATAAACGAATAACGAATAAACGGAAGCGGCCTAGTCTATTCGTTATTGCCACTATTTCTAGGGTCATATTAATCAATCATACTTCTCAATATCGTGACTGAGGGAAATAGCGAAAGCGCTCATTACAAGAAGGCCGTCAATGAGATTTGTATAAGTGACTAGTGCACTGAGCCATGCTGCTCAAATAATTACTGACTAGATTTTTCTCTAAAGTAATACGTTATGTAATTTATGAATTTTTTTGGTATAAAATGTTAATTAATAGCAATTAATTACACGGCGAGAAGGTTCAAAGTATAATGCTGTAGTAGGTATGTTGATGTACCCACAAAACTATAGGTACCTACCAATCACAAACACAACTGTTCTGTATTTATTGCTTGTAAGACAATGCTATGTTTCTTTGCGTACTTATATTTAAATTTAAAATATTTTACAGAATGTTCAATATTTAATTTGAAAGTTTTGTCCCAATTTTTCTAGGCATTTCTGAACTACGTAGTATGTGAGTGGCATAAGCTTAAGAATAGAAAAATGTCTTTAAAAAAACGATGCGCCAAGTCCTTTTTTTAAGTATTTCTCGGGGGTTGATATTTTTATTTCAATGGTACGATTAAAATTTGGAAAATTCGTTGACTTGGCTCCTTTTTTGATATCACTCCTTTTCAGTGCTGAATTTTTAGATTTCTTCTATTTTTTTTTTATAGTTAAAGAGACTTGGCTGGTATTTTTACACGGAGTGTTTTTTCTGGGATATCACTTCTTTTGTTAGTTTATTCATACAGCTTGTAGCACATGTCCGAGCAGGGACTAATTTCTTTAAAAAAATACGCCTCAACCGATTTGGTTACTATGAAAAGTTGCGTTTGGTATAAGATGAAAATGATTATCCAAGAAGAATAGCTTAAGTTTCGTTATAATCGATCCAGCCGTTTTCGATACATGACGTCACTTCCGGTTTTGAAATAGCGGCCGAATTCCGGTATAGGTAATAAGAAAACAATCTAGTTTTATCTAGTTGATACCTTCATGAACGACCATCTGAATTCCTAATCCCTATATTTCCGTAAAATCGGTCATGCCGTTTGTAATATATGACGTCACTTCCGGTTTCATTTAGTGGTTCCTGCCGCCATTTCCGGTACCATTAATTTATTTATTCATTTTTCACAATTGATTTTTCAAATAAATAGCAGAATGAATACGCAGGAGCTAGTTCAGTTGCAATCGTTACAGGCGTTTTAGATATATGACGTCACTTCCGGTTTCAGGAATGGCGGCCGAGAACACTGCTACCTTGAATATATAAATTGTATTGTCTATGTTACAATGTAAGTTAATTATGTACGTATTTTAAGTATAATTTGTTGAAATAAGTTAAATATTGCGTATTTATGACGTCACTTCCGGTTTAGAAAATAAGAAAATAATATATTTTTTATTGATACTTCATATAGATGACCATCTAAATCGAATGGCGCTAATTTCGTTCTAATCGGCCCAGACGTTTTTGAGTTATGACGTCACTTCCGGTTTAAAAATGGCGGCACAAAAAATCACAAGAGGCAAGGTATCATCAGACGCCAAAAGTGCATATGTGGTAAAAGTTTCAGGTCGATCGGTTTAGCCGTTTAGGCTGTGGCGCTGTCAACAGGGTTTCCTGATATCATCAGAATCATCATCTTCAGAATCAGAAAGTGGTGTAATTTCACTGTTTTCTCGGTCCTCTAGCGCGCAAATGGCATAACCTATTGTTCCCAAATTTGGTATATGTAGTGGGGTGGGCCATAGCTCGAAATTAAGACATTTCACAACAATGTGAGATTTTCCAATTTTAAGATCCAGTAGGCCGAAAATGCCATGTTGTTGCTTACAGTAAAAGTGTTTGGTCTGCTCCTCAGTTTATTAGGCATTTACGGTATGTTGAGTGACTGTGAGTGTATAGTACGACTTGGCTGGGTGGAGCGACCGCTCCACTAGATTGTCAATCCAGGAACTTACTTTGGAAATTTATCCAAAATTCAAATAAATATGTGTAGGTACTGTGAAAATGTCTATAATAATGTGAGATGTTCAAGATTACTTTCTGGAAGACAATTGAAACTAGTTCGGAGCTTGGAGGGATCTGGAGGGTGCTGATCTGGCGCATCGGTCTTACTTTATACAACTGGTGGACCCATACATCTTGGGCTTCAGTTAAACTAGAGTTTATCGCTACGGCAAACAATCTTATTCATGAGATTAATTACCAGTAATCACAGTGAATACACTAGTTACGACAGGAGACAATTAATTACTTTATTATTTGTTTTATTTTCTTCGATCAAAAGTTCGAATAGCTCAACATCCAACTGCGCGAATGCACTTTAGACTGTGTTTCACCGTGTTCCTAATCCTCTCTGCTACTGAATCAATACAAAGGGAAGTAAATTTTCTGGGATTATTTTTTCGTCAGTCAACTTTTTAATTATTTCGCGAGACTCCAGCGCGTGGACCAACTCGTCAGACTCCCGAGAACTCCGGGCCTAACACCAACAGTTCGTCAGTCAACTTTTTAATTATTTCGCGAGACTCCAGCGCGTGGACCAACTCGTCAGACTCCCGAGAACTCCGGGCCTAACACCAACAGTTCGTGGACCAACTCGTCAGACTCCCGAGAACTCCGGGCCTAACACCAACAGTTCGTCGACCAACTCGTCAGACTCCCGAGAACTCCGGGCCTAACACCAACAGTTCGTCGACCAACTCGTCAGACTCCCGAGAACTCCGGGCCTAACACCAACAGTTCGTGGACCAACTCGTCAGACTCCCGAGAACTCCGGGCCTAACACCAACAGTTCGTGGACCAACTCGTCAGACTCCCGAGAACTCCGGGCCTAACACCAACAGTTCGTCGACCAACTCGTCAGACTCCCGAGAACTCCGGGCCTAGGCCTAACACCAACAGTTCGTGGACCAACTCGTCAGACTCCCGAGAACTCCGGGCCTAACACCAACAGTTCGTGGACCAACTCGTCAGACTCCCGAGAACTCCGGGCCTAACACCAACAGTTCGTCGACTAACTCGTCAGACTCCCGAGAACTCAGGGCCTAACACCAACAGTTCGTGGACCAACTCGTCAGACTCCCGAGAACTCCGGGCCTAACACCAACAGTTCGTGGACCAACTCGTCAGACTCCCGAGAACTCCGGGCCTAACACCAACAGTTCGTGGACCAACTCGTCAGACTCCCGAGAACTCCGGGCCTAACACCAACAGTTCGTCGACCAACTCGTCAGACTCCCGAGAACTCCGGGCCTAACACCAACAGTTCGTAGACCAACTCGTCAGACTCCCGAGAACTCCGGGCCTAACACCAACAGTTCGTGGACCAACTCCTCAGACTCCCGAGAACTCCGGGCCTAACACCAACAGTTCGTCGACCAACTCGTCAGACTCCCGAGAACTCCGGGCCTAACACCAACAGTTCGTGGACCAACTCGTCAGACTCCCGAGAACTCCGGGCCTAACACCAACAGTTCGTGGACCAACTCGTCAGACTCCCGAGAACTCCGGGCCTAACACCAACAGTTCGTGGACCAACTCGTCAGACTCCCGAGAACTCCGGGCCTAACACCAACAGCGCGTGGACCAACTCGTCAGACTCCCGAGAACTCCGGGCCTAACACCAACAGCGCGTGGACCAACTCGTCAGACTCCCGAGAACTCCGGGCCTAACACCAACAGTTCGTCGACCAACTCGTCAGACTCCCGAGAACTCCGGGCCTAACACCAACAGCGCGTGGACCAACTCGTCAGACTCCCGAGAACTCCGGGCCTAACACCAACAGCGCGTGGACCAACTCGTCAGACTCCCGAGAACTCCGGGCCTAACACCAACAGCGCGTGGACCAACTCGTCAGACTCCCGAGAACTCCGGGCCTAACACCAACAGCGCGTGGACCAATCGCCAGACTCCCGAGAACTCCGGGCCTAACACCAACAGCGCGTGGACCAACTCGTCAGACTCCCGAGAACTCCGGGCCTAACACCAACAGCGCGTGGACCAACTCGTCAGACTCCCGAGAACTCCGGGCCTAACACCAACAGCGCGTGGACCAACTCGTCAGACTCCCGAGAACTCCGGGCCTAACACCAACAGCGCGTGGACCAACTCGTCAGACTCCCGAGAACTCCGGGCCTAACACCAACAGCGCGTGGACCAACTCGTCAGACTCCCGAGAACTCCGGGCCTAACACCAACAGCGCGTTGACTAACTCGTCAGACTCCCGAGAACTCCGGGCCTAACACCAACAGCGCGTGGACCAACTCGTCAGACTCCCGAGAACTCCGGGCCTAACACCAACAGCGCGTGGACCAACTCGTCAGACTCCCGAGAACTCCGGGCCTAACACCAACAGCGCGTGGACCAACTCGTCAGACTCCCGAGAACTCCGGGCCTAACACCAACAGCGCGTGGACCAACTTATCTCCACCGAAGAGCTGCTATTGTTTTTTGTTATTATTAAAACTTAGTGTTGAAATCTGGGGACGGTGGATCGTGACAGGATTTAAGAAAAGGAGATTATAAATTATGCGGGCTTCTCAGCCAAGGAGTCATTCTTCATCCTCATCTCACTCGGTTTATTCTCTTCTATTATGCTGCTTCGTCTTCCTCCAAGTAGACTGGCTCTTAAAGTTTTCTACTTAAATAGGGCACATTTATCAACTGCTAAGAAGTAGTTTACCACATCTTTTATTTTGTTTTAGGGGATTATTCCGGTATGCTTGCGGGCGAACTTATCTTAAATTATTATGAAAATCAAGATTTGTTCTGTGCAGACAAAATCAAGTTTCGGTTACAATAAAAAAGTGATATTTTCTTGTCTACAAATAAATTTACCTAAGGTAAAATTAGAAAGATTATCTATCGTTTCCTTACGGCTATACCTTTTTATTTGTATTTAAATCATCAATCCTTTCCAAAAGTATTTTGAGTAACGGATATACAAATTAAAAAATAACAATTTGAAAATAACAATGCGAAAACCATTATCAATATCAGCGCCTGTTTGCCAGATTTTTAACTTTTTCTTCCACCTTCAACCATCTCCCTCCACTTCCCTCTATCCTCCCACCATTTCTATTTCTCTACTCTTCCCATATTTATTTTCTATATTTTAGGTATTTATATTTCTATTTTAAAAAATGTACACGGACATTGCTTAGTTTTAACGAACAGATATTAATTAGTATGATATAATGAAGTTTTCCGAAATCGATTAATTATTTAGCGTGGAGTTTGATATTTGAACATTATGTTGTTTTCACTGCAGTTGTTAGTTCAGTTGACAAACCCATCCACTCAAAATCATTCTGATCGTCATATTCCGTTGTTAATTAATAATACTTTGTGTATTTAGCGTCCCCGTTGTTTACAAGGTTTATGTATTATTTTATGAGTGAAACATTTCAATAATAATATTTGCTAATCAATTGCAATGTAACTAACAACAGTGCTTAACTCTTACAGAGTATCATGTATGTTTCCATCAATCAGAATGTGTCCACAGTTCTGCTATTACACTCAACAAAATATACTTTTGTAAGCCGATAATGGGCGTATTTGGTAGGTGGTTCCCACTCTAGGTTTCAATGTGGTTTTGTTACAAACACATGGTGGAAAAAGGGTGGAAAATAATACCTTGATATATGATATAGAGATAGGTTTGGTTTCACTACAACTCGGCGTTATATTTTGTACTCTGGATATTAAATAAAATGTATAATTATTCAAATTTGTCTCTAGAGATGTTTTGCTAAGGCGTAATGCAACAACTTAGGTTGTTATTTGAAATTATAGCGACGGAGCTTCAGGAGCACTTAGAAAATTCGTCATACATTTTACGAGACGCATAAATTTAATTTGTGTACTTTTAAGTAGTGTTCAAAATGTTCATGAAAGTTTGTAAAATAATTCATACATCACTTTACTTACTGCCTACTCAAGTTGGTGTCAAACACGTGTATAATTGAGTTTCGAATGATAGTTCCAGTCTTCTTTTCAGTCTGGACTAAAATCTCTGCAGTAAAATCTATCCGATGGACTGTCACGTGCCAATGTGTCACGTGTCACGCATCACACGCTTCACCCCTCTCGTCCAAATCGTGCATTAGACCGCCATTCACCCCCCGTTCACCCCCTACCCCCGCACACCACCACGTAAAACACAGCAACATTCGACGGGATTAGGTTTATAACGATGATTATACATGATCGAAGTATTTAGTCGTTGATTTAAATCGAATGCGATGTTAGAGGTTGGGGATGGGGAGGAGTCTTTTTTTAATGAAATCTCTGATCTCTAACCCTTCTAGAGTGAATGACAATAACATGGCGAAACTTTTCCAATTTAATCCCCAGTTAATCTCTGGACGTTTTATTCTCTCTTAGCTTGATTGGCGTTCGGGTGTTTTTTTCAATGTCGTCAGCCGTGAATGACGCACTGCCGTGGCAACTCTGTCGGGTTGGATTCTACGACTAAATGCAGTGTCACCAATATTCTGGATATGTGGTAGAGAACACAGACGTAGTAAAACATAGTTGACTAATGTCATTGGTATTAGTTAGTAACTCTCCCTGAACATCAATGAACATCTCTAAAAACACACTAAACTGTCTTAAAAACATAGTTGAATGAAGGGAAGCGATCGCAGGACTCTTGAATTTGTCCAGTGCTACTAATTACCTATAACTATCAACCAATAAGATCCAGTCAATAACATTTATTCTTCTGCCTGATTTGTTGTTTTGAAAGTAAAATCGTAAACTTTAATCTTTAACGGTTGCTTTGTGAAGTTGTGATGAGGACGAGAGAATCGGCGTAGTAAATATTTATGATATTGTCGTGTCTATTATACAGAAGAGAAGCAATTTTTATTAATTTGCATAGAAAAACAGACGAGAAATGTAATTAGGGGTACTCAGAAATAATGATAGCTTTATCACCCTGTACACTTTCGATTCATATTTTGTAACAAAGTTACTGGGGAACAAGTTGAAATGTTAAAATTGTTTTTAAAACTTAGTTCATAAAGTGAACGGCGTGGCGCTGCGCGCATAACTTGGACGAAGTGAGTTTCAATTTCGCGTTTCAATCCAAGTTTTCATTGTTATAAAGTTCTTTGGGAAGAATCATGAAGACATCGCTGATGAGATGCTGATATTTAATCCGATACTCTTCGTGTAGAACAAAACGAGACAAGGACGGCTTAAAAATTCTACCAAACAACTCCCCATTGTTTTTAATATTTGTGTAATGTTTCCCGGGCGAGGCTTATGTCTATTCTACCTGCTTCCAAACCGTCCTGAGCTCTACAATTAAACTGTGCTGCTTCACTTTTCCTACCCAAAGCTTTGTTGTCCGCTGCTTCTTTTTTCATAATCCCCGTAAAACAGACATATACCTACGTGTTATATGAATTCTCCATAAATGTAATGAACTATATGAATATTCTGTTAATTACTTTCGGTAAAGATGCTTTTATAATATTATGCTAGAGTAAAGTAACCGGCTTTACATGGTAATGTTTTGTTTGCCAGGTTCGAATCTTGCCTGGGTCATGTTTGTTGTCTTTGCATTTTAATTATAAGTGATGCTGTCTGGGCTTAGGTGAACTCTGCAGCCCGCTCAATGCTTGCTTGCTTGCTTGCTCTTGCTTGCTTGCTCTTGCTGCTCGATCATGGAGTAAAGTAACAATGATTACAACATTGACTGTCCCCCCAAAATATACCTTCAAATGTGTAATTCGAATTTTAATCAATATGTGATAGCGGCACGAATTATGTCAAGCTTAAAACTCTGTAAAATATTATCTATATAATATATCATTTAAAATATTGATGTTCCTCAATCAAGGAGCTGCAAAATGAACTAGTCGATCTCGTCGCTTCTATAAGGTACTTGGGATGGGATTTTATCATCTCTCTTGGAATAGGACTGAGATCTCTATTTTGTTTGTGTGTGCAATTGTGTTTCCAAATCCCTTTGGCATGACTCGATACGACCTAATCTATGTAAATATTTCACCAAACAATGTCGCAAAATTTAATCGAATTTGCCGCAATATCGGTAGCCAATATCACGGACTGAGAGATACAAAGGTATCGCATATTCCATATATATCATTTCTGCACACATACCCTCTCATATTGGATGATCAGTGTTTTGCTTGAGAAATTGCTGCATGCCCATTTTCTTCTTTTGTATCAGAATTCAGGGGTAATAATTTAGAAATGATATATGATTCTAGTAATCAGTTTTGTACTTGCTATTAGCTGGGAAAGTTAGCATCTAAAGCAAACCACTGGCGCTGTTTTATTCTGATTTGATTTGTGGTTTGGATACGTTCTGGGGCGTGTTGTATTTGAAAATGGTTAAGTTGGAGTCACGGGAGATGGTTTTGTGATAAATTGCCGAAGGTTTTGTCTCGCCTGACAAATAACGTCTCTATTCTCTTTTAATTCACCGCAGACGAACATTATCGGCGGCAAACAATATAGTGTGAGTTTATCACACGAATGCTGATAATGGCAATTGGATGTCGCAGAAATGTCAAGTCAGGAAGCGATTTATTATCTAGCTACCTTGTCTTTGAACGTTTTGCTTCTGTTTTTTAAAACTCTCTTTGCGATGTATATCGCAACGCCTTTGGTTGCTTCCTGCACAATAGATAAGGGGATGAACGGTCGTGCAAAAACTGGGATGGGGGTAGTTTTTATGTGATTTAGTAGAACGTTTTCTTACACGATTTATATAATGTAAAATTTGTGATCTAAAAGGTACACTCAAACCAATAAAAATCGGTACTCGAAAAGAAAGGGATTGGCTGATTAAGGTTTGATGGCATCATCCCATGAAGGCTGTATTAACGCATCATCTACTTCATCTGCATCTTATTTCATTGATAATAACAAGGATTGATGGTCAAGGAACCTTACCAGCAACAAATCTTTTCTTTTCGAGTAGGTACCAATTTTAATTGGTTTGCATGTACGTCATACCCAATGGATTGGCAATCATTGTTTCATAATTTTGTTACTGATAATTTACCAGATTAAAGTCATTATTTATTTAAATTTATTTCTTACCTTTCAATCTTTATGTATCTTTCATCACTTAGTTTAATTTCAATAAAATGCATTAGCTGGGCCAGCAACTCGGCGTAGTTCTATGTAATAGTAGAATTAGGTCGATTGTCGGCAAATTCTGATGCCATGCCATTGCTCACTATTACTACTAATTTCAATGAACAACCTGATGCAGTTCGGAAGTTGAAATTGACAGAGAAGCGAGCAGATTCACTACTTGAACTGCACGGTGGCAAGAACCCAATTCCGAGGAAAACACTTTCATGATGTGGAGCATTTCTCTAGACGAAAAACAAACAAACCATCCCTCCACTTACAACTGGAGTTAAACTAGACTAAAGAAATGTTTCCAATTCACTTCACAAGTACATTTGAAAATTGGGCTTCTTTCTATGCACATATCATGAAATTAAATGCAATAAAACTTTTTCCCTAACGAATTTACATCGAAACGGATCAATATGACATAGTTCGTTGATACCATTGGTATGCAGTTGAATTGCATGTCGTCAATAGCATATTAAATTTTACTAGGTTCTCTCAATATAACTGGAATTCTCGTTAAAAGGAATTTAAATTCTGGATGCCGATCTATTGAAAAGTTGAAGCTGACTATTACCAATAATTTGCTACATTGTTCGATGAATCATTAATCATCTGGAGTTGCAGTCTCGCGCGCATTTCAGCAACGTGCAGACGGTAATTGTGCGCAGCATTGTGTTCGTCTGTCAAAGAGTTCCTCGCCAGCCCGTGGATAACGTTCTGCTCTTCCATTTGCCTCGCGATAATACGCTGCCACTTTGTATAGGTGCTTCGCGAGGCACAGGTGTGCTTACTCGCAAGTGATAGTCTCTTCTTTACTTCACGCTTTGTCATATGCCCTCGTATGCCCTCGTTAGACGAGGTCGACAATTCCTTTTTTTAACATCGACTTTTGCCCCTCGGTAACATTTGTACTAGGTTATTCCGTAACCCTACTTCTAATTCGTTAAAATATTGCAAATTATGCATTTTATAGTCGAAACTAATGAGTAATTTGAGTCTTTTTATGGATATTCTTCATGTTTAGTTATGTTTAAAGTTACATTACAAATGGAGTCGTATTGGGATTTGAAAGTAAAGTGGCAAATGTTATCTATCACAGAACCAGAGTGCTACTGCCTTTTATTTATAATAATATAATAACCTTCATGCTATGTTTCATAGTGTTGCATATCTGCAATATGACATTAAAAGCGCACTGGGGCTCTATCTCCCTTGACTATATGAATTAAAGCATGTTGTATGTATGAAGTATGGTCATAACGTATTAAATATAGTCTACTTTATGATTTAAATGAGGAGTACATAGCTTTTTCAAGTTCTTCGTCTATTGTTTAAATGTGGGGTACATCTCCCACCTCTTCCCTATAGAATGGTATGGAACAGCAATTAACACTGGCCTCCTGTACAATATACTTGCCTGGAGCACTCGTGTCTTTCCCCGTGAAGGAAGACAAATGGTCGACATGTAGAACCACACACGGGTCACTGAGTATGTGGAACTCGCTTGTTCGAATTCGTGATACTGATTCACATTTCACCCTGAAATCCTCGACATTTAACATTACATAGTCACTCGACTATTCCATTCCACTCGCAGCTAAACCTTAGTTCCTTCGTCTCAACTTGTAATTGGCTAGTTTGTCGCTGTAGTTTCGCGTGGTTTACTCTTGACTATTTCTGTGGTGTGAAGTAGAGCTGTATGTGCAAGTTCTAATGCTATTTGATCTTCAAACTCTGTCTCCAAGAGTAGTTTGCGAGTAGAAGATTGAGATGAACTTAAGCACGAGGAAACTATAGTAGTATTTGTTTAACTTTCAACTCACGCATAACAACGTGATAGTGAGCGTAATCCGTGATAGGAACGCTTCAGTTATAAAATGCTCTGACGTGTAAAGACCTATTTATTTTCTCTCTTGATTTTATTTGGTTTGAGTCAACAAATGATGGAACTTCCTCCTGCCAAGTTAAACAATTTCTGTAAACTGCTAAGTACACAACTAGCTTTTCTCCAACGTTTAGAAAATTCATTTAGAAAATTTGTATAGGAAATTTTCCAGCTCCCATTCATGCAGTTTGGAAGAAAGAAAATTCAAAGGAAAATTAATTTTGTTGTTTTTCTCGTTTTTGTATAACAGTGACGAAGTATACCTAGTATGTATATAGCTATGCAGAAGTTGCAATTCTATTACAGAGTAATATTTAATTAAAATTGCATAGTTTTAAACTTTTAGAGAATAGAGAAAGCTATTGGCAATAACAACTAATGAATTCTTGTGTAATAACACTTCACTCCAGAACTCCAAGATAATAGTTTTTAACTCGGCAATTAGCTTTGTTTTCACATAGCTCCGGCGTGTTATAGTTTGTAGTCATTTAGTCCTCGGGATATTGCTCCCCACGGCTCCCGCGTTCCCGAGTTCCAGGGATTATTCCTAGGGAACGTTTGTCTGAACGTATGCTAACATATTCCGCACTTCTTGGGAAGAATGTGCAATATCGTGGAGCTGTGCTTCAAGTTGGGAACGTAAGGGATGTTGGAAGTGATGCATTGAGTGATCCCAACTAAAGGCTAATGGAACTCGGTTAGTTCCCAGCTCAGAGACGGGTTACGGTTCCGGTTCGGATTGGCGAATATGTTATACGTTTGCTTCCTTCAGTGAAACAATTTGTTTAGCCGTTACTACATAAATGAATAGTAATTTATAATGTAGTCAAGTAATTTTCTTTGTTTTGTCAGAAAAGCAATACCAACTCCCTAACAGCACGTAAATCATTGAAACTGATAATTTCACGTTTTAACAAAATCACAGCTGTATAAAACTAAATTGTGCGTGTCTAGAAAAGTCAATGTGTTAGATCTATTTTTTGTTTGTATCGTCTAATCTCAAAATAATTTTGTTAGGCTATTTCATACACTGTGATCACATCAGAAAGGCGAAGTTTAAGCTGTCCATTCTCTACGATGTCAAATTGTCAGCGTGTCACATTTGTATCCCATTCACCATTTCTACTTCAGAATCTTTTTCACTTTTCTCCCCCATCAAAATTCCAATTTAATTTTCAATGAAATGCATCGATATTCTTTTACACTCTATCTCGTGGGTGGCAAAATCGTCGTGCATCGTGTTAAATCACGTGACTATGAAATCTTGCCTTGTTGTATAGCTCGGGAGAAGACATCTTTTACGCAGCCTCTCTCCAGGAAATAGATTCATCATCCCCAAGTCCAACCCCTTCTAAGTCTTCTTGTAGGGAACACATATGGCTCCGAGAACACGATAAACCGTTGGCGATGCTCTCAAATGTAAACGTCTTCTCACATGCTTTCCCGCGAACACTTCCCATCTATCTCATCGAAACTTATCAAATTTATAGACTCTGATTTCAGAATAGCGCTCTTCGAAAAAATGTAGTATAACTTTGTAGACGGATTTTTCCCGCGTTGAGTTTTTATTCTGATAGAGAATCCTTCTTTAGATTGATAAGATTGTGATGACGAGGCTATCAAAATTTTACGTCGGTTTATTTAAAATCGCATTTTCTTGATTCAGTAAGAATCTTAACTCGGATCTGTGGTTCTGCTTTCGTGTGATTTTCTTTTGCCTTCTCGATGTTCTGCGCAAGAGTGATGCGGGAGAGATAATCATTCGCAACAGATCTCTATAGAGAGTCAGCCAAACTCTGTGTCCTGATTGGTCAACCCGTAAATAAGTAATTTCGCAATTCCAGACCCGTGAATTGTTCAGTATGTTGGATAGATTCGTGAGAAGGGCGAGAGTTTTAACTTTTCAGGCGAAACGGCAGCAACATTGATGGCAATGAATTCATTTAGAACTTCAACGGGAATTGTTCATTAGATTGGTGATCACGAGCTTTTATTCTAGTTTGTTGATTAAGTCTCTCTGTATTTTACTTGCATATTATCAAAGAAAGAACGTAATATATTTTTTAATCGGATATAAATTGAGATTTTCTCATCGTACGAAATATATTTAGTCAAGTATAATATTTTCTAGTTTATAACTTTCCTTCCATATCTGCAGGTGGAACTTCTTAATTGAAAATTAAATACGACTGTTTACTAATAATAAAGTAAAAACGTTCAAAGAAACTTCTTCAAAGACATCTTACTTAATCGAAAAAATAGCAATGCAATATTTAATTTTGTTATATTAAACAACACTCGAGAAATTATAATCTCCTGGATATAATTATTTTCATCACAAAGCATGTCCATAACGCTGCAAAGGTAAATCCATCATTTTCACTTCAGTTTCCATTCGTTTCAGAAATGCGAATTCGATATTAGTTCTGGTGATACATTTTCTTCTCTTTCGAATGAAGATAAAATGCAACATAATTCACCGAACTGTCTTCGCCTGTCAGAACTCGGATTACTTCCTATCCGACACGAAAAGTCCGCCCCCTCCCCCCATCACATAGCAATAATCTTGCTCTCTGTGAGGTCACGATATTTATTCCCAGAGTGCAACTCTGCTGCACTTCGATCGATGCACCCACCCCGCAGGTGCATTTCTATAGGCGGTTCGAGATGCACTATATTTCCCTCTCATCCCCACCCCCACACCCCTCTCGCGGCTGTAATGTAGGCTATGCAGAAGCAATGCACTCTAGACGGTTATCGATTAGAAATTACATCGTTTTGCCTGAAATATACGTTTTAATGACGTTGCCGTCTGCTGGTTTCTCGTCATCGAGAGACTAATGGGGTTTCAGTGGAAAGATGTGTTTTTTTTAGTTTAATAATAATTACCCTTGGAAAAAATTAGTAGAGGTTACATCGCCGATGGCAACCTATCACGAATTGCAAACTGTTTTTAAACTTTTAAATTCTTTTAAAAACTATTACGTTTTAGTATACTTGAATTTTAAGTTCCCAAATAAAACAATTTATCAATTGCATGCCATTTTCCTGCTCATTACAATACTATATAAAACAGAAAAACTTCATTCAAAAGTGGAATAAATTAGACTTTGTTTCAGAGGGAAGTGGAAAGAAAATTACATATTATTGTAGTAATTTTAATAGCCACATTCCCTTGAGTTTACATGTGTGTAGAAACACGTTCTCCCTGGGGACCATAACCCCACATTAATACCATTTTAATCTTCTGAAACAAGTAGACAGTTTTAAAAGGACAAGTAATCCAACCCAACAAGTCACATCTTCTGGATCTGTCTCAATTCATTTATTTTCTCCCCTTCTAAGTCTTCATCAATCCTTGGTTTCCTAAATGACCAGAACAATATCCTAGCACTAGTGTTCAACACTGACTTAAATGTCGGTATTGATTTTGTGAGGCATTCCACGAGCCAGTTTGCGTTTGACCCAGTTTCTTGTCGCCTCTGCCGGTAACACACCAAACCATCGAGCGAGCCATTCGGTGCCATCATGGCGTCATGTTGCTTTACTGTATCGCATTGTTGTAATGTTTATTGCTGTTGTCTGCAGGAGTGATAATGGCACAGTTCGTTGTGTGGTGGCGCAATCAGGATAACAAAACAGAGACAGACAGACACAGCATAGCGAACCAATGACAAATGTGGCTCTTTAATACTATTTGGCAAAGAAGAGAACGAGCTGTCGGTAAAGCAGTTTGTGACTAGATAATAATTGGTTTTGGTCAAGACAACCTTTTTCGTAGAGTTCAATGCATTTCAATCCTATGACATCACTTTCTTTTGAAGCAGAGCCCTCTGAACATTTTGTATATTTCAAAACCTCAGAGGTTTTGAGTATTGCACCGATTATTAGAACTTGATGTCAGTATAAGAACATACAAATATGTCAGAATGTCGGTAGCAAAAGGAATACGGAAGAGGAAAGACTCGAGCTTCTTCCTCCTCCTCATGGATCTAAAGTGAATTTATGTTAAGAGGAGCATTTGACTTGATTTCTCGGAATGTGAGACAGTAAAACATTGATTCGCTGCATTCTGGTTGACAGTGACCAATGGAGATGGAAATCGGGGTAATCTATCGATTTGATGATATTTCTAGCTGAGCTTGTTCAATTGGCATCGCAGTAAATCCATTTGATGCAATGGAATGATTTTATGACGAAGGAGTGGATTATGCCATCCGAGTTAATTATAAACCATCAGAATGTCATTTCATGGAACGTTCGATTGCAAACTATCACTTCCCAACGACATACGAAATTCATTTCTCAATTAGATTCCATGTTTGCCGGACATGTTATGTTTTGCTTTTTTGGAGTTTAAATTCAATACAAATATAAATGGATACCGAAATTGTACAATATTATTAAACTTTTTATTTTGTACCATCAGCACGTGTTTAATTTCAGTACAAAATACGACTAATATTAACGAGTTTTTGTATTGAATGACATATCTTAATTTTACAAATGGTGGCAGATGTAGGATTTTAGAATTAGTAACATATTTTAAGTTTGACATCTCCTGTGTAGTTTCTCGTAGTTAATCCTTCGGGTCTGCTTGAATTTCCAGTGAAATTCTTGACGTTGGTAATTAGCAAGTATTTGGGTGGAATGTGATTAGCATATAACATAATGTGCATTCTCTCATAAGTTCCTGGAGTTGACTTTCGAGGTGGCTGCTATTGGACAATGACAAAGTCAAGTCTCATTAGGAATTAGCGATGTTAGGACCAAACTTAGTTCCATCTAACTCAGGCAAATTGCTAATCACTAAATTGCATTATTATACGTCTTACAGTTTGTGATTTTGAATGGATTTAAACGTTGAAATCGCGCTGGAACTATTGTTCCGGGAACTTATTATCTATTATGACTGATGACCTTAATCTAATAATAATGCTTTTGGAACTAAATTGCAGTTAACTTTGCTAAATCGAGTTTGTTCCGAGTATGTTTTGTTTGATGTTTTTGCATGTACGCGACATCGCAAAATGCATGCAAAACTTTTGTGTCAGGTTGCTTTTTACCGTGAATTTATGGAATTTCGATTTCCTTCCTCATGCAATTTAGTTTCTAATTTTAACAAGAACTGTACAATTTATTATTTGTATCACCGAGGACTTCATACATAAAAACTTCTTACTATCAAAGTATGGATCATGAATTGTTAAACATTGAAACTTGTCGGTTCATACAGCATACATATTTACTTCTTGCCTCGTCGTAAAGACTTGAAAATTGATTATAAATTCGAGGAGGGAATTAAGATTTCCGCCTCATGAAGCTGCTTCGTGGTGATCAATAAAGAGGCTCGAGACGTCTGGAGACAAAGGGTTGAAAAGCCTATTCTTAACCAATGAAAACGCTGCAACATACCCAGAGAAACTAAGTATAATGCAAGATTGTATTACTATTTAATTGCGTTTCTTTTTTTGCTCAGCGCTTTAAATAATTAATAATTAACTGTAGTGACATTTTCTTTGTTTAACTTTGTTGTAAGCAAAGGATTTCCATTATGTTGAATATGCTTAGGTTTGGTAAACGCTCAATTTATTTTATTGTCAAATGAGGCAATGCTGAAAAGAAGTCGAATGTCAAATGGAACAATTGTCTAATCGAGTCACGTGTCTGCAAGTTTCATGATAGATGTTTTACCTAGCGTGCGTATTCTCTCACATACACCTCAACGGTGTTCGCCAAATCCTTTCCTAACACTTCAGGCTTCATTTTGTCCGGAATCTACAAATCATTTTACAGAGCCGTAATTCGTTGAGTGGTGGCTGCTTTACTACTTACTAGCTTCCTCGAGATGAAAGGTGGCTGTTTGAAAGTGTTTTATTGGCGCCCAGCAGAAAGCGCGTGATTGCACGACAATCTCACACGGGATATTCAGATGGTTAATAAAGGTCAAGCCGCTCGTAAAACAATACATAGCGGCAGCCATTTTGCTGATAAAACTCGACCCTAGTCGGGATTGTCACAGTAGGGGGTAATTTTCAGTTGATCGTTGCAAGCGAGCTCGGAGCTATTCGCGGCGTGTTTTTGGAACGTTTTTCATCACCGCAAAACACTAATTCTGTGGCTATAGTTTTCATAGCAATGAACAAATTGGTGTGAATAAATAATGGTTTTGACGAATTTTGACAAAAACGAAGTATTTTGAAATTTCCGTGTAATAACCCGATTGTAAGAAAACCAAAAGAATCTAGTTGGATTTATATTATTGTTCATAATAACTCGAATCTTTGTATTGTTGACACCAAAGTTGGACCAAAGTTGAACGTCTAGACGTTTAGTGAAAACTCTCTCTTCGCCCACCCAATTTCCCGAATCACCGCCGTAGTAAGTCATGCGGAAGGAAACTAAACTAACCCAACATTGCCGTAATTCTTATCTTAATGAAAGTGATTAGTTAAAGACTATCTGCGAGGAGACAATTCGGATCTCGATGCTCCGTCACAATGCCTCTTCTCGACATCTCCAACTCGTTGTTAGAGTGCGGCAATTATTTTCAAAGATCAACTCCGACTCCCTAGGAAATCATTGCCGTAACAATTTATCGCTCGCCATGAACAGGCAGGAGACCGTACCGTTTCCAGTGCAATGCCCACAGCATGTAGGTAGCGAACCTAGCGGCAGCATTAAACAGAACAATGGACCTTTAAGAACGCACTTAAGACGCTACAGAGAGAGAACGTCGCGACGTTAGCGAGGTTCAAACAGAGGAGATTATGCGACCTCATGCATATACATCTCGAGGAAAATATTATGTAAAACAATCATTTCTCCCTGCATGATTTCGGGATGCAATTTGTTATCTACGATGTCGATTATATTTTAGTGGCGGCGGAGAGTTCAACGGCAGGTTCGAGCGTTTTTATGAATTTTAATCGCTTAATTTATATTATAAAAAGCATTATTTTGCACAGAATCAGATTGCGGCTCGTAAATTGCAGGTCCTGAATTTATTGTTTCAAGAATGGGGAACGCCCCGTTTCCTGGTAGAGAGAGATTATACAAAATGAGAATGCAGAATTAATTCAAAATCAATATTTTCGTAAATCATAAATCTTATGCACACTCGCTCATTAGGTGCATTTCTAGGAAAACTAATGTCGTTTTTATAATCAGTGTCTGTAATACAAGAGATAAAATTTGCTAGGTATATTTTGATTTTTATGGTATAATTTTAGAGACCATAAATCTCAAGTTATTAGATTAAACCAAACTTAGATTATAAAACATGAATGGTCACATTAATTACAACACATCAATTCAAATGTCTCAGAGTATCATCGAACTAGACATATTTAAGGGTTCTATATTGTTTTTATTTACAATTTTCATATAGTAATTTGTAGGTGAATTATTAACTTATCTCCTGCCTTCTCATACTCTTTTTCCTCAATAGTCTCGAATTCGCCATTATTTCTATGGTCAGCGACTTCCTATTAAACCTAGTTTATGTTTTTCTTTCCGACACCTGACCCGGTTGGCCGTAACGATGACCGTCAAGTAACGATGATAGTCGTTATTTCGTTGCAATTTATCGCCGGTCGTCTCTTCTGGGTCGTTGGCGTCAACGGAAGATGAGGGGTGCAGCATCATTAGCTGGCGCTGAGAAGAGATCGGAGATGCAGCGTGGTCGTTGCAACGTGCTACCCGAGTTCACATCATCATCTAGCAACGGGAGGAAGTTGAGCTGGAAAATAAAATGTTTCGACGCGTTACATGGAGTACTTTGTATTAATCGGAAAGAGGATGAAGGATGGATGTTGATGTTCGCGATGTTTTCTTCAATGGATAATTTGACAAATTGGAAATTGATTATCCTAGACATTATTATTGATTCGAGGATTCACTTAGGACACAAAAAATCTTGTTTGAAAGACCCGTTTCCATTTATTGTACATTTTGTATTTAAAGTAATTAGCTTTTCAATCACTCTGCTGTCGTAGAATCCGTTATAAAAACACTGTTATTGTGACATCTCGCCCAATTTTAGTAGCAAAATTGAACAGAATTAAAGTGCTTAGATTGCTTTGGTTTGGTCAATGCTGAATATAGGTAGTTCTCATTGCCAACTGAAATCGAGTCCGAGGTAACATGACAAGTTTACATTTTGTTTCATTTGGGTTTCAGGCAACTTCATGTTCGTATTTCATTTAGAATGAATACTTTGCCACCTTCCAAGCTTAGTTGAAGATAACTTCATTTGAAGCAGGAGCGGAGCCAAATCACCCCCCTCCCCTCCCTGTTCACGCAGAATTCTCTCGGAATGTTGCTAACTTCAATGTCTCAAATCTATTTTCTCCAATAGGCAAAGTGGGCCAGGGTTGTGAGCATCATTTGCACCTGTTTAACTTGTGTACACAATTCACACTCTATATCTCGAACCAGACACCTTTATCTTCAAAATAGATCTCACAATCCAACATTTGCCAAACAAAATTAATAACCGACGCTAGTTAATATTGTTCCGTTTGTTTTTGTTTCCTGTCAAAAACTGTAACAACAAGTTGTAACAAACTTCTCCGCATCAATTCATGATGTTTAAACATTATATCGCTCTCCTCACACTTCTCGAGGAATAATAGTTGAAACTCACTGAAATATTTAACGGTTTTCCTGTTCATTGCACGTACTTATCTGATGCATCGTCAATTCCCCTCTTTTATAATGAAAAGCTGAAACACATACTAAACTATATCACATTGTTTTCCCCCGACGTTAGATTGTGAAAAGATTGAACATTTTGTTAACGCTGCCAATAACCAAGTCTACATCGTTTTCTTCTACTTCGCTTTACATTTATTTTGCTTTTATCTGAAAATTGTTCTCCTAGTAGTCAAGATGGATGAATACTGCTATAAATCCACTTGCTTCATCTTCATCTTCCGTCTTTCTTCTTTACGATGGAGAAATTACTTCGCGTCTTCTCCATGACACTAATGCAACTTCATACAATTTGCTATAGTCTCATCTCATGCGCTGTAATATACAGAATAGACTAGCATCGAACCCGTGAACTCTGGCGTGACAAGATGACATTCATTAAAATGACTGCAGTGAAGCTCACTACACACGGCAGAAATTGCACACTACTGTGGTTTAACATTAGATTCTTACTTATATTGCATTCTACGCAAATCTATGATGCAACTCGTATAATTATATATTGGTATTTCGTAACTGCCACGTTTTAATTAATTTAGTCTTGCTTTTGCTTCAACTTCGAGCGTGCTTGTTATAATAGTAAGTTAATTGGAAAACTCGGTTATCTGGAATAATCAAGTTTTGTTTTGTTAGTAAAAATAAACTTGACCGATATATAATGGCAATTAATTATAGTTGCTTTAACAATGTACATAGGTAAACGGATTTCTCTGCGAAATGGCTTCTTCCGCATGTTGAATAATTGTAATAAAACTTATTTCAAGTTGGTATATTGTTATTTGTACTAGTACGCCAAATCACGTTAAACCTTGTGGACATCTGTGCTAAGCTAACAAGCAACCCTAGTTTATAATTAATATTTAAAATAGTTGAAATTTATTCTTGTGCGCTTCGTGAAGTAAAACTCATTCCTGTGTTCGTCGCCCGGCGGTGGCATGACCTCTTGGCCTAACACTCGAGCAAACTTAACTCCAGTTTCCGCTTCCCGTCAAGTCAACCACGTGACCCCAGACAATTAATGAGTCGCCGGTTTAGCCATGTTTTAATGTGATTTTTGTCTGCTCTTTTTTCTCTGTGTTTTGCAAAAACAATCTCATTAGTGTCGGAAAGTGCCGCTGTGGGGGGTTAGCGGTGCAATCACTTCCAGTGTCTATTAGTCTGGGCGTGACCGCATAAAACTGCATCGGATAAAAGTGTAATTTTCGACTGTTACGAACCCTCTTATGGAGTTTATGGCACATCTGACGAGACAAGTAGAATGTGAAGTACTTGATGAGAATTGCCATTGTGCACGCATTTCACTTTGGTCGTCGAGGTTGGGAGAAGTAATAGTGGGATATCACAACGACGGTAGTTGGTACTCAGCGATCACTGTTATTTAGAACATGGTGTAATTTTGGGTGACCATGCATCTTACATTTTTTTAACGTTTTCAGGTACAATTCTCGTAAAGTGTGCACATTTTGTATACTCTTTGCACGAGTCTCTTATTGAAATAAAATCATTCTCCATTGATGATCTCCGTCATTTTTGGAATTGTGACAGTAAATTAACTTATCTCCGTGAATCGTTGAATACGTTTAAAAAAAATAAGAAAAGTTTGATCGAAAATGAGTGGCTGGATATGAATTTGTTTGTATGTAGGTAACACAAAATAGGTACACAAATTGCATTTTAATGCATTTCAAAATGCATTTTGCATTCATTTTAAAATATGAACTCCTCTGAAGCCAGATCGGCACGCCACTGCAGGTGATTGCGTCGCATATGCTGATGATAATGTTAAGAGTTCTAGTGTCCCATGTGGACAACTTGACGAGCAATCAGGCGAGTGTACAGAGCAGTAAAACCTACACACAGGTCGCTGTACGCTGCGTCTGCAAGTGATTGGATGCACACAGGAGAAAAGCGCAGACTTGCTGGTAAACAATAACCACTTGAAATAAAGAATGGAAGATTTCTCTAACCGCATCGTAAAAGTGTTACTTACAGTCAGTATAAAAGTGATGCGTTATCAAAATCAATTGTTAGATTTTTCAACGAACTTCAATCTCCAATATTGATTGCCATATCTAACAAAGTAAGTTTTCGTTTCTCTCCTTACATAATTATCTTCAGTTATCAAGGGTGCATAACTTGGAGATGCACATGGATCGTACATATTTCTTTGTCGACAGTCAATCGAAAACTCTTATGGAAGGGTCTGCACATTGACGATCGACTGGCGCCTTTCTCTATAAGAAGTCGATTCATGTCAATTATGTCGGCATTTCGGAAGCATTGCCGAGCAAAGTCTCTTTGATTAAATGTATTATTTTCTCTATACTATACGTAAACGTATTACAGACTTTTCTTACCTATTTTATGTATAACAAACATGTTTTGGTAGAGGTTGGGCGTAAACTACACCCGGTTTGCACGCGTAGGACAATTGTATTTGTACTTTGCAGGTAACACCTTTCAACGCAGGGAAAACAAACTCTTAAGTGTGAGATTTCGTACACAGATAAGGTATCAAAACAAACATGCGTAGGCTGGCTCCATTCATGAGATCTGTTTGTTTTCTTACACCTGTTTACAAACAAAAGAGCGGAAGAGATGTAAAAGGCAAGTGGAGTTGAAATCTGATCCAGTTGTAGCAAAACTTTTCCTCTCAAAGTCCGCCAGTTGAAAACACCTCGATCCAGCTCTGTAAGGAAAGCGTAAGTCATCAATGGCGTTGAAGATCGAGTAAAACATCTTGTAATGTAAGGTTTGTTCCCCACGGAGTAGTTGATTTATTGTTCATAGATAACCGGATTGCTTTCCGCATGATTTTGCGACCTTGTACTAGACAAGTGGAATAAGTAGGCGCGTCTTAATCTAGTGTAGCACATTTATTAGTGATGCGATATTATCACATGTAATATCATTATGCTGACAAGAATACTCGCTGCGGATATGTCAGAAGCCTACACGTCATTGTGGGAACTAGAGTTTGTTAGGAGAGCAAAATAGATATACGATGCCACGCAATGAAGGACAACAATTTTATATGCTCTTCATCTTTCAAAAGTCTCAGTTACTGTGGCAATAATTTTGTAATGCAAGTGTTTTTTTCTATTATAAATATTCTAAGATATAACCATATTCTGAAGTTAAAAAATCTTACTTTATTGTGAGAATATAGAAGTGATTGTAAAATTTTTGTCTGAGGTCACATATTATTTGACCAAAATGAAATGACCTTTACAGGTTTCTCGGGGATTTGAAGTTAAAAGATGTGAAGAGACTAGAAATCTTTTATTTTTGCTGAAAACATGATTAAAACGACTAGCGAACTAACAATTTAATCATTCTGAGCGCAAGTTTTCGAAGTTTCTGCAGAAGACCCCCTCCTGCTGATCCCTGGTGCCCTGTGGCCTAGTTTATATCTAGTGGAGGTGCCGGGTTCCTCATTCTTTCCATTTCCAGCACCGCACCATCTCGAGGGTAGCAAATTAACTTTCGTAATAACTTGAAAACAAACTAATACAAACGCGAGATGAAATGGCATTGTCTCGATAAATGAAATCATATAAGTAATGTCTGCTGAAGTCTATTTTTCCCCATCTTGTGTGCACGTTGATTGAACACGGAAAGTTAACGGTGCATGTTGTATAAGTAACCCGTACCATATGTTCGACATACAGCCCAAGACTAACGTCTCAACTTGTAATAATATCCGAACACGGTATAAACTTTGCCGTGCACGGGTGAACAGTTCGGGCAGGGTTCCAAAATCTCTGCCGCACGGTGTCCGGTCCAAGCACATGCGCGTAGCAATAGTCACCCCTCTCCCTCTGACCCCTTTTCTCTCGAGCTGCAGGGGAGGAAATTGCATCAAGAGTTAACGACTTGTTTTCAACAAAATTTGTGGATAACTTAAAGGTGGTGTCGCCGGGTTTTTGCTTTTGACTCGACTTGGAAGATATTGGTGGAATTATGATCAATTTTGTAAATTGGCCCACTGGAAGTTTGAAACTACGAATCTTTCCAAGTTTCTTCGTATTTTCTTATTTGTTACTTGGACGGAGGTGCAGTAAACACTTCAATGTCAAGTATGTAAATTTATTTTGAAATTTTACGACACTTTCTAATATTAAAATATTGCTTTTGTTGTAGTTATGTAGGTAATTGAAAACATATAACAAATACAATGAACTTGATAAATTGTCAGAATGTGGGAAGTTTAAATTACAAGTTATTATAATTCAGTGTTTTATGGAGAAACGTTTAGGTCATGATTCTTTCTTCTCAATATGTATAGAAAGTTATATGTATATTATAGAAAGTTTTGTATAGTTGATGAAATAAGGTGTCTAGTACTTGTTTTTGTTTGTGTGAACGATGTGAATGTGACAACAGGAATAATTATTTTCAATTCTGCTAATTGTCATTGTTCGAGAAGGTTGGGGGGGGGGGGAGGGGGTAAATTCGCACAACTCACTGGAATTGTGTACTGCTGAAACAAAGCCGAAAGCATTGGTTATGCCATGATGGTAATATATGTGTGTCTATATTTGCAGTGTACAAACATTATGCGATTATGTCTGCCATAAATGACATTAGAATGTTTTAAACATTACTAAATGCAATTATTTATGAATCAATTATGTGTAATTTGACGAACAAACAACCAAATTGCCAGGATTTTAGGTTTAAATACCTACATCTTTCGCTCAATTACCAATGCAATGATACAACTAGTTTGTTGTTTAAATGGTAAAATCCTGGCACCTCCACTTCGCATTGCTACAGAAACGGCACCTCCACTACAATGCTACAGAAGCAGGTGCTGATAAATACGTATGGTCTTATTAAACCGCTCGTAACCGAAAAGAGCTATTATTAAATATTCATGAATCTCATAAATCACCGTTTAAAACTGTTTATAGTTCATTTTATGAGTTTCTCTGATGCTTTGCCTCGATTTTATAACCCTCGTGGCAATGGTTCCACTTTGCCTTCACAGAATATAATATTATATACTTTACGTAATTATAAAGATTGAAACGATCCCTTTTGGTAAGAAATGTTGCCCGTGTTCGTTGATGCAAACTCGCGTTTCACGAGATCTCGTGAAAATTTTATTACGAGCCACTAATTAATAGGAGCAAATAGTTTGGAGGAAATTCGGTTGTATTTCCCCGAGCTTGAAAGCTGCAAGTTCAACTGTAAAGACATTTCACTCGGCAAGATTGCATTTAAACGTAAAGTTAATTATGTTTGACATTTAATAGCGAGTTGCACGTCGTTGTGTACACTCATGATGATTGTAAGGGGACGGCAATTAAATGCGTCAAGACGGTTAAAGTGTACATTTGTCTAACTTTGTCGCGGAAGTATGCTTTCACTTGCTACCGTCGAGCTTTCTGGCAGTATTACGTAGAAAACCTCGGTGTGGTGTTTTTCAGTTTCATCACACAGTTTGCTTGAAGAACTATTTTAGTTAATTTTCCCCGTATTTAGTATCACCTAGGAGAATTATTTGAAATGCCGATCCTTGTATTATGTATACATCTTCCACAAATAGTTATACCAAGTTATACCTACAGTATCGAATTTTAGCTTTCAGGCGGTAGCAAGTAGAATCTCCGCCATCTTGAATATATTGTTCCATATCTTGAACATTTCTCAAGTAATGAGCGAACTGTAATCAAGGTCTCGCAGTTCTGGACAAGGCGTTGAACAATGCTTGGAATTCATCCTATAGAAATATCCGATGTGGCTTTAGCCAAGGCTCGAACTCTTGCTCTCCGGGGAGCCGACTTAGCCTAGGTTGACTATTACTATAGTTCTTGTTGGTATTCCATGAATTCCCGTGCTTCCAGGTCTCTCAATTACTCAGATTCAAATTAATCTAAAGAGGAATTTGCTTTATTATAAGTTCATGGTTCAGAATTTCATAACCGCCATTTTGCTTTGTGATAATATTCCTGGAGCAAAACTCTGAGATTAGAGGAGCCATGTTATTGTTTATGAAGAACGGAAATGCGGCGCCGGCGCTACATGCTCTGTGTGGTGAATCTACGCGAGTGAAAATGTTGAGATAGAGGAAGTTCGGTAGAAAAAAACTAGCCGTAGAGGATTCGTAACGAACTCGCAATGCATACGCATAATGTAGCGCTTTGTTCCCGATTTTACCCGGGGCTGTTTCATCTGGAGTACAAATTTTAAAAAGCAGAGCTGCTTAGCAGAGTTGAAAGCAATTTACAGAGAATTTACTTTGTGCCTTGAGAAAATTTGACACTTAAATTGGATGATAATCATTGTAAAATTATGTTTGCTTTGAAATGTGCATCAAAGAATATTTTTTTCATATTTGATAGTCATTCTGTACACGAAAACAAAAAATATTAGTTTTAAAAAAAATATCTGCCCAAAGAAAAGTTTTCTAAAATAGCTATTACAATACTTAAATAGGAGTTTCGATCGGTACGTTATTACTAATATTTAATGAACGGCTCATTAATGTTTAAGAGGATTTAACCCTTCCTTCTTAGAGGTAGTCTTATAAACAAATCCCCGTGATAGATGATTCCTATCTCTGAAATCATGAACGATGAGTTTACCGGGTGCAAACTCCATAGAGATTATTATGAACAATGTTTTTCTATCCATCCTATGAGAGGGCACGATCCGGTAGACCGTATCAACATCTTCCTCCACCGTCGCATCCTCCACAGACTTATAAGTTAAATCTCCGAAAATTCAAACAACTTGAATATACGAAATACCACAAAGCTTCAAAACCGTTCCCATAACAACATTTCCAAATCTCCTTGAAGTACTTTATATATTATATTTCTCTCTGAAATCGTAGCAAAATCACGTTCTAAGTTACAACTTTTCACAACATCACTTTGTCTGATTAGAATGCAGAATATCTTCAAGAATGGATAGCAATAAAATGTACGGTATTTTATTTGTAGTAAAACAAAGTCGGTGATTGATAGTGAAGCTGGTGTTCGGTTCTGCTAATGTACCGGGTTCTCGGTGGCGTTATGGTGATGCGACGGAGCCCACAACTCACTTCCTCGCGAAACCGTCATGGACGAGTCAAATGAGATGCAGTCTGGTGCCGGCAGCATCCCCACAGGAGTCGAGTTCGATTCGGCATATTGATCATCCAGGTCGAGATAAAACATTGGTGTCGATGGAGGATAAATCCCCATGATATTGAAAGTTCGAAGCATGGATCATTGCTGGCGCTGACTGGGAATACATCTTTATGCTGTTTCGAATGCCAAAGGGAATTTGTCTTGAAATTTGTAAATGTGTTACGAAATTTAGGGCACGAGCAAATGGAGATTGTATTCACTTTTAAAGATGGCTACTATAATTACGAACACTTACGAGCAGTGTATCATTGAAATGTGTAATTTATAAATGTGTTCTGTTGTTTATTGGGCTTCTAAGTAATGTCATCTGTGCACATATTGGTCCAAGGAGAAATTTTTCTTGATCTTTTTTCACTTTAAAACATTTCCTTTATCCTCGTGTAGAGGGCTAATTCTTGTTGAGAGAAAATCACATATAAAGTGTAGTTTGGGAGATAAGAATGTAATATAGGTACATATTTTTATACTTTAATGTGAATAGTTATTTGGGTAAAGGTATTATCTGATAAAAAAAAAAGCCAATGAAAGTTTTTAATTAAAATGAAACAGCCAATTTATCGTCTCTTCGCGTCCGCTTGAAGTTTTACTGGATATTTTGTGTGAAATCAGGCGCATAATTAAATCAGCTCCGAAAACTGTGTTTGCAAGGGTTTTATTTTACTCCGAGTAGTTTTGTAAACAAGAAGAAAAGACTAGTCATGAGGGACCTGCTCTTGCATACAAAAACATGTCAAACTAAATGTTCGTGCTGTGCTTCAGCAAAGTTACTCCTTATTTCCATTATATATAGCATATACCACTTGGTAGATATTATCGAGCTATTTTCTTGCCAATCTAAGACATTTATTTTTCTTGAGAACTTCTTACAAAAGTAAGTTTCAGTCGTTTTCGTTTACTTCGAGACGGAAATAAGATGAGAAGGTAACCATCTAGTCTAGTCCTTAGAACCACTCCCTGCTCCTAAAACAATCATCTCACTGAATTTACTAAACTTTCTTGCTGGAAGTAGAATTACTTCGCTCCACCTCGGTTTCAGTGGTTATTGTAACTCTCCAGGACCTAAGACTCTCAGTCATCTGGTTTGGATTGACGAGGTAAAGTCCGCAATGTAGGCCTCTGATTGGTTGAAGATGTCACGTGAGCCTGAAATACATACGTCACGAGGCGTTCTTTTTGACAATGAGTGTACAGATAGCGCCTTTGTGGTTGTTGGTAGAAAGTCAGTCCATTGGGAAACAAAACTGTGATACCAGAAGATACGAATTTCGCAAGCTACACTTTAGACATGTTTTTTTCTTTGACTCTTCTTTTTAGTTCTTTTTCATCCGATTCCTCTCTTCCAGCGAGTTGTCAATAATTCTCATTTTTCTTCTCTTTTCTTCCGTCTTTCTCGTCCTACTTTCGCTGGTCCAGGAAGTTGTGATAAATCTGAGATCTTGAGGGACATATGCTAGTCGCATCGCTATAGTATAGCCACCGCCACTGCCATGGTCGTGGGACAAAACGTATTGCCGTGCTCAGAACTTGACTGTTTTACCATGATTTATACGTGATATGAATACCCTAATGCACTTTTACCGTTTTACTAGAGACAGAGTTTCTTTCTTTGTAACGTTTTTGATGCATTACAAGTCTATCTTACTCTGGTTCTGTCTTACAAAAGTCAAGGGATTCTACGTTGAAGAACCATGAAATGCTCACACTACAATCCCACAACCTCGGATTATTATAAGTCAAAAAGAAAGTTACTAACAATACTTTTTCATTTAGTTTTTATTTCTAATATAAGTGTTGTATCCCATTTCGCCAGTCTTCAAAGTATTATGATTAATTCGTACACGGAATTTGATCATCAAACTGACTGTGAATAACTATATTATGGGCACCTATTTTTATTCGCGATAAAATTTATTATTTCACTATTAAACATGGAAGTCACAAACTGTGGAATATTTACAGTGGATAAAATATGCGGAGTAATAAAATGGAAATAGTGGATTGGCTGTGCCAGGAAGGAAAAGGTAAATCCTTGTTTTCGGAAAGAACGGAAGACTTATTGATGCTGTTTTATCATCGAGTATACGCGAAGAGGTGAAATAACATATTATATTTCTTTGTGAAATATATCGAATTAATCATTCGTTTTCCGGAAAAGCTCAGAGCCTCAATTTTCAGGGATTGAGCTTTCATATTTCACACAGAGAGCTTTGACCAGGTGTTATAATTGATTATAGAAAATTACCTCGTTAATAAAGCACGTTGATTTTCGAATTAGAGGTAAATTATATTGATATTTTCTCTGCACTGAGTTAAGTCCAGATATCCCGGTTATGGGTTGTTCTATTTACTCCACCATAAAAAATAGTTTTACAATTTTAATAAAAAAAAGTTATTCTAATAGCTTTAGTGATGAACAAAGAGTACAGAAAACGTGTCATATTTTATTACCCACCACTGAAAGCCGCGTATGATTCTTTATCACCGTCCATTTGCACGTGAATGGAGCTCTCTTCCGAATCCTGCAAAAGCTGAGGTGCAACGAGCAATGCAAATTCCACTCCTTTTGGCTCACTTGAATTCCCATGCAACGTCAATCACCATCCGATGAAATGCAATGTGCAGAGCTAATTTGTTGCAACGCAGCTGGCTGCATGCAGCTTTGACGTGTATTAATAAGGAAGCAGGACTGAACTAAACATCTATTAGAGCGAATTGTGAATGTTGCGCACGGAAAATGTACCGTAGTTTTGAACAATTTGTGCACGAACAATCATAGTCTAATTAGGTTATGTGTGCTTAAATTGATATTTGAAATTAAAACGGTAATGAGGTAATTCCATCACAGGGAATTGTTTTATCAATTTGGGGAACAGTTTAAGTTTGAGGATAAATGGATAATGCACCTTTTACTGTGATTTAACCTACTTTACTTTAATTATAATTTATTCTCTAATTGTCAAAACTTGGTTTACATATTTATACAAAATATTTTGACTACTTTGAACTAATTGCTTTAGGCTGTGTTGAAATGATTAAAGTCTTCTTAATTTATCATTGAACAATGAACAAAGATTTTACTTTGATGAGAAAACTAATCCGAAGATCTTCCCTGGATTCTACCTGAAATCTCCCGAAGCATTGAAAATCTTCTGGCCGTTCATTGGCTATCAGCACCATCACTTGACCAATGATCGCTCCATCTCAATTGAATTAACCGCGCTCTCTATCAGTGCATTGTGAGCGCAAGAGAGAAGGGAAGAGAGGGGTTGAAATGCCCGAGGGTGGAATAACCGGCCGGAGCTACCCTTATCTCTGCTCTCCTCATCTCAGCCTACTTGCACTGCTGAGGCTATTGATTTTTCAAGCACGCGGAGTCGACCCACCTCTGACCTAATCCGTAAGCCTACAAAAACGTTACTTCTCTTGAATAAGGAAGTGTCTCGAACTGAATTCATGGTTACTAATTTCCTAGTGATGCGTGGAAAATAATTAGAAATCGAATGTTTCAATTCTTTTGAGTTCGATTTTGTAACTAATATAAAATAGTTTAAAAGGACCCTCATTTGGCCTAAACAAACTCCGGAGAGCTTCATGATATTGTTTGTGTTGTAAACGAAATCCATTTGGCCGACCCAAAGAAGGTTTTGGCAAAGCTTTCAGAATTTGGAAAAGCTTACTCGCCCATTTCAAAAATATCGAATGCTTCATCATTACTTTCCGGGACTTTCGTTTGTAATTTTATCCACCAGATCTTGCCTTTAAGCTCAACCCATATCTTAAAAAGATCTCGAAAGTTCATTCCTACCTCTGACAGAAACAAGTCTGTTTTGTTTGTATTCTGCACTCGTAGAGAGTGCGTCGATGTAAATAAACTCTTCTTTTGTCGAACGATTTGGGAGTGGGTCGCCCTTCTTTCTCCCCCGCCCTACAAATCAACTGTGAGTTAGAAAGAGAGAAGGCACTGGGACAAGAGAGAGAGCGAAGTTATTTTTATCCTCGGCCAAGATTGCTGGAACTCAATGAGATGAGATTTCCCATCGGAGGCTGGGAGGACTACTGGGTGTGTGGAGACTTCTGCTTTGGTTGTTCCATGATGCGATCTCCTTTACTCCTTCACAAGCTAATTACCTTACCTATTCATTCTTTCGCAATGGCTGCCTTGGGGCGCTGCGGGATGATTTCACAGTGGAATTGCCGGGGTACACGACGTGATGACTCTGGCATGAAACGTAGAGCAATTGGAGCATGAATAAACCCGCGAGATGTCTCCTGGAAATACAACGGTTACAACTCCCTAGCATTCGATTTACAAGATTACAACTTTGATTTAACTCAGTAAAAAAAAAAACGTTCGTCTACCTATAGGTACTTATATTGATTTCGAATAGAATTTTATGTTATTCCCGGTACCTATTTATTATTTTTGTCTTAAAAACGTTAAAGTTTATCAACAAAAATGGTTTTACATTCAACCCCTATGGTGGAATGGAAAACTTAGGTATACCACGAAGTCCCAAAAAGGCTGAGTAAACAATACCATGTATTCTATTGTCGATCCGTGTCTTCCGTCGTGGATCCCAGTCATGTCAACAATACCGTATCATATTTCGTTCCAAAATAATTTTCCTCTGCTCCATTCGACTTGAAATTGTCTTCTCTCGAAGTTATTTCCTGCTCATTCTATCTCCTAAATTGCCATGTTTCTGTGGATAATGCAATCTCGACACGAGTGCAGTGATTGCGTCACGAGCAACTAACTATCAGCGACATGCACTTGGCTTCATATCGGTCACGTGACTGCCGTGATCACGTGACCCGTGGCCAGAATCACGTCACGGGCGACTTCTGATCGATTCGACACAAACGTGGACCCGCAGGTGAGCTTTTTGTTTTACACTGCTCATCGAATTAATTTGTAGTATAGATATTATATTAGGAGTAGGACTGAAGTATATGGCTCTGTAGCAAGGAAGGATCGACCTTGGCGGTTAGATATAAATGGATAATGTCAAAATAAGTCAATTTTAGGTTAAACTCGTGTGCCATGTGATTGTCACATCGTGGCAAAATAAGCCGTTTCCAAAACACTTCGTACACTGTAAAAACTAGAAGCCAAAACGGGGTGAATCAAAAACTGGTCCAGTGTATTTAGGTCGCTAACACCTAAAACAGAACACTCCCTGAAACAGCCCTTAAAATGTGAGCCAAAACGGCTTCATGAAAAAAACATCCATTTTGGCTCCCATTTTAGGGGCTGATTCAGGAAAAAGGCGACCTAAATACACTGGACCTGTTTTTGATTCACCCCGTTTTGGCTTCTAGTTTTTGTAGTGTAGCATTGAAAAACTGTCGCTAATAGGGGGGTTGGAAGAAATATTTTGGTACTTATTGACAACTAGACCGCAGTTACCTACCTGCTATTAAAATGATCTATAATAGCAATTGCTCTTGACGTTTTATTTTATTATGTTCTAAAAATGTTCACTCATGGACAGATATTTAAATTATTGTTTAAAACCCTATTTCTACTGATTTTTTGGCCGGTTGCCACCTTCGGTTTAGACCCAAAATAATATTATTTGGAAATGTTGCATGAATTACGACGCCGATTATTATTCCAGTCTGGTGATCGAAATTGTCAAACTGTGAGATGTCTCTTGCCAGACAGATTTATCATCACGCTATTTGATCGATTCTAATCAAGGTGTGTGCATTACCATCTGGATTTCAAATCAATCATCATCGGCGACTTCCCACGACATCGCGATTGCCCTGGTTCTTCTCCGAGTAGCTGAAATCAAGCGACGATCTCCTCCACGTTTATCCAAGTTTTCAAGATGATGAGAACTTCGCGAAACCCTCCGGCATCAAAGTCACGAATAGTGTTCATTTTCAAGTGAATTCAATTTCTCAGATCGTGTCTCTGCTACTTTGCCACTAGACTCCACGAGTCTTTCGAGATGAAATGTTTGGGATGAACATTTTCCTGCTTATTTATACAGCATCCGTCTACCTCTTGGTTTGTCACGTTCTGCACGGGCATGTTATTCTCTGATATGCCTAATTCAAGTAGGTCCGAAATATCAAGGGAAGGGTTCATAGGAAATCACACTCTGTTTAAATAATTGTTTTCTGAAATAAAGATCCGAAAGATTTTTCCTCTTAACTTTCCACATAAACGCTTTTAGGGAGCTGCTTTTTAAAACTAAATGTAATGAATTCTATGTTTGAGTAAGTCTATGTGCTTTGTAAACAAATTACTAAAAATTAAATGAAATTGGTAATGTAAAACTTTACTCTTTCATTTTGCTCCATTCCGATGACTGCAATGGACTCTATATTGCTCTAAGTAAACTTTACGCCAAAACCAAGTACTACTCGCGTCTGGTAAAATCGCACAGAAATGAGGATCAAGTAACAATAACTTTTTTCGAAAGAGCTTTTCGTTGGAAACTAAGTGCCTATATACACACCACAAATTCCGACACCAGCAGAGAAAATAACCTCGCTAGCGCTAGTGTCCCCAGATATTTCCATTTGGCAAAGGTATACATTGCATCTCGTCCGTATGGCGAAATTGCATGTTTGCTCGTACTGCACTCTTTTCAATTCTCCTCGAGGCTGTTGATACAGTCGCCGTCACCTAGGTTGCAGAATAGTGAGCGAGGCGATGTGTTGACGATTGACTCTCGATGCAGCTACTCGACGGCGACTATATCGGAGGGAACAGTGTGATGGAATAAGTTGTAGCTCGGAGCGAGTTGAACCGAGTCTGCTCCGATGTGCTCGGCGATCGTCTGGCTGCAGTCCCGTGGGCTCAGATGTATGCAACTCAATGCTTCTTCTGGCAGAGGCGGCTGAGGAACGCGCGGCGTCATGTGAGAAGTCCAGGAGTTCGAGCCTCGGTTCGGCCGGACGGACATCTTTCATGTCATCCGGACTCTACTGCAAGTTTCCCATAAAACCAGTAAAACACAATGTCTTAGATCAGCTTAATAAGTCCGTTCTTGTCACAACGTCGCCTCCTTCTCAGCATCATGTATTCTTTCTTCATCATCATCTCCCCCAAACGTCCTCATATTATTCATCCGTCGCCGTAATCCATTTTAGAAAATAATTCATACTCTGTCACTTCAAACTCTGTGACGCCTTTACGATGTTCTAGTTTTTCCCACGGATATTTCTTGATCTCTACGAGAGGATTTGCCTCAGATTTTTCATGACATTTTTTTTTATTAAAGTTGGCATACAATATGCTGACACCTCCTTGAAATGTACTCAACGTCCATAAAAATTTGATCTAACAATGGCTTGCGAAAGTTCTATTCTAAAAACCCTTGCCATAATCCTCTCGACAGCCATTGTTACCGAAATTCTAAATCCTCCCTTTTTCTTGCGATTGCTTGGGTGTTGCAATTCCTTCGTTTCCCTTCTGTGTGACGTAACACATTCTCACATATCGTGGCGCTAACGTCTCTAGGCAATCTTCTTCTATCCACGTTCTTCTCCGTATAAAACATCCCTCGCCTTATTTCCATGCTGATGTTGCTCCCTGAGTTGCGTCAGAATTTGGAACTCTAACACGAGAAAATGTGATCGCCGTTCAATCTTGGTTCCAACACCATTATATCGTTCACAATCAGAAGTAATAGCTCTTTGTCGTATATACGTCGCGCTTTTCAGCTTGATTTTAAAGATTTTTAGACTGATAAAGGTTTTTAACGTAAAAATATATATTTTCTTGTCACTTTTACACGATCTTTTTGTAAATATGATTAGCAAAAGCGAGATTTTTTTCTTTGCAAGATTGTTGATCAAACTTAATGATGTGTCAATCAGCAAAGCAATTTTTCAACGTAGCAAGAATTCTGTCGTGTTTTGTAACGTGCAATTATAAACCCTTCGATCATTTACGCTGTAGCAAATCTCCCTCATTCCGTTCACTCTATAACTACTTAATTGTAGCTCCGAATTGTCATGTACGCAATTGACGGCTCCTCGCAAATCCTTGTACAAGCTAGAAAACGTCTTAGTGTAAATATTAAACGGAGTAAATTGGACGACTAGATGAGTGCTGTGTGTGGGAGGGGGGGGGGGGGGGGGGGGGTGTCTCAATGGGAGAGCACAAAATGTGACAAGAGAAATTCACCAATGGGAATCCATTATCCATCTCACTGCCTCGTGTCGCATAGAGGCGCAAGTATCTGACGAGAATGTTCTCTCAGTAAAGACTAGAGGAATTCAATCACTATCACAATAGATCCGTCCTAGTCCTGGTGGAGAATTTCGATGCTTTGCATTCGAAAATTTAATTTCAGCTCATCTCCATCAAATGAAAAGCCCCGACATTAGTTACACAAATAAAGCAACTCACACATAATTCACGAGACGGTCAAAACTTGAACTATGACATCCTGCTGTACGCCGTCGAATATGTAAAAAGAAATGGCCGCACGTTTGTTCTTTGCTGCTCGCATTTGAATGGTCCTCGAACGCAGACGTGTCTTTGTCTATTGCCCAATGTATCATCGCCTCTATTGTTTTATGACACTTGAAAAAGTTCTCCTCTCGGGCGTAGGTTCTGCTCCCTGCACGCTGTAAAAAGCACCCTCAAACTAGACTGATTCTGTATCCACCTCAATTATGCTTTGTGCACAGCATCAAAGACTGGAGCAGGATGAGATGCTCTTGAGGACGCCGTCGTCGTCTCGAGGAGTCACGCCGAGAGACGATGACATTTCATTCTTCTGCAGTTCGATGCCTGGTTGAGGCACTATTTGCTTCACGTACCTATGCTCTGACGTCGTCACACTTGGATGTCGAATGTCGTTTGACATCTTGAGTCAGATATTTCTAAGCTACCTGCTGTTTATGTTGATCAAAGCAATTTGAATATTATATCTCAATTCATGTAGTACAACTCCGTTCTATTATCCAACACTTTGTAACAATTTGCATACCTACTTTAATATGTGTATTTTCTTAAAGTCCAACTGCGGAAAAATGTGAACTAAAATATGCGTACCTATAGCATAAATCTTACATTATTCCATCTGAAAGTGTTATAAAGGTAGAGAAACATAAAACTATAACAATAACACATCGTTTTATGGTAAGATAACCCAGTCCTGGACAATATTTATGCCCATAAGGAAGAGTAGTTTCATGTATAAATCATGTAATCTCTCCATTTTCCACTCCCAGAGTTAAGGTATAACACTTTATAAATAGGAAAACAGGGTTATATTCGGTTCCCCTGGATAGAGCCAGATTACATGATTTACACATGATATTACTATAGGTAGGTCTGTCCTTACTGGATGACATTTCTCTCGGAATAAACATTCCCGCGAAGCTCTCCCCGTTGTCCTGCTGGAGTGTGGGTCGAGTTAAATACCTCTTGTATATGCAAGGCAGTCCCCTCGGCCTCGTCCAGTCCGCCTAATCCGCGTGTTTGCGTATGCAGGAAATCAAAATGAGCCATAACGCGAAAAGGTAACGACTTCAAAGTGGCGTTCTCCGACCCTTCAGGGCAATCATGCGAGAGACAAAGTAACTCCGCTGGAAAAGGTTGGGAAATGCGCGGACCCGTGATGGCCGACGTGTTTTATACTTGACGACGGCGACGAGACTACATTGTGAGTGAAGTTTCAATTAGGCGTCTTACTTTGCGTCGTCTCGCTGTCTCGACTGGTTCATTCCGTTCCTAATTGCGGCGCGAAGTCTAGTCTAGTTCGCTTATTGTGAATTACATAGCAAATAACCGAGAGTTACAACTATTTTAATAACTTGTTATAACTTACTTATTCTTCCAATTCGACTTTCATTTGGATTGAGTGCTGCGAAAGCGCAAATGTGAGGATTTAGTTGGCTCCTAGTTTTATATCTAAGATAGCGTATATTAACTTTTCGCGTAACGAAGAATATTTTATAACTTTCTCAATTTGTCATAAAACTTAATTTTAACAATAACCAAGGGAGTTTGTTATCTTCTTCTTACTCTCTCATCGTGTTAATCTATTTCTCATCCAATTTTCAAGCCGAAAACACCCTGTTTTTCTTCTCTCTCTAGACGCCATTTTGTCTCCGCACCCGGAGGCGGTGGCTGTATTTTGGGAATGTGGCTAAAGAAAAATAAAGTGGTACAAGCGTCTATATGCTTGGCTGTTGACGCTTCGACCGAAGCTAGCGGCAAAACAAGCCCGACGCATTCTTCTACGCTGACTGCGATGTATTGTGTGGAGACTTTGACTGATCGCTTGATCTACCATCGATTCTTACTCACGCTCTCTCTCTCTTCTCTCGAGCTCGCTCTTTCACCCTCCTTGTGACCTTTTGCCCCCGATGAAGTTAGCCATTAATGAGCCCCTCAGATTGGGGAGCTTGCGGAGTCTCCTTTCGTCAAGTTCCCGGCCTAACGTGATCAAATAACAAACCCATCCAACAATCTGATTTTGCTAATTATATTGAAATTTGATATATTTCGCTAAGGGGAACGTTATCGAATACGTTTGTTAATGCACGAACATGATTACAAATTGTAACTTTGACAGACTACCAACTTTCTCGACATTCTTCATAACATCTCACATTTCTCTGAGGTACTTTATTGTCTCTTGATTTCTCTCTGATCTTTTTGAAAAAAGCAAATGTGATTTCGTTTCAATTTTAAAGCGTATTTTTCGTTTGTTCTTAGAACAAGAAAATATTTCAGACACTACTATAAAAGAATGCATTATTTAAAAGCACGCCGAGTAAGCTCCTCCCCTTCCTTGAACAATGACACGTGACAGCCCGATGAGCACTTTCAAGTCAAACATGACAGACAAGGATGAAAGACAATTGACAGGTCATGCGGTAAAAGAAGATACTCTCATGGTCATGGGATTCGACATATTTCATCAGAATGGGAAGCCTTATTGTTGAAAAAATTGTACTTCTTTTCTTTGAAATATTTTCCGCCCTTTTATTATCTCCATCCTCAGTGATGGACTAATTTCTGATTATGGTTCTACTTCAAACATTTCGACTTCGATCAGATTCTGGCAAAGGTCTCTTGTGTATCTTTTCTTTCATTATTGTAACTTTGACGACATCAGCAAAGATGTCGCTTGGATTGAGATGAAAAGGCATAGAATTACAGAGTCGGATAACCCCATAGATAGAGTTGCTTGAAATGTCCATGCTATTTTTAACATTTTCTTATATGAAAAGAGTGCCGGCGTGCCTTACATTCTACTTAAAAGTTCACGTCGTATTTTATGCCGAGTTTTAGCTTCAAATATTCTAATTTAATTTTGTTTGGTTTACTTACTCCAGACGAAAGTTTGTAAAGCCGTGTTGGTTTACATGACCTATGAGAGCATGGGTTTGAATCCCAACACAATGTATGTCACTACAAGTTAGTTTCAAAGCTGAGCCGTTAGTATAGCGTGACATTATTTCACTGCTTCTGAATTACTGGAACGGAGTAAATACGATCTCGTGTTTCGTTCGTCGAATGTTTCATCAAAATCTCGCGATTTGTACGTTTTGCTTCCGTCAACGTTGAACTCTATTTATCCTCGTAGTTACCTGTCACGATAGATTTTACTTCGTCGACATTACCGCAAACGACGAGACGAGAGTGGATTTACGTGACAATACGTCAATACTAAGTCAATTACGCGGCTAAAGCTGATAGCAAATCCCCGTAGACGCGTCTCCCCTCTCGTCGTCGACGAGAGAAAAAATCTAAACGACGAAATAAAATCATAGCTGATTATGTGACTCATCCGCGCGTGTTAACGGTACGGTCGGGCGTTCCGATTCGCTGAGCATGTTTAAATTATGGAACGTCGGATGACACGTGGCTGCCACCGCCTAAAAGCTGCACGTCTTGAATCTCTTCTATTTTCCATAAACTCAGATTGGTGCCATTTTGGACTGAAATTGGAATATGTATTCAAATAAGAGAAACACTGGCGCTTGTATTTTTAGCTGCAAAATGAAGAAAGTTTGAAATGATGGAGCGCTTGTTTCAAGTCGTTCCGCGTGTTTTTGTGACCGAGTAAATGCAGGACTTAACACGGGCAGAGTATTCTCTAACTGCTCGCACCATCAATCTTGGGGATATCAGCAAGAAGCATATCTCTTTCACACATGAAAGCTCGGCCAGAAGAGAAGTGATGCTGATGAAGATTGACCCAGTTTCTCTCAGCTTCATCCATTTTGTTCAATACAACTGTCATTTGGTGGGATTTTCAAACAGGGGTTCCTGTCAGTAAAACAATAATATGTCTACGGTGAAATAAGACCGAAAATCATTAAGCATCAGAACAGTTTTAAAACGTCACTGATACATACTTGGCAATATTTTCCGTGCAACGTTTCACATAGATTTATTACTAAACGACGTCCTGTTTCTTCTCTATATAAAATGAAATATCCAATGAAATGGCTTGGTTTCGAAAGCAACTGAATGAAAAATGTAAAAAGTTGTTAATCATTGCGTTAATCGTTAGTTTGTGAGCTAATAAATACTTTCTGTCATGGCAACAACCAATCCAATGTCCGGAAATCTTAATTACGTGAATAACTTAATGGAGACTTTAATCGGAGCTCATACTTCCGGGTGGGTTCTTCTGACACGAGTAAAAAGTATAAACTGTGCTCACTGGAATTGCAAATGCGATGACTTGATTACCGTAGCAGCTGCACGTTGCAACGCAGCAAATGCACATCGCTGGACTTAATGCACTGTTGCCAAGTGTCCCCACCTGATGCCCCTCGCCTCGCGCAGTTGCCAAGTCGTCGGTGGAAATGAGGTGGAAACTCTTCTTCATCATCAGCGTTTTCTTGTCCTCCATTGAATTCATCGCTCAGACTCGACTGCTGGGGTTAATTGCGCTGTTGTGATTCGAATCAATTTTCAATTAAGCTTTTAACGCTTACCGAGCACGTTTGCCTGTTCGCGTTCTTCGACAAACGCGAAATACGCCTTTAATTGATCATTGTCAAACGATGGAGGAACTAGAACGATACTTAATCAAGTTGTATAGAAAAAAAATCTTCATTGTTAACACTACTAAGAAATTAAGTACTGTGATTTCCGCCCGTATATAGGACGCTTTCGCGGAGCTTCAAATCGAAACACACATTCGTTTAACCGAACGCAATCAACGATCGCGAGTCCTCACCCGTATTTCGTCGTGATGGCGTGTATATGTTATTTACAATTCCCGCACACTTGCTGTGTAAACTTTATCTCAGGGGGCCCGTATCCAAGCCGCTATAATGGCTGACTGTAGCATTGCAATGCTTACACTGGTAGAATGTCTTGCTTTAAAAGAGCTTTTATAAAGTGTGAAAATAAAGAAGTGAGGGTTTTTGCGATCTCTCTAAGTCACTTTTTTATGTTTGAAACGTATGAAGATAGCTTGTTAGCTTCTTTATTTTTGACGATGGCGTATGATATATATTATACTGATTTGCAACTTAGAAAACTTAATCTGCCACCTCAAAACTTTAATATCATACCTTAGGATTTATCCTCAATATTCGGACAAACATTATTAAATACAATGTTAACATTAATTTCAACATGACACTCATAACACTTTCACCTCATAACTTTTACTGACAATGGGGTTGTTCACGCAAAACTATTGTAGATGGCGTTGCTGTCCTAACCGTAATAAGAACCAATGAAAATGCCGAGAGAGAGCCAATCAAAATGCAGAGCGGAATGGAACATTTTTAAACCTTGGCGGGAGTTTGATTCAGAGATCTTGGATTCAGAGACCAACCAATCAGAGAGAGACTACTCCATTGCCGCTAGCGCTGCGAGTGAGAGCAAATGGCAGTGAACAACCCCATTCCATGACAACATTTTAAAGTTACTTGTTTATATTCGTGACAATTGACGCTGATCACCCATGCGTCTTCCGAAGAGGTTTCCAAATCCCCTTCACAGCAAAACTAATTGAACATAAAAAGTCAATCACTCCCTCCCCTGATACGAACGTGATTTTATAGATTATTTATCGGATTCATAAAACCTGACGGCCGTCATTACATATCTCCCTCGTTCTCCCGCGATGTTTCAGAAGCAATCACGGGATTTCGCACTCGAGAGTGTCGACATCATTCGCCTTTTTATCGCGCTCTCAGTTGATCATGAGCTCAGTTTTAACTGTGGCGGAGGTTTTCGAGGGGAATGGCGCATAGTTTGAGTCGTTTACCAGAGTCTTCAACAATAAGCAATCAACCGTATTGCAGGAATGTTGAGATAAAGCGATTGTTGATGTGAAGTGTTATTGCGAATTGCAAGAATCCAGACGACCTTTCAGAAAATTCATATTCACTTGAATGTAACATTTGGGTTTACTTTTTTTTTTATAGATATACAATTATTATTATTTTGGTTCATGGGCCATATTTTTTTCGTAAACACTTAGTTTTGTTGTCCCCACTTTCACCTATAAAGAGCGCGTGAGATTATTTCAAAGGAAAAAGAATACAAAATAAAAAGTGTGAAGGATCTAAAATATAGCCTCTGACATAGGAAATTCGTTTACTCCGTTTTGTTTTACTCTTTATTCTTTTCCAGGCTTGTTCTATGCGCCAATGAGTGGTCGTTGTTTCACAGAACATTGGTCTTGCCTGTCAAGCCAGATCGCAGGATCCACTCACTTCACCTGCCCGACGTGCATAGAATATCCAGCCATTTGATTGATATGTAGAAGATGGCAAGGATGAAGCGAAGCGCAAGAAATTCAATCGAATAGTTAGGCGTTAGTCAAACTCAACTTTGTGTCCAATATATTTGGTCTAACTTTTTGTCAGAAGTAGGGGTTACATCTCGCATCTCTTCCCTAAAGTTTTTTCTGACATGGGCTCATAAGTTTCTAGTAAGGAACAGGTAGAATGTGATTTCTCTCTTTGTGATGGCCAATGGCTGTTGGTCATCGTTAAGCTGAACAACGTGCACACTGTTATTACTTATTACGAAGTTTCGGTGTTCAGTATTAACGAGCAACAACTGTGTCCGAATCCACGCAGCCCTCGGCATTAATCATCGGTCGCCTCGAGACTCTGCGAACTTCTCTTTTACACAATATTCTGGCGTTCTTGTACTAGAGGCAAAGCTGGACACAAGTCTTCGAGGCGAATCATTATATAAACTAGGAAAACGCTCTGAGTAACGCGTTGATGAGCGAGCACGGATACGGCGCAATACCTCGAACCGAAATTCTGTTTATCGAAAATGTCCTTAAAAGCCAATAATTCTTGAATTTCGTCACATACTTGTATGAAAATCTCCAACAATTCCTAAAATATTGGTCCCAATAACCACGCAAAGTTTTAAGGTTGATCGATTGAACCTTTATGATTGAACGATTCCTTGTTAATTAACAAAAATCACAGGATCTCGTTCATAAAATATTTAAACGGTCATATCAGTTTCATAATAATATACGTTTGAAAGTTTCTGCTCTAACAACCTTGAAGTGAAGATTCGAAGATGCCGTGAAATGTGAAATTCGAGAAATATGACAGCCAACACGCAAAATATCCGTAAACTGTCAATAACTGTTGAATTTAAACACAGTTTAGTCTGAAAATTGTCAAAAATACAGATAATGTTGGACCCGATTACCATGCAAATTTTTAAGTTGATCGGTCAAACGGTTCTGGTTTAAATTTTAAAAAGCACATGAAATATTTTTTTAAATTTTAACCAATGAGACGATTTGGCTGAAAATTTGTAAAATAAGAGACAATGTTGGTCTTAATGACCATGCAAAATATAAGGTTGATCACATTTGTCGAAGACCATTTTCATTTTTCAGCCTATCAGGAGATGTTTATTTAAATTTTAACCAATTGATAGATTTCAAAAAAAAATTGGGTCAGCAAACAGAGAAGGTTGTCTCTACATGTGTGCAAAATTTCAGGTCGATCGGTGAAACGGTGCGATTTCAGTTGCTCCATTTAGCATCCAAAAACAAAAAAAAAAAAAAAAAAAAACAGAGGTCCGTGTCAAACGAGTCAAAAGAGACGCTCGCTTCGCTCGCTCAATTAGTGGATTACAACCTTAAGATGACTGTTAATGGGTTCACAAGCGGAAACCGAAAATCGTTTTCTGAAACGTAAATCGCACAATTGCATACAGCTCTTATGTAAACGGCCCATAAGTCAGAGAATGACAGTTGAGGGGGGCTGGAGCTCAAACGAGACAAATCGAATTGCAATATTTTCATGGTACCTGAACAGTGCAACAGTTGCACAGTTGCAGAACAGTTTAGTTATTTGTAGTGTGCCATTCACATTTATATTGCTATTCAGATGTTTATTTTTATTGCACACAATTATACACATAAATAAATACACAATACTACCAACTATCCCGCATAGCCAAAAGGCTAGTCTGTGGGAGACAAAATAATATAAATAAACAATAAGCAAACAGAAACAATAAAAATAACTCATAAAGTGCGTAAACGTTTGATTCAACCGTGTTTTTCTTCAAGTAAGCCTGCGAGTGTTTTGAAAGCAGCAACTCCAGCGTTGTGTTTGGTGTCCCATGTAAATGTTGAGTGTTGTATGTTGACGATGTTGTGTTTTGTGTTGCAGCCGGACCGCACGATGGGCAACGCCAACGGATCCAGCCCGCTGGACAACATGCGCAGTCTGGAGCACTATCTGAACGACCTGATGCGTGCCGGAGACAGTCAAGATCAGCTCAAAGGTAGGACTTCGCACACGTTGTTACATTTCCTTCCTACCTTCTCTCACTCTCACTCGTATTCATACTTCTTTCTCTCACTTCTCACTCTTTCTTTCTCTCACTTCTTAATCATCCTCCATATACCATTTCTTTCTCTTTTTTCCACTAACTTCTTTGTCATTCTCCTGTTACGTCTCAATTCTTCCCATTTAGTTTGATTCTACCATCACGTAGCTCTCGTAGATTATTTTCGATCATAAATAAATTTTAGCTAATTACTATATAGGTATTTACGTAGTTATTGTATAGGTATTTACGTAGATATTGTTGTTGCTTCTGTTGTTGGAATATCGCAAGCGTTTACTTTATATTTGTGTGAACGTGTAATCACAGTGATGGCGCCGAGTGTTTTGTGGTGCGCAACAAATAATTGCTGTCATCGCGCCAGTATATCTCTGCATGCCCACCGCAGCCGCGTTGCTTGCGTGGAGCAAACACGGCAGAGGAAAAGCACCGGCCATTTTCATCATCACGAAACGCAAAAAACAGCGGGAGTACCGTTTTTGAATTCAGCTGACGGCAGGGTAATTCATGTTGACATTTGACGCAGACATATATATGATCGAAGAAGGAAATTGGAAAGATTTTTCCAACCTTTTCTACGTTGATTTGATTTTGCTTTAACCTTTTTGTCACTTTAGTGGTGAGGTGCCAACCTCAGAGTCAGAGCCTCCCACGCTTGAAGAGAAAAGTTTGAGTTAACTGGGATTTTTGTATCGTTTAGTACGAGCTCTGAGGTAAGAATGTTTAAAGCAGAGTGTCAAGTTTAACTTTCACTTTAGTCAAAGATGACCGAAGAAAGCTGATTATTTTCAACGTATTCTGCATGAGATGAAATCTGTTTGACGTTTAGGAAAGTCATATCGCAATAAATTGAAGATCGTTCTTCAGAAATGTCCCTGCTGCGTAGAATGATTGTCATACTCGTACATTTTAATAAATGTCTATTGAATGTCTTCATTGAGCCAAAACGTTCTTGAAATCTCATCACAAACTCAGAACTCGGTTTGACAAAGTTGTTCCAATATATCAGTACGCAGTTTTAATTGACTTCGGTTCCGCCGATGGATATTGAATGAGTCAACTTATAAAGTCGTTACTTCGAGCATACACCTCGCGATCAAAGAGACCTTTTAGAAACTAAGTTTGAAAACAGATTCTCGCAATGAGAGAAAGTACGACGTGAAAATAATCCGGGAAAATGGAGAGTGGTTCGTGAACTGAAACTCTCCGGGATGAAGTCTCGCCGAAGACGCTAAGCTGCAATTTACTCTTCTCACCCTTCCGCATTTTATCAACATTTCATTTAATTATTATGAGAGTTGTTAGAGTTTTCGAACGGCCTCATTTTCGACTGTCTTGAAGTTGGACCTTTTGTTTTTACGAGCAAGATTTCACAGTAATCTTCACTTGGGTTTAGATTACTCGACTCCTACTTCGAAGGGTTAGAATTAACGTCTCCAAGAGAAATGTACTTCATTCAGCGTTTAACTGCGCCACAATAATCGCATCCTATTCAGAACATTTTCCTCCTGCCCCAGCTCTTTCATCCGTCTTTGAGCTGTCTATCTTGTATAAAGCAGTCTGGAAAATCAAATTTTCTTTTTCAGGGTCACAAAATGATTTTTTTCAGCTCGACAATAGCTGTGTCCCGGACAATTACATATTTTTCAATTTGGAGAACGCCTTTGGGGGAAAGAAAGGTTACAATGAAATGAACTTAAGTAAAGTTCATTCACGAGTAGATTGTGGCTAAGAAAACATGTTTTTGACAAAGCTCATGGAGCTACGATCCGTTCTTTATTAGATGTCTGGAGCATTTAGTACTAATATATTTTTGTTTGTAATTAATATGTTCGTCTCACTTCCTTTATAATCACGATTTACAAAGGTTTTAAGGAGGGATCTCCGAATTGCACCTATGTATAGAAATCGTTCAAATTTCGCATATAAATAGATTTTTATGTTCTGCATCATAATATGGCAAGAAAAAGTGGTCAACGGGAACTAATTTTCGAGATATATCACTTCAAAGTTACAGTTTTTTTTCTCAGTTTAACATTGCGACCATACGGAAAAAGTCATGCTGATAATTTTAAAAGCGTATTTGGCTGCTGTCCCACCTATAGAATTTTTTGAAAAACTACTATAGCATGTATCAGATGCAATATTTTATTATAAAAAATTTAAATTTATACCTTCGTGGACGTTTTACCGAGCTATGAGGGTTTTACTGCATTATTTTTACTTTTTTTCATCTGAAAAGTGCAGTTTTACATGTAAAAATGTGTTTTAATGGTAACACGGCCTTCTAGAAATTCGAAATTCTTTGCGAATTTGTAGAAATTTCCAGAAGACCGTGATTATATCACTCATCCCTCCTTAAGGACGATGAATGGCAATCACGGCTCTAGTTTCTGCTATGTCAATGAACACACGCATTACAAAATCTTATTGATGTGCTTCAGGTTGAAATAATGGTTTCATCTCATGTTGTATTCTCTCATTATCCGCTGCGAATAGTTTCATTGAATCCAGACATCGTCAAATCTGACTTCAAAGCGGTGGAAAAACAAATCTCTCTCATAGTCAACAGTTTGACCTGCAGATGTCGCCAGTCAGGTTGGTCGCAGTTCAAGAGAATTAATTGCGAAAAACGAATCCAGTAATGAGTGTCGATGTGTACAGAATTCTGGGAAAATGTATATTCCAGACTAGACTTATATTTCATTTGAGCTGGGGAAATGTTACCTCGCTTCATTTCATACACTGTCGACTGTACACTTTTTTGAAAAAAGAATCTCACAAACCTACTTTTCGTGGGAAGTCAGATAGGAATATATAATATGATGAATTTGTTGTAGAAAACAGAAGAAGCTTCTGCGACTCGTACAATTTTAATCTGATTAAAGTTTGAATTATTTATTATAAAGCACTCAGTGTGAAGTTTTTTGACATTCTTTATATGAACGCCATGAGACCACGTAAAAGTATATAAAGTAGCTACGTTGAGGTGTTATCTTATTATTACATTGTAGATGTTCAAACACGATTCAATTTTATTGGAGATGTCGTAGTTCGTATTACACTAGCAGCTTAAAAGTGGTCACTGAATTATGCAACTGACTTCCTCTCTTACTCTTTTATTGGCTGCTCATTTTGTATGCTTTTATCGAACGTCGTTTTAATTTGAAACATATGTAGGATTGAGTTTGTAGTTAAACTTGTCTAACATTTTATTCCCCCGTGTTGTTACCCTGTGTAAAAGGTCAATGAATGCTGCAGTGACCGTAGTCAATGCAATTATGCATAGTGCATCTGTACCGCCTGCATTGTTGCACAGCAACTAGGCCACTGGGTTTTATTTCTCGCATGTGACTTGATATTAAACAAGAGCTGCACGTTTTACATTTCCCTACATTTTCCTGGGAGATATGAAAGAAAACTTAACTCGGTATATTGTAGAAACATTTACAGAGCTTTTTCATATTTCTTTATTGTTAAAACAGCAGTCACAAAGCTTATAAGAAAAAGTTCTGGGTCACAAAATCTTTTGATAGAATGTTCGTTTAAAGTTTTTTCATTAAATTGTTTTACTACGTCAATTCAATTAAAAAAGTCGCAAACTCTTTTCTCAAAAGAACGATCATTAAAATTTGGTATCTGATAGAAATGAAATATCTGCAAAGAGAAAGTATTCTAACACGGCACCTCCACCAATATTACTAATGCCTTTTTACAAATTCATGGAAGTCAGATGTATACTATCAAATTCTACTAAAAACTTGGAGCCGAAGTTATTAAATCCAACCAAACATGTAATTTATTTTCGTGACTGGATAACCACAAAATAAGTTCCATAATGGACGATATGACTTAATAATCCCGTCTGGGCTAAAGAAACGAAAGTTCATCCCAACCCATCTTCATATGTCTCAAATATTATGGGCAAAGTAACGACTGTCACATATACGTAACAGCAGCTTTTCTATTTCTGAAAACGAACTTTCCTCATGTGTGATGATGTCAAAACTCTGATTACATTTTACGTGTTCACCGCCGAAGTTTCGCTAGTTATTTGTTACCCGGAGAAAAGCGAGTTTTCCGCATGGACAAGTCTCGTCCCGATATATTGAGCCAACCGATCCTGTTTCTCATTGCGGAGAAACCCGAGTCACAACTCTACGAGACCACAACGGCGACGTGTTTATGCTGCTATGAAATATGGATGAATGTATTCTAAAGAGAGATTGATCTTTTAGGATTTGCAGCGGTCTGGCTTACCGGCAGGGGTTAGCTAGCAAAACACACACATCCATGTGATTCTTGACTATGTATCTTTATATTTTTTAGAAGGAATAACGGATTTAATCGAAATATATTTTCGTCAAAGAAAAGTCTTTGATGCACTTTTAGCTTTTCCTTTTCTCCGAAAATGTTCGGATATCGAAGAATAGATGCGTATTTATTTCTCTTATTCCTCTACGCATCAAATTTATGACTGTCGATGTCCAATCGTTGAGATATAGATGGGCATTGTTCTAGGATCTTCATATTTCGTCCCGGCTGTCAGCCATAGTGTATTGGCATCTCTCCTATAATACCGTCGATGTAAGGAATGGTAAATATTGATGCGTCTCGATTGAGATTTCGATCGAACTTACACTGTGACGTTGGAAAAGAAGAGCGTAAGCCATCCGCCTCGCTGTCAGAAGTGCCGGTCAATGAGAGCCGGTGTGATATCCCATCGCTCGGCGCGCAGAGAAAACCCGTTGTTTTAATAACACTTTGTCAACCTCTCCCACCACACCACTTACTAAAACGCTTTTCAATTTTCTTCGTCACGTCAAATTTATTTTTATTCAAACATAATTTTTTCTACTCCCTTTCTTACAACGCGCTATACCTTCTCCTTGCCTGCACCTTTCAAGACATTCAAACTAGATTTAGTTCGAATCTCCTAAGGCTGTATATAAATGCATGGCTTACTCCATCTTATCTTTGCTACCGATATCGTTAAGGCAAACGACGCCAAAAGACTCGATATGACATATCAGTGAAGTTTGGTTATGAGTTTGCTTCGCCTATTAGTTGCAACCTCGCGTTAGATGGTTTCTTTGAGGATTCTGGATTGCTAAGGTTTCCTAGATCAATGACAAACGCCTTCCACACAATCATATATATGACTTATAATAATACACTTCCTTTAGCCTTGTTTGAAAGTTACCTGTAGAGTAAAAGTATCTGTATTTGTGATTAAATTGTCAACAGTTCCAAAAATGATTGTTTTATAAACCGAGGAAGACTTAGAAAATCTTCGAAAACTTTGATAGGTATTATGCTTCCAAGCAGCAATAATGAAATATTATAACTTTTGAAATTGGCTCTGCGCTCTGTGCCGAAGTTGAAGAAATAGATTGATCGAAGACGAAACCTTTGCAATATCGCGTTCACTTTATTAATACTCGATTGTACTTTGTTTCATATCGAGAAGTTTTGATGACGTCATGTAGCTTGAGCCTCGCGCTCTAGAAGAGAGAAAATCTTGTTCCGTCTTTGATTCATCCTAAAAGTGTTTCCTTTGGTTTGAGGTAAATCCGGCTTCTTCTAAGATAGTGGAGACGTGGAGAAATACGTGGAGGAGAGGGAAAGTTGAGAAATTAAGAATAGAGGAAAAGTTTCAGGAAAAAATATATTTTGTAATACTAGGAATGCTCTGTGTAACGCGTTGATAAGCGAGCCTTCATTGCATGCGATGATGCGAATTCATATGCGCGTGAACTTTGCTGCTTTATAATAGACCTTGGAAAAGCTGGGAAGACAACAAGCGGCAAAGAAGAAGTGTTCTTTTTGTCTTGGAATTTCTTTGAATAAATTTGACAAATATCAAAACAAGATCAAAACTCCAGTAAAATGTCAATCTTTTGAAGTTCTCGATAGAATGGGCTGAAAATTTTCAACAATTTGCCAACAGGTCCCAATGAATGTGTTAAATTTGAAGGTGATCAGTAAACAGCTCCGTTTCAATTTTCAACTAATCACAGAATCTTGTCCAAAAACTACATACGGTACAGCTTATATGATATTAGTGCATAACATTTCAGATCGATTGGTTGAATAAAAATTAGTAAATTTGATGTACATCCTAAATGCATTATTCGACTTCATAGAAATGTTATTAGTTGAAAACATTGCAAATTGGAAATAGTTGAACCTGCGAGCTATATTTAGGAAATTTAATCCTGTGAATGAAGACTTTGTAATACCACATCGGAATATGATATATGAAAGCTAAATTATAACTGGAGAACTTATTGCTAAAATATACGCGCTTCCTAAGCAAATACCTCCGTAAACCTGGATTGAGTTAGAGATGGAAAAGCATGGGAATTTATGCCATAAAAATAGACATTCCTGTCAGACGCTCATAGAATTTTTAACTGTGTGTAATTTCGTTGCAGCTCGTGGATTTGAACACATTCTTGTTGACAGTACGAACATTCTTGCACTCATTCATTTGCATTACTATGTTTCATAGCCATTCATTCGTTTTATGCTATTTGCGGAATCCGACACACAAAGTTGTAATAGGATAATCTCGTATTACCGCTCAACCGCATGACAATGAACTATAATTCGCATTTTAACTGTTATAGATTTACACACAGCTATTAAAAATAGTTGAACCAAAAAACCCTTTGTGCAGTTTGCAAAATAAATGGATTCCATTTTATAATCCGTTGCACTTCTATTACACAGCGCCATTGCACTTGCTACAAACCGTGACATTTCCATTTCCTGGGACTAGAATTTAAATATCAATATCGCTTTGACAGTTGATTAAATGTCTAGCCGCAGTGTGCAACAGCGGTAGACTACTGCAGTTTCGATAGAAATCTGATTAAATACTGACATAACGTATCGAGAGTGCATAGTGCAATGGTGTAGTAGACGGTCATCGACTATTGTCCGGAGATTGAGTAGGCAACGTGGACAAAAGCATTAGCTCTCGCTGAGCAGTGACCTGATATCGTGATATGTACTGCTCATGACAAAGTCAAGAGTACACATGACGGGTTTTACAAAAGAATCTTAAATCACTTGCTATATAGTAGTCTCATTACAAGTTATGCTCGAGTCAACGATAACGATGAGAGATTGTACACATCTTTTCAGGTCGTTTTTTTTTAGATCTTTTACATAATTAAGGTTTTTAGCTTTCATAATATTCGTTTATGAATATTCTGCGAATTATCGTTTTTATAACAAAAACTCGAACGTTTCGAAGGATATTACAGTTTCTTAACGTCACGTGATCATCCTGCATATCTTTATAGTTCGCGATTATAGTTCTGACGTCGAGTTACGTAAGAAACAATTTCTTCATACTTCCACTTCGGCTTTCATAAGCTCACGGGGAAAACATAACTTTTAACCACTTAGTAATAACTTAGAGGGTAAGTCATAAGAAGCCAGACAGATATAATCACCTCCTTCATATTAGCAATTATGTATTATCCAACAGAGCTCGTGAAACTTTTCAACGTATCCGTCTTTGGCTATAGAGTAGAAATCCACAGAGCAAGGGTTGAAAGGAAATTGGATTAGATTTTAACGCGTTACGTAGGATCATGAAAGCAGATTCGTTGTAAGTCCCTGACATTTGAATTCTGTTCACTAGATTTATTGATGATGTGAACTCAATGCAAATGTTCTCAATGGCTGGGTTTTCATTGGGTTATCTTTGGCCACACTAAATGGCACTGTGGCGCATTCACACCTCTGAATGGCTCACCACAAGATGTGGTTTCAATGTTGCTATGCGTTTTCGTGCGATTAGTTACGAAACCTTGATACATAATGTACCCGGAATGTAGGGTTACAACGTCATTATAGTTTTAAGATCCGTTCATAATTTCTATACTTACTTATTCTTGTTTTCAAATTTATTTAGACCGTGGAAAGCTACGATACCGGACTTGAAGTCTATTTGTATTTTGCTCAAAGCGTCATCAGAATTATTCTTGACTTGTCCAAAATCAATAAAATAAATGTTAATAATGAAAATCACGAAGATAAATCTGTCAGAAGATTTTCAGATACACTTATTTTATATTTTAGCAAAAATAATAGAGAAATTGTCTATAGCTAGAGAGAGAGAGTTTTCTTGAACGTAACTAAACAAACTCGAGTGGAACCTTAAGGAATGATAAAGTGAAGATCACTATAGTTTTACGACGGTATTGTTGAGTGCCGAGACTTCTAGGACTTCTACTGCATTCTGCCGCAAAACTTACGCCTCATTTGTAAGCAAGCGCCGAAATCACTTGCAATTCGTGGAGAAAACAAAGAGCCTCGAGTTACTTACACAGCGAAAGTGATACGACTTCTTTTTTATCATTGTATGGTTTAGTTTTCGCGTCTCTGCAACGCAGTTGATGTGACTTTTCCACGACCATTTACGATCTTTGGCGCACTAAATTTTAATACGCTTTACGAACATTCCACAATATTGCAATTGGTATTTTCCACAAGATGATAAAATATTTGATGACAACTTAGAGTTTACAATGTAAGCTTACGTTATAGTCTTTTATGGTACCTTAAAAAGTACTTTTATTTCTCTTCTAATAGCCAATCCGCTAAATGTCAAGATCTCTTAATAAAATATTTGAATCGTACGCAGAGGGCAATAAAACGATGCAGTTGGAAATGAGACAATTTCGACGCGATTGAAAGAAGAATGACTGATAAGAAACATCAGCTTGTCTTTATAACGCAAAGACTTGGATTCTCTCTTTGGTTACTGTGATAAAGTTACATTTATAAAGTTAAGGTTTTATGCTACTTTTTATTAGTTAATTTACAATAATGTCAACAAACTACAGTTATCCATTTGAAATGTAATCGACCGTTGCACGGGCCAATTAAAATTGGACAATTGCAATCGTTACCAGTCGAAGTTTTATTTTGAATATAAAATTTCATGTTGGTAAACTAATTGGACTCTACGATAAACGTTATTCGAATGTTGAGTTTATTAGCTCACTTCTGACACCAAATGTTGTGAGAGTAAACTTATAGCATTCATGATATTCTGAGAAAAGCTATTTATTTAGAGTCGCCAATTTTAACTTTATACCGTTTTATATAATGATTAGAGAGTTAATGAATTAAATTCTTTAGCAAATTATTGCCTGTAAAAACCAAGGGTTACTTTTCTGATGGATTTGTATAAGGGGTTGTCTGTACAATATTTCAACAACGTTAGGAAACATTTGATTAAACTTATTAGATTAGAATACAACTCTAACTAATCTTTGTTAGGTACATCTGAGTGTCTGAAATATGATTTCCAGTATCCTTCGAGAGTTTATTTCAACAACCTCTTGGTTCCCGAAATTAATTTCGAAGATAATCATAGAGCGAGAAAGACGGAGGGAGAGAGAACTAAGAGGCACGACATTAGACTTCGACTGTACTTTATATTGAACGCGTGGAACTGGGTCGCTACCTTAATTATGTACGAGCCAGAGCCGCATATATATATATTCTGTCGTCGGATTAGACTCAGGCTGTAAACTCCTGAGTTGCAATCCGTGCACAATGTCGCATTCGAGCACCAGGATACTCGACCTCGGACGGAGAGCGAAAATTAAGATCCCGTATCTTCCTCTCTTTTCCCAGCGAGGAATATTGGCATATTTTAAAATTACATATGAAACATGTATGTTTATATGTATGAATATAAAATATACAGAGTATAACGTAGTACAAAGAGCCCAGGGATCAACATGTCCAAATATATAATTGAGTTTATAGTGCGGCATGTACGAGAGCAACTTACGTCAACTATATGTAGAATATAAATTTACCTTACCGAGCAAATGATAGCACAAGAGAGAGAAACGAGCGATATACCAACGAACTTCATTTTCTTCTTTTATAACACATTTGTAGGAAACGGCACCAAATATCAAGTATGTTTTTTTAATATTTATTATTAGTTAATTTTATTGCAGCTCTATATTTTGAGAATGTAATACTTGAGCGCTATAATGCGAGCAGCCTGCAGAAACTGTTAGTAATTTCTAAATTTGGTCCCAGGCTTCTCAAGCTCAACTATGTTTTCTAGAAATTGTGCAATTATGAAGGTGATTATAGCCGAAGCGACCCTCTAGAAAACACAATAGAAGGTTAATTAAGTTAATGTCGACCGACGACGCCGACGCCGACGGCGACGCCTTCTTATGCGACGCCTCGTAAATGTCGCACTTTATGCGAGAGTCGAACAGATTTCACTCTCGAGAACACTCCCGTGTTGGGTGCCACGGCGTCTAATTCACTTAGTCGCGTTGGGCGCCACTCGAGTGCAGGCGCCAGGGTGCGTAGCGCTTATAATGAAGTTAAAGAACACTCGCGCTATTGAGTGATAATTGAAAGAGTTAAGTGTCTAGACAGGAAGCGCTGCTCTGCGCTGAATGATCGAGTTCGATCGATTGATGATTTGTTTTCAAACGGAAATGGATTAATGAGTATTGCGGAATACCCCGGAGTAGCTCTTTTGGCTTTACAACTTAATAATTGGACAGGATGCAGAGCCAATTGCAACATAAGCGTCCTGTCGCTTTTTAAAAACATTTTTAACGTTTTTTCCTGCGGGATAATAATTTTCCGAATGGGGGAATTCAAACTTTTTTGAATATCGTATACGTCGATGTCCACTAAAAAATATGAATGTTTAATCATCCGTCCTGAAGAGCACACATAAATAAAAGTTCTATTTATCACCCCAGTTATGTGCGCATAAACAAAATGGCTGACAGTTATAATTTTAATCCATTACTCGCAACTGGTGCAGGAAGAAGAACACCTGAAACGTTCCCAGCGTCGGTACCCGAGGTAAATGTAGAGAAGACGTCGGGACGCCGCATCATCATTCATAAAGTTTTATCAGTCGGCGTCGGTCGTACTGTCGAGGCGTCGCCCGTACATTGAATGTTTCTACCGACGAGAGTAATATCCCAGCCGCTGCTCTTCAGGGAATGTAACCTTTTACTGTCCGCTCCTGTCTGGATGGTATTACACTCGGTTCACCTCTCTCTCTCGACGCTGCGATTAGGCGTCGTGACGTCATGAAATGTCATCTCGTTGACGCTCTGAGGCCGAGTTTCGTGCTGCTAGCGAGCGGTTGGATGTCTGCCACATCTGCATCGTAGAATCGGGTCATCGGTGGCCAAAACTCACAAAACCTATTCCAGTGAGCGAGAAAGAGCGAGATATCCGCTACAGCGAGGTGTAAATCTATGATGTTTTCGGTTACTATATTAGGTTCGTGGAGTGAAAACTTGCAGGTATCTTTGCTTAGAATCGTGTTGCAGTTGCACTTGTCTCGTCGAGTACGAGTATGGGGCAGATGTTTTTTCTCAGTACTTCGCTTTTGCTTTTTTTCTGACGAACACGACAAGGAATTGACATCTAAATCACGTACCTCGACGACGTGACGTCACGACGAGAGCAGTGTTTGGTCAGCAGCTTGCCCAAACGTGGGGTGGACCACCTCCTCCCCACATCCCTTTCATCCCCATAAAGCACCGGAGAGTCATCTCTGAGCACTGATTTGCTTTAATGTCGCACACACATGACGATATTTCAAGTTGATGTATATTTACTCTCATTCATAATATTATTTATATTATAAATAATAAAAAAGGAAAAAAAGAAAAAAGTAGGAAAAGATTTTGTTCTGTTTGTCAATTCCCGCATAAACTTGTTTTTTTAACTTGATAACTATGATTTTTTTGCGAACAATTTGTTAGCTCTCGACCTCATGTAAGTACCTACTTGGCATCGTAATAGAAATGAAAAATTAGATTTTATAGTAGAAATCTCTTGCGAGGTCTTGCAAGCCAATTTCAGTCGATTGACAAACCATCCATTTATATTATTATTTTCCTCTTAACTCAAGGCTTAAATTTATTATATATATTTTCTCTCACAAGAGCCAATTGCTCTTATGAGTTATCAAACATCTAATCGTTAATATTTATTAACATTCTCTTTATTTTGCGGGCTTAGCCTCGTTTAACTTATATTTGTTCAAGAAGATTGTATATTACCCCATTTTGCTTGCAATACCGTACCGTAGACATGACGCAATTAAAAGAAAATCTCATATAATGTAAAGCTTCCAACCGTTACATAGTTATATTCTAAACTGTGCAATTATATCTGCCTTTGCAAATCTCTCCTTTGTAAAATAATCTTGGGTTATAATCGTAGAATATAATATCCTTCTCTCTGCGGCGAGCTAAGTGTTATAATATTAATAACGCCTAAATCTGAAGATATAATTAATTTCCGTTGGAATGTGGCACGGGCTCCGAGCCACAGTGCGTGCTCGTGCTTGGTACGTACACGCGTTCAGATTGTGGTTGTACGCGGTGTCGTCTTTATTGAAACGAATCTCCACCACCGCCAGAAGCGCCACCCGTCGCAACCCGGAGGGCAAAATGTATTCAAATGGTAATTACTCTCATTATATTATAGTATAATGCTGGTAGCTGCGAGTTGCACTATATAGAGTTTTCATACTTGTTATTCCTTTTAAGCAACCCATTATGAATTCATTTGCTTGCGTTTCACAACGCAAATGATCTGTGTTTTTAGTTAATATTCATTAGAATGTAACACGTACAGACTGGAGCTTTCATCCGATTAACAGGATCATTAATGAAGCAAAGCGCAATCGCATGTTTATTTCCTATTTTAGCAGCTATGACCACCTGTTTTATTTACTATTTACGTATTCTGAAAAGAAAAATATACATGTTTTTCTTAATAAAAGTCTAAGTTTCACACGGCTCGTAGAAAAGTAGCCCATAAAGTTCTTGTGCTTTCACGTGTGCTGGAATCTGGTTTTGAATATTGTACGCAAAAAGCTCATGTGCTCTGGCTTTATGTGTAATTCAACCCTAAATGAAATATCTGGCTAGGTCATGTTACTTTTACATTTCTCCGGAACACGTGAAGAGAAATATGAAGAATGTTTCACTCGCATAGGATGCAACTACTTTGGCATCTTGCCAACCATGCCGGTAAAAGTAAAGAAAATGCACGCATGATTTTCAAATATTACAAATGGTGGCCGCGGTAGGATTTAATTACCGTCTACTAATATATTTCCTGCAATTACGATGTGAGGAGTTCTGTTCTCTCTATTTACGTTATGCAGCATATGAGTAATATCAATTGAATTTCTTCAGTCATGACGAAATTGATCATGTTCCTTCGTAATCCTTCTTATTTAACGTGTACTAACATTCGTGAAAAGCGACATGATACCTGATTCCCAGCGGAGTAGCTCAGGGATTCAGTTGCACATCTTTATTGGTCTGGCAACTTCAAATACGTCCATGATTTATCTTCTTGTTCGATATGTTCTTGCCCAGCCAAATTTACAGCTTCAACCCAACATTCATTACCAATGGCAGTAACAAACTGATGTTTACGTCAAATCATTTTGCGTGTACATAGTGTACATCATTCAATAAAACTCTACTCATAAACGGACTGCACATGAGTATCAATATTCATTCTATTCTTGAAAAATGCACTAGAAATGCATAGGTCTTCTGTTGACGACCAATATACCACTATGTATGTACAATATTCATCATTCCCTCATTCCGCAGGAATAAGGTTAACATCGTCTTACAAATTGAAGAAATTGAAAGTCCGGGGAAATCACTGAATCACCTTGATTTAAAGTCAATTTATATTGACACCATTACAGGATGTAAACTAACTCAAAATTGTTTTCGTAAGGTGGAGACACTTTTTAACATTGCTTGCATTGCGTAATCACTATGGTTGTGGGTCAAAATGCAATAAAAATTACTATTATGAAATTTCAGAAAAATCCTGCCAACTGCCACCATTTGTAAAATTTCACAAAATTCGGTTTTCGTATTTTCGTTCGTATGTTTAAAAAAACGCGTATTAACTATCCTTACTGGTATTGGTCTAACATTAAAAATGACTTTTATGATTTTTTTTTTAAATCCTGTTGGCTGCCACCAGTTGTAATATTTTCACAAATATCTGTTTTGTATTTTCGTATGTAAGTATTCAACCATTACGAGTTCTATCGTAATGGTTGAATACTGGTCGTATTACATTTGTCAATGTAATGTCTTTCGTAATATCGATGTTGGGAAGACGAGGTGAGATTGAGTGATATGGTGAATAACGGAGAATGAAGAAGATTAAGTGTATTGGCAGAGAAAAGAGAGAGAAGAGGATGCTTAAATATATGAACAAATGCTTTGAGGCTGGTGACTCTCGTACTTGCAATATGTTTCCTAAATTAATGTGTGCATTATTTATTACCTACTTAAATAGTGAGAAAAAGCAAATATAGATCTTTAAGATATCCTCATTTTATGACGGGATATCAAAATGAGCGTTATCTAACACTTCGGTACTTACTAACTTAGTTGCTTAAAACATTTCCATGTGTTTATTTAACTGATGCATCGCTTATTGCATGCACAATCATGTCTATCATGTTATTAATGTTAATGCCATTAATTTCGTCAATAGATTGACAAAAAATCTGAAAAAGACTACTTCTTGCTTCTCATTTGTCTTCCTTTTCTCTGGACAAGAGTGTTTTTTTCCGCTATTGGCAAGCACGAGCTCCAGGCGCGTCGGTTTCTTGGCTGAGCACGTCACAGCGTCGCGATGCATTATCATAGCGTCGTCGTACGTGTCAAGTGTTCCAACAAGCGTCGCGACGTCGGCTAGACGTGTCACAATGGAAGAACAAGCTCCAGACATGATTTGCATTTACTCAAGTCTCCCAGATACATTGGACATCTCATGGTTATATTCTGGTTACGAGATGAATTTGTCCATTTGGCGTTTTCAACTCGATCCGGTTTTGCTGTTTAGTACCTACTATTTCCACTCCTATTTCACGTTTTGTTGGGTTTTCTAACAAAAAACATCTTTGTTCAGCAAACAGTCACGTTACATATGTTTGTGTAGGATGGATTAAAATGTATTTAGTTTCCAGTTTTGGAAAAAAAACGTATCACCAATAGTAGTTCACCATCGTTTACTAATTACTTTTTGAACTATAGTGATCAATTGGTATTCATTAAATCAACAATTTTCGGTGAAGAACTGTTATTCAGTAAAATGATTTGTGATGTTTTGCTAAAATAAGATACCCGCATAGCTTTAAATGTCGTAATAATTTGTCAATCCCAAGATTCTACATCATAATCTTCTCATTGATAGATTTATTTATATCGTGTTGAAACAGTATTCTAATAAATCGTTTAAAACAGAAAGCAAAGATCGATTGCTATTCGAAACATATAAATATAGATTCAAACAATGCAGGATGAAATGACTAAAAGGGATTTGATAAACTGCACAGCGCTGTTCATAAACAAGATATGATTTATTATGAACTATTTATTCAATTTATTTGCGATATCTAACGGATCGACCGTATCCGCAAAACAAAATAAACATTATTCCTACCATAAAAGTCACTCAGTGCAGTTCTTTTCTTTACAGAAATAACGAGATATATTTCAGTGACATAGAAGCATGGAAACATGTACACATCAATCAATTTTATTCAAACGAAAAAGTTACGAACATGACCCCAATGTTGAACACGAACATGGAATATTTGTGGTCTAATCCACCCCAAAACTCGCTACAAGTTTCAGTAACCAGCTACACCACACATTTCACTATCTTAATCTACACACCAACTAATTTCCCGCTAACATTACCCATATTTTTCCTTCATATCTAATAAAACATGATTTCATTTCCACATGGTGCAAGCTCTCTTTTGTTTTCTTGAGTTCTATCCCCCTACTTGACCCACTGCCTGCGGTCGATGAGTGAACAGCGGCAACCTCGCAAACTTGAGTTTCACAGCCAAGTAGAACATGGTTGATGGTAATGATGATGATCTTTGATATCTTCAGATGATGTAATGGTCGACAGATGGCTTATCGTGACATATTGCCGACCCTCCCAGCGTCCTCCACGGGGTGAGAGAAAGGGGTGAATTGTATAGAGTGCGTGTTTGTACGGTGAATGATTAGAACTTTTAATCAGCTCAATTAATATCACGTGACTGAGGGAAACGGTATAAAAATGTCGGTTGAAGGTTGTAGAAAATAAAACTGTCCCGCTCTCACTTTTCTCTTGATTTGTGGAGGTGCCGGGCTCGTGTTAGGTGAGGGCGTCAAGTATTCCGGTTGGATAGTTGCGGAGAAGGTGGTTTTAGAAGTACCAGCTCAGCATTTCGTGCTCCGATGGCCTCAAAATTCCATACTCAAAAGGGGTGGTTGTGGATTTGGGGTGACCGTACGTTGAACGGAGGTTCGTAGTAACAAGCAGCGACACCTCAAAAACTTTTTTATGTGAACTTTTTTCATGCGGAATCGCTTGCCAATTTCACGGGATTTCGATGACAATATATTTCAATAAGAGAAGAACGATCGCGCTAGAACATATCTGGGTCATAGTTTTCCCGAAAACACAATTTATATTATGGCAAATGTTTCAGATAAAAGTAATATATGGTAACTTCGTATTCATAATGCAATCATGCAAATCCCTAAATCTCTTGGTGCGAGAAACAATCCGACCGCTTGGCACTTCCCAGTCAGCGTTTATAAATGCAGAATTATTTTCCACCAAGCGTCGGAGGGGTATTTTGTTTTCTTTGCACACCACAACAGGACTCGTTATTCAAATTATTAGAGAACGAAAATATAATCTCAAAAGTTTCGTTGGGAATGAGGGATTGTTCACCGGTTACCGATGTTTCGAGCGGATGCAATAGTTGCTGGCTTGTTGGGCATTTGTGGACGTGAGGGAAGGGCTCCAGGGCCCCGGCGAGGTAACGCGGAGGACGTCTAAAGCTTTGTCAACGTCCCTAGACGCAATTCCGGTCTAATAAATAGTTGAGAGGATGAAACGCGGCTTCGCAGACTCGTTGAAATTTAAACTGCTCGGGTTTGGTTCATTCTACAGAATAAATGCAGCAGCAGAAATAAGGGTAGACTAGTTTATACATTTCTATCTAAACTCTAAACCCCTGGGTAGATGCATTTCAATTATCTTACACAATAAACGGACAAACAGTATGGTTGTAGGACCAACCAATAGTTATGAACGCGAACTCTCGATTCTCCTTAAATTCTAAGTTTATTGAACCCGGATTATCAATAGATATGATCCCTTCTATAAGAAATTAAATACGGTCATTCAATTTTATCTTGGGATACTTTTTAATTCTAATGTATTTTAGTCTCGGTAAACGCAGCGCCCCTCCATATGCATCCCACTTCAGAAGAGCATCTAACTTTCGGTGGAGGCGCCAGTTTTCCCCAACATTAAACCCATTCAACAAACAAACTCTTATTAATCTTCGTAGTTTACAAACTTAAAGCAAGTTAACACAATTTGTTCCGAATTAACGCCCGACAACGTTGTGTAAACGGTTAGATGTAGTGAACCTCCGGTCTCGCATAAAGCCAGGTTTCCGTGTAGCGTAAAATCTCGCCACTTATCGTGTGTGCGTTGTTTATCCTCCTCCGCTAACCTCGACTGCTGCAACACGCGAGTCAAGTGAACTTGTGCCGGGTAATCCTGCATTTTGTTGCGAGCAGGACGAGGACTGGTAACCCTGATATTACCGACGCCATTGTGTTGGCCCATAAACTCGCCGCCGGATAGCGCACATTCATCACCCCCCAATCCCACACCCCCCTTCACCCACATAGCCACACATCAGTTATTATCTTGCGGTGAAAATGCCAACATCACATGGGGGGCCTTTTGTTGAACATTTTTTATCGTGAAAGGTAAAAGGGTTAACAGAAATTCTTGTGGAAAATTGATTAGAACATTTTTGCTGTGCTGTTGTTGTTGTTTTTTATTTTTTTAAACTACCTATCTGCGTGATTTATATACTTGATTTAAGTGGATGGCCAGTGGGGGGGGGGGGGGGGGGGCTGGTAACCATATCGTGTTTTGACATATTAGCTTAGCCCTATGACTATATATCGTTACTTTAAATAGAAAAGCAAATCTGTTATTAATTCACAAATTAATTGTAGGTATCTGTAGAAAGGGAGTTGACAAAATGTTTTCTATGGCTAATATTAAATAAAATCGTTGCTCTGAGTAAAAATACGTATATTAAAATTTTGTTAAGAGGCATGTCAAATTCGCTTTTATTTGGTTTAAACGAACCAATTATTTTGATTAAAGAAGAGATAGTCTATAGGCTCTTCTTGTCTGTGACGTAAGAATAAGATCTTAGAAGTGTGTCAATAAAAGCTGTCGCTTCCGACGGCGAAGTTTTACCTCCGATTTGAAGATTTTCTTGAGACGAAATGAATTTCACAGGCGTAGGAGTGTCTGTCGCGCTCGATTACAGGTCTTCTCTGGAAATATTGAGTTTTATTTCGTGTTTTCGAAGATTAGTTTTGTAGTTTGTAAAGTCAAGTGTGTCACCATATGCCAGGAACTGACAGAATGCAATCACTCATCCGTGGAGTTGAGTTTGGCTTTAGAATTCAAATCCTCGGTGACATGTTTTGTGTTTAAGTTTCTTGTGGTTTTCTGGATTAAGTAATTGACTATATTAACTGAGAGTTCTAAACTAAATAGGTTTTGTGAACAAACTGCGTGACAGCTCCGAGTGGTGTGGCTGTAAGAAGTGTTGTTGGACCCCATTTTGTTGCGGGGGCATTGTTCGCATTCCCTGATTTTCATGACGCACAGTCCTTATTACTTCACCTTTGATTTGGTATGAGGATATTTGACGTAGCAGAGGTTTTGTCATTGACTTTGTAAATGTACGGAACTACACATTGACAATGATTCAACCTAGACTAAGGTATAAAAGTAAATTCCAGACCCCTGCTGGCACAATATACGTACTTCGTAGAGATAGGTAAGTAAAATTTCTCCAACTTAGTATAACATGTGATGATACCTTTTTCCATCTTTAAATAATGTATACTACAATTCGTCATTAAAAACATACTGTCTTTTTATCCAACAAAAAGCAATGGTACGCACAACTACGGTGGAGGTGCCGTGATCCGAGGCGGGTAATCCACAGCGAACCAAAATGCACCAGTTATCTGTAAATACACTTTTTGCCTTCAAATTTACGGGTGGTGAAGCCATGTTTTCAAAAATCGATATCCCCCTCGTATAGAAAATGGCTCATGCATATCGAACAAAAAAGTGATCCATTCTCAACGCGAGAGAGGGCTTTTTATTATAAATTGGTTGGTTGCCAATAAAAAATAGATCCGTAAGAGTGTTTGTATGCGTGTCATTTTGGCAGGTGTCAATTGTTCGCCAGGCTAGTCGCTCCACTCGCATTGGTCGACCATTAAATTTCCTCTCTGGTTTGCTGTGATCCATCAACCCTATCCAGGCTCTTTCCTCCCCTCTCTACCACTGCACCACACCCAACACACAGCCCACGTGGAGCCCAAACTAGGTTGATATAGTAAGCTCTTTCAAAGTTCGTCAAAGTTTGTGGCGGTAGAAATGTACACTAATGTATAAACAATTACCAGGTTATGTAATTCCCAGAATAAATGCTTGGATTACTATGGCTTGAATTTGATATTGAATTACTATTGACCAGTTAAACAGACAAGCTGGGTATTTAGAAAGTAAATTAAAATTCTACGTAGAAAAGTTTCTTCACCAATTTCAAGTAATATGTACTGAATGCAACGAATTTGTCATGAATTTTGTGTTTTTGTAGCCGAATCACGTGGCAAATTGATCAGCGAAGAAAAAAATCGTATTCGTAATTGATTTTGTAGGTATATTACCTTCTATTTTGCCACCTTATACGAACGAATGAGAAATTGTATTTCTCAGACTTTTCAAGACTTGTGTTTAGTATGAGTCGGGCTATTATCGACGTTCAAAGAAAAGATTTTTGTCTTGAGATCACAGAAGTTTCCTCCAGACGCTGTAGTTGGCTAACTCATGGCAAGGAATTAAAGAAATACTTCGACGACTCTTAAACTTACTTTTACAATGCTTCTTACCCCAATACGAAGTGAGGTTGAGTCTGTTTTCCATCCTCTCAGTGGTAATTTACTTGGTATGACGTTTGCTACAGATAGTAACTAGCCCCGTTTTGGCTTCTTTTATTATACGAAATTAAAAAGTGTTAGTTTCTTTGCTGTACGCTCGAAATTAGAATTTTAATTTAAAAGAATCCACACGATGGCTGGCGCTGTTTTTCCACCTATTCTATGACACATATTGCTGAATGAATGCACATTCGACGCCACGATTTCGACGCTATATCAAAAGCTTCGCTACGTCAACCATCGCGTCTGATTTTTCCAATTTGAAAAAGTATCAATAGCTTCGTGCATTTTTGCGAACGTTTCTTCTGACGAGAACACATTTTTTTGTGAAAGTGCATCTGACTGAAAAGCAAAGTATTTGAAATTAGAATATGTGTGTACCAATGGGAACGTTTTCTGCAGCGAGACTTTATTCAAACCCATCGAATTCTCTGTTTCCATCATCCATCAGACCATTGTGTTTCTGTTGGAGATTCAGTTTCCATTAACGTCTTCTCGCTACAAGAGGAGTGGTGCATCCAGACACATAGTTTGCAACTTCTTCTTTCACGTCACAGTACGCTGAGTTTTTTCAAGAGGTATTACTCCAATTTACACGTACATACAACGCTCCCAAAAAATAAACAAAACTAGTGCATTCATTTTTTTCCCTTCTCCTTCACCGCAACAACACAAATCCTCTTTTCACTCCCATTACATTGGACTCTTCTGGAAGAAGATACAAGCGGCGAGTGAGTTTCCATTTTGTTTCTCGCAATCAAAGGAAATGTCTAGAGCTGATGGAGAAACAGACTTCAGATTGCCGCGACAAAAAAGCAAATCAGATAAAAAAAGGAAAGGAATGGAGAGGATTTGTATTTTATGTTTTACAACGTGGAGAAAAAGCCGCGTTGTAATCTTCGCATCTTCCGGGTCATGTGACACACGGAGGACAATAATTAAAGTCGCGATGCATCAGTCGATTCGAATCTTTTTTCACAAATTCAAAACTGTTTAGTGCGCGCTCTTATTCACGTTTTACAACTATGGAAATATCTACGGCGGAAAGTCATCCAAGCAGAAGTTTTATCAATCTTTCTTGTCATTTGCAGTAGCTGTTTCTCGCTTAATTACCTTAACTCGAAAGTTAGTGGGTGGAAACATTGTTTTTTTTATCTCTTGTTTCGAGGAAATTGTGTTTATTCGTATTTCTAATAGGAGCATGAAGGTAAGATGCGTGCCCCCGGTGCGCGTAATTTCCTGCAGGAGCGGGAAGAAACGTATGCGAGGGATTGACTGGAATGAAGACAGGACGTGGAATTGAGGAAAGTTATGAAATCATAGATGAAATCACGTGTGTTGTTTTATTAACGTAAACTTTTAAAATCTCGTCTTTTAACATTCGCTAATACTTAAGTAGTCTTAATTAGTAGCTAAAGGACGAATCACCACACTTGGTACTTCTAAATCTTACTAAACTTAAATACGAAATGTTCAACTTATAGCGTAGTCCTACGTAGAGTATCTCGTTAAAATGAATTATCGGTATCTGCATTTTTAAACATTTATATCAATTTGTATTAAATGTGATATATTTTAATTGTTAATTTTTTATTTTATTTATTAAATCCTAGTGATTTCTTTCAAGAGATCTGCCTCTACCTTATTTATTTGATTGCATTTCTTTTCCGTGCAAATTATATGGGAAATGCATTGCATTTAGCATACATTTCTAGCGTGTTTGTATTGAAGGGGTGAAAACATTAACTGTTGCTGGAATTCAGTAAACTCTTAAGCTGCGCAAACACTAGGGCCTACTTTATTAATCTGCATGCGCTTTATAATGTGATTACTTATATTTTAATGGATTTAGTTTTTTTTACTGCGCCTTTATGAAATTCGACTCGGCATTACTATATCATCTTAAGAGTTAAACAAAAACTATAAAATAAGCGTGTTATATCGTGTCATTAAGACGCTCGACTAATTATTGCTATCATTTCCATGACATACTGATGAAACTCGAGCGCCTGTTCAAATGTTGCTGCCGACAAGCGTTCTGGAAGCAAGATGATTAATCACCCCTCGGTGTCTTCCACCACACGCTCCCAAGCAACGAGAAGTCCAAAGAGATGATTAACTAGCTTGTTTTCTTAAAAATACACAACACGAGGTTTGCAGAATAGATTACAGGCTACTTGCAATTGACCGGGCTCAAATTAGTATCACGATTTAATTGTATTCTTGAATTTAGGAAAAAATTTAAAGATGCAGCAGCTTAGTTGAGTCAGAAAAGGACAGAACTTTCTGGCTTCAATCGGTATTATTTTAATGCGCGACTAATTCCAACAGTGAGATTTAATTATTTGATTTGATACAGATAGCAATAATATTTTAATTTTACACAAAAAGACGCTATACAAACGTGGGCGACGATATAATTGTTTTGAATGTACTTGGAGGTTTGTTTGGTTAAGGTGTTAGTTCATGTGAGTGATTAATTTGTAAGTTGCAAAGCTGAAATATGAGTGTTGGTTTTGTGCAATGTTGAAATGGAATATCGGTTTGATACCGTTTGAAATAAAGTGACTAAAACCCGACATTAATAACTTAAGAATAATTGTCTTGCAGATTTTAATCTTAGGAAAGTTTTAGTTAGTTATTATAATCGAGCTTTAGAAAAGTAAACATTGCAGTCGCTTCAACAAATACAAGAAGATCCCGGAGCGAGGTGCGCGATATGAATAATGAAGAAGCGAATCACTACAATAGCGTACAATAGTAATGTAACCTACTTATTTATGAATAGATACATTTCATTGGCTAATAAAACCTACCGCTGGGAATACTTATAAGTTTTAGATCATGAAGTTTACAATTTTACATTCAAAACATCTGCATTTTCATAAATGAAATGCAGAATAGCAAACGTTACAAACAAAAACTTTTCATTTGTATCTTGACAATTGTGCATCTCGGTTGAAGATCCGAAGAGTTTTCCTGTTAGCTATGCATTGACGTTATAAGCGTTGGCTAATCATGAGTCTAGTTTCCCTCGCTGGGAAAGCGCAGGAAACTCGGCACCTGATTGGTCTAACACCGTGTCGACGCAAAAGTGACGCGTTCCATCCGCGTAAATGTGTCAATTATTTGTTGTTTGATAAAATAAAGCAACGAGACAAATGATTGGCACTCAATAATACATTGGAGGGGCAAGGTAAAACTGTTGCTTCTCTGTTGGCCATGTTTTAAATAGAAAAATATGTCATATGCTACATCAAATTGCAAAGTAATTAAGCACATCCAACTAGAATTTCGAGTTAGGTGAAGTTGATGTCAACTGCAGACATGAATTGGTCGAAATGCTCCCTCATCCAACCGCACACCGTGTCAAACTACTGTCATATCCACTAGAATATATTACTAATTAATTAATTAATACACTGATCACTTCAGTATCTAGTACGTAGTTAATGAGATAATTAGCGTTTAACGAGGCAGAATATTAATGAGTTTCGAAGCGTCTAATTGTCATAGCTGATCGAGATACGGAGTCGCACTTTGAAATAATTGCGCGCTGCTAGTTTTATACACCAATTATAAAACAGATCTTCTTGACTTGCTGTCTACACTCAACTCTCTCGTCAGTTCCTTGTTTACTTTTAACAACTTCCGTCATTAGTTGTTGCAATTCAATATTTAATATTAAACACTTCATAATTTCTATTAGCGTATTTTAAACTACGTCACATCTTTATTATTTTTTTAAAACTGTAGCGATTTTTATTTTGTCTCTTTGAGCTGGTTTGTCTACAACATAGTCGGAGTTCATAAATCATTTCTGTGTTGAACTCGCAATTTTTAATCCTCAGCAAACTAAATAAAAAACAAAACAAAAATGCAATTAAAATTACAATGGTGTCGCTCGGGTCGTATATAATATCCATGTGATCACAGAATCCTGGTGCAAAGTACTTGAAAAATGTGCTGTGTCTAATCTGCACCCAGGCGGTAGCTCATTGTAAAATGAAAATAAAACAGTTCTGCTTTAGGGCAGAGCTTGTATTTAAATAATAATGAGGCGTTGGTTTTGAGAAGCCACGCTGGGAAAATAACGATGGTCGTGGCGCTATCGGACAGCACGGTGGGGATGTCTCTAATTCTAACATACACTCGAGGCTTTACTATTTACATTTTCAATGAAATGTCCCTGATAGCGCAGTTGATTGTTTTCATTATTTAAAATGCTGGTGAGAAATGTGTCCAGTTCGCGAGGGGTGAAAATCGGGGGATGAAGTTTAGTGCTTGTAAAGAATGCTTTCATGTAAAAATACGTCCATGTCCGTTTTAGAAAATACGGTTCAGCTGACAAAAGGAAAATACACAACAGTGTTTTTTTTGTTTACTTTTTGTTAACTGAAAAGCAGATTGTACGCGAAATTGTCGTTATAAATATTTAATTTTAAAAATAAACGACATTATTATTCTTTTAACTTAATTTCAAGCTTGTGACATTTAAAAATTAGTCTTAACAGTACGGCATATAAAGTGTAAAAAATAATAACGTGTCTTTGTAATGGTGGTGGAAAAACGATGCATGTGCTCATCATGCTGTTGCGGATATTTTGTCGTAGGTACAATTATAAGCTCATAACCATCTCGAAAACGCTGTCCATATTCCAACCTAAGATGTTGGATTTACATCGGATTTCTATCTGAATAATCCATGCTGACGCCATCACGACTTGGCTGCGAGCACTAACGCCTCTCGATACTGGAATTCAGCTCCGTGACTTCATAGCTGCGAGTTTTACGATTTCCTCTCCTCGTCTTCTTTGTCGTAATAATGTGCAGAGAGACGTGAAACCGTGCCTGGATCTGTTGGATGCTGCATTGTAAGATCAACGACGCGGAGGTCGATTGTATTGAACTTCATCTCCCGTTATTCGTTTTGTGTTTGGCGAACAAATTGCCATTGCTAGTTGGGTTAATTTAATGGTTTTACTTCGATTCCAGAGCTTTGTTCAGCTGGAATTGCAATAATCCATTTTGTTTTATTTTTGGTTTTACTGAAATAAAGTAACTTCCAATACTACCCGCTAGTGTTCGAATGGTTTAGGTATTGTAAAGAGATAAAACAGCCTCGTCGAACTCACATACGTGATTGTAAAGGCGGCTTTTGCCGCAGTGCTTCATGACTTCTATCATATTCGCTCAATTACTGTCAGACTTGAAACAAAACCATCTGTATGGACACATTATGAGAATGAATGAAGAATGAGGGGAGCGCGTCATCACACCGAACCGGAATTCCATCGAAACTTTCAACTCATCGAAATCTGCAACCATCGAAAATTATATTTTTAATATTATATAAAAACAATCCCGAAAAACTCTTCGAAACCGAAAATTTTCGAAATTATATTCTGAGGTATACGACTCTATGACAGCTCATGCTAGATTAGGAAGTGGACGTCGGACGGCTGGAGGCGGCGACCGTAACTGCGCCAAATGTATACCTAGACCATGCCTTCGACTTTTACATCGTCTGTGCCCATCCATCCCCGTCATTCCATTACCCTCCATAACAGAACACTGCATCGTTAAACCACATTAAACCCAAGTTAGATTCCATACACCATAAAAACCGCTCTAAGTGAATTATTTGCATCAACAATGTAGTTTTTACGACGTGGCGAGCGAGAGAGCGAGAGAGAGAGAGGGATAGAGAGCCGGTAATTGGACGCCGCGACGGCCGACGGCGGCGTCGGTGTTACAAAAGACGGCTACTCACATCGGCGAGGCGCGGACCACAGCTCGTTGGTGGTTTTCAATTATTCCATCTTGCGAATGTAAGCTCGACCAATCGTTTCATTAGGATCCACCGAGTCGAGTAGATGGCCATATCAACCGTGGTATAATTCACCCGCGAGGAGTTGTTACCAATTGGGCGGTTTTAATAAACCGGGATAAATGAATATTTTAGTATCGACCTTCTGTATTTAAATCAATCTTAATTGTTATTTCTAGCGGAACTTACTTTTTACTTATTTGTACCTTGACCAAGTGTACAAATAAGTTGAAAACTGTGTTTGAACGAAACGCATTGGCTTCTGGTCAGGTTCCTTGAGAATCAATCCTTGTTATCAATGAAATCAGAGCTTATCAACTAGAGTCAGAAAACAAATCAGCATAGACTTTATCGGATCATCGGATGATGCCAACAAATCTTTATCAGCCAATACGTTTCTTTCAAATACCGTTTTTACTTTGGCTAAGTGTACGTGTATTTTACGAGAGTGGGATAAAATGTATTCTTCGATTATCATCCAAATAAGACCATTTCAGCCAATGTGATAGCTGGAAAGTGTAGCTGTAATAATTTAGCATTAAATTGTGCTTTTGGCAGTCGTAAGAATTAAATAGAACTTACCTCTTGCTTCCTTAGAGAGAAACATACGAACAACAAACGACCTTTGACCTTTCTGAAGTTGCAAAGTCAAAAGCTAAACTCAGTTGGCAATGTTGACCCTCACTTCGCAACATTTCTAAACCCATACAACTCGCTTTCTCTCGCTAATGAAGATATGTGACGAAATGTGCCCGAAATCCTTTTGACAAGTTAAAGTTCAATTTTCCATTTTCAACTCACTCGGCTGTTGTTTTCATCCCATTGAGACGTAGATTAAGATTTTCCTTTTGCGGAGTGTCGCTTCTTGTTTGCTACTCTTCTTCTTGTGCTTGAAAACTCATCACTTTTCTTCTCAGGAGCAACCAGGAGACTGGGAAAATATAATCTCCTCGTCAGAACCTTTGTTAACGCATCGCGGTTGGCCTCTGTATGGACGCTGGATCCGCAAGGGGTTGAGTTCGAATCTCATCAAGGGAAAAACAGACGCCATTGCTGTCATCTTATCCCCGTAGTGGAGCAGTAGATCTTAATCTTAACCATGAATAGCACGAGAATTCTGCCTTCTTTGTGGGGGTTTCGTTTGAGACTTCTTGATTAACCTTTTTTACGTGAGATTCTCTGGCGTCGTTGTTGTAGCTTGTTTCGTCATATCGGTGCGGAGAAGACGTATTGCTCTATGAGTGAGCATGAGAGGTAGTTAATGGTCCATGACCAGTGGAGGGGCTGTTGTTATCCGCGGAGTTCTCAACTGATAACAATAGCGTCTTTAGGCTCAGAATCGTCAAGAAGCTTTTTCGAATCTTGACATTTTGACTTTTTTAAAACGGCTTATCTCATACAAAGGGTATAAAAGAAAAAAGTTGTATTCTTGTATTTTGTATGAATATTCAGGAAGTAGATCTGAATTTGAAAAGATTTATATAAATTTCTTCTGCTGGATCGTAAAGTTTCATCTCGACTGGACTCTGATATTTTGCTTGAAATATCCAAATGGCGCTGGTTTTGGATCGCCGCAGCACGGAAATTATGGATCAAATAGAAGATCTTCTTGCGATGGTTTATGACCTCGCCATGAAATATCTATGAGAGATGGCTAACTTTAATTAACACAAGGGTTGACTTTAGCTGATGGAACTTTGTTTCTTAATCATCTCCGTTGTCTGAACGCCGAGGCATGCCAGCCCGGACGATTCCTCGCCTTCTGGGACCCCTCGTAAACATACGAGCTCTATTCTAGCTCAATATTTGGCACAATACTCTAAAGTGGTTTATATTAATGCACGGACGTCGGTGATATCCCCGCGAGATCGGCGTCGGTGTCTTCAAGGTGGGAAATAATGCAAGTCTTTAAATAAGTTCGGCTCGGCGCGCAGAGAAAACGCTCACTCGGAGGGTTGTTTATCTCCGTGATCGAGAATCAGTGTTGGTGTTACATTATACAATGGTTTATGATGGGTGCAGCACGTTTATTGCGTTATACATTACGCGAATCGCTTGCGATCCGTGCATAAATCCATGTATACATCTGCAGGTCCATGTTTCAAACACATTATTCTAGCAGAAAACTTATTATAAGTTGATGCAATGCCGAAAGTAATTTCGAAGCGTACACCTGAGAAGTTTTATTTGTAAAGCTCATCCCAGATTGTCGAGAAGGATATTAAACTAAAGTACCAACAGACGAAATGAATTCCTGCATAAGTTGACTTAATAAAGTACTATTATTAAAATATATTTTCTTCGTTTTAATATCATTGTTGTAACTAGTTTTCTAACTTGTTTTGAACGCTATCTGAGCAGCAGTAACACCGTATTGTGGTCATTATTCAGCCGAGTTAGGTTCATTTGAAAAGATAACGTAGCAGTTTGTTTGGGAAAGAAACGTCGCTTGTTGGTTTTCTTTAAACGTGTGTGTCGTCTTATCTTTTACACTGGTCTCTTGGAGGAAGAAAAAGAAGAAACACAATTCCGTCCGAATTGCTTCTCGGAGTAACTGGCCACGACTGCATAATAATCGTCTCTGGATCCCATGGGTGCGACGCTATCCCGGTCCCGGTCCCGGTCCTGGAGTAGATTCGAGGACGACGTTGTTTGCTTTGTGTTAGCCACTGAACCGAATCTCACGGCTGTGTTTGCGAACACTACTGTGATAGTCCTCCTCGGTAAATTAGATTCAATGTTAAATAAACTCGGAGTAGCAAACTTCAGCAACAGAACACTGCATTACTTTATATCAAGTAGTTTGCTTGGATAAATAAAAAGAATATACTTTCGGATAAAATAGTCATGGCCGCGCTTTTCTCTCTGGTATAATAAACTACGCACTGTTTGGGAACGCCATGGCCAGACGGCCGAAGCAATCTCATAAACTCAGCCGTATTTACTACCGTATTGCGGAAGGGTTGCTCTAGATGGGAACGAGGGGGAATTGGGCACTCACGCGGACACTTTTGACCACTTAGAGGAATTTATTTGACCAAGTCAATTAACGTTGAGCTATTAGTCGAGACTTCTAAGTAAATTTGTGAATAAGGAAGCGTACTTTTTTGGTCTGCTAAAACATTTCGGAAATACTGCGTCAGGAAAATGTATATCTCGAATATAATAAATTTAGAATAAACACATTGTCGTTTGTTAAACGCACTTGTCCGCGGAGACGCTAAATGTATAGACCATCCCTTCGTTGTAAAACTAAAGCAAACATCGCATCTTCTGGCTTCCCGAATGTTGGCAGACGAGTTTTAACAATGAAAATATTAGTTAAAAGTCAGCAGAAAGATAATACTCGGTCGGATATAAAACGAGAATAAACCGCGTGAGCTTGCGGGTGTTGCGCAACAAAAAATAACACTAGAATGAATAGAACTTGAGAAAGTTGAACGAATGAAAAACTGACAAAGTTGGGCGCGTTTTATCGTCGTTTTGGAAGAGCTGCGAAACACGAATACGTTGGCTCGGAAACTTTCTTCTTCTTCTTCTTCTTCTCTCAGTTGCGTGTTTTCATCCCAGACGTGTGGAGTAAATAGACGCTATTAGACGAGTAGCCAAACTTCTTACTTCTTTCACAAACTTTATACTCGACATCGAAACACATTCGCGAGACGAGAGAGCACACGAGAACACTTTCAAATTACCGGCAAAACTGTGGATTACTCAATTAGAGTCTCTTTAAACCGCAAGACACCTCGGAGACATCTTGACGAAGTTTCCGTGTTCATGGCAAACCATCTCTGAACGTAATGTAACAAACGCAGGTGTTAATTTCAGAGCAAGCAAGTATAAAGCGCCACTGGGAATAATATGATATACGCTGGGAAAGTGATTACTCATGTCATATGGAAATGTATATAGACTTTATTGGGCTAATCTATAAAGTTTTTGAACTACAATTCCCATTCCTTGGGGCGACAGACAGTTCCCAAGTCATCAAAAACCGTTTTAAATACACTTGACGTTTCCTCTTTTTAAAAATGTAGGACGTTTCAAACTTTGGTGCATCGAATAAAATTTAAATTCCAGGACTTTTGTTTTGATTCAAACATTTATTTAGCAATGTTCAAACGGCGAGTTCTTTAAATTTAACCTGGAATATTTGCAATCATTTATCTCTTTACTAAAATAATTGTATCTGTAATTCTCCTGTTATCTAATTTATACTTGAATTTAAGAGAAAATTGATGTTCAAAGTTTTCTTATAAAAACATACCTAAATCAATGATAACACATTTTAACTTATTTTCTATCTGTACATTCTTAGTTATTACTTGCCGTGACTATTTCCTTCTTTTATCAATTTCCACTGGTAACGTGCTTCTTGTACAATTTTATTACCAGAAGACAATCCTTGATTGTCTGTAAACAGTTGTTACCTGGTAATTATATACTTAAAGAGGAGCTTTCATGATTTCTCGGAACTCGCAATGTTTACCTCGCAACTCTGAATATCTTCGAGACGTGAAACGTTTTCTTCAATCCCCAGCACAGCTGCACAGCCTCATCTGTCCTCAACATCCTAACAAAACCTGAGCACAAACATGCTTCTTCTCGGAGAGTGCAACCTTCTTGTAAATAGCAAGTTGTCGCTGGCTGAATCGAAATCGAATCCTCTAATAAAATGAACTCAGCTCGGCTAGATTTGATTTCCTCTCGCTTTGATGGACTCGTATGCGAACTCTGAGCAGACGTTGAAAAACGAGGAAATACATATCCTGTATGCTGAACGAGTCAAGAAGACTTGCATTGAGAAGATTTAAATCTCCCGCCTTTATAATATAAAATACAGAAGTGACGTCTGATAGGCTTCCATTATGTCCTCTTCTCATGTGAAATCCGAGAGACGATTTTGTTATTCCTCGAAAAAGATTACTCCCTTTCCCCCGAACATTATGCAACACGCAACACATGTTTCATACTAAATTTAGACATAATGTGTAGCATGTTGGTAACACTGGGTGTCTCTCCAACGTTTCGAATGTATTCTAGCTGTAATTTTTTCGTCAGAATCAGTTTAGTATATAATTTGAATAATGTCACAGTTTTCGGGTAAATTCTCCTTCTGCGTTGTTCAAAAGTGGATATATTTTGACATCGGGCTGTAGTATCGTGTTTTGATAGAGAACTGCCATCGATTTCAAACTATTTGTTTGAAATAAATATATTCAATCACGATTACATTCCTTACATAAAGGAATAAAACGAGACCGTCTGTAAGAACGTTTTCTCGTTTTGATCGTAAAAGTAGTTTTATATTAGAACGAGCTTCTTAGAAATGTTTTGTAATATTGGACGATGATAGACGATCAGTATAAATTGATATTGTCGTAAATGAAACAATATTTCGAGTTGTCTTCAACTGTACGGATATTGTTTCTGAAGTATTGAAGTACACTGGACATTTGAAACGGTCCAATTGTCTCTAAATGAACTCATGTTTGACAGTTGAAACAGATGTAGACGAAGTCCAAGATCGAGTAACGCGAAGAGAAAAAGACTTAGGATGAGCTTTCAAGTCAGTGTAATGATATTATTATAAAGTTTCATAACTAAAAAGAGCTAGTGGAGCTTCTCGTATGGTGTCATCTCTCTCAGCGTCTCACAATTTGAGTATAGGTGATACTTCTCTTTCAATTACTCATAAATAATATACCTAAACAAAATTGTATAACCAATTCTGATTGTAGTCATGTGGATGCTTTTGTTATTATAATTCTATTTTGTCATACTTCGAACTCAAGGCTTACTTGAAAACCGGCACCTCCACCAAAGCTCTCAAGCTTCAGCACTTCTCTAGCTCATTTCATTTCTGGCCCGAGTTAATCAGATGCTTAAGTATAGAAGCAGCTAAGAAGTTAGTCGTAGAGTAGTGAAACTCCCAGAAATGAATTCACTACCTTCTTGCCATACCTTCACCAAGCTTCATCTATAATTCAGTAAAGATTTACTCTCTCTGCAGATCTCCGCAAGAAATACGCACACATTCTGTATATATGTCCGTCATTTAGATTACAAAAACATGAGAGGCAATTGTGCAGGAACGAATGGCTTGCGTGTCCGTTGATTCGCTTTCCAACCGTTCTCTGTGAGCTCGCCCGTTTAGAGAGCCGTTTTCAACAGAGCCGTTTCAACTACCTCTATTCAGTAAAATATGCTAAATAAGGTGCGATATTTCATGTGGTTCGGTTTTTATAGCGGGTTTAAACACCTGCTTTGTTGACTGTTGACGGATGGGGTAGTTATTAATTTAATCAAAAGTCATGTTCTTTTTTGTGCGGAGCGCTGTAATTTATGATTAAATGTGGAAGGCTCTGTCTTCCATCGATGAAATTGAAGCGACTGTCATACATTTAATTCTGCAGAGTTACAGTTTTTAATTACGCTGAGTAATGAGAAGAGAGGGTAGACTAATTGAAATAAGTAGTGTTTTAATCCTGAAAATATTTCAGTTAGATTCCATAGTTTTAAAAGTTCCGCACAGTTATAAAGAAACGACTGCTCTCATTTGGACAACTAGTTTTTTGTTGACTAGTTCTGCATTTTAATTTAGACGCTCACATTAAATTAGTTTTCGACAGTCTCGTCAAAGGTTTCGTGATAGTTTAAATATAATTCGTACATAATATCTCAAAGTTGAAGGACCAGAATGGTTTATGTAAGTGATGATATTAGGCCTTGTGCAATTCTCTTACGTAAACTATTTCCTATATTGACGTTGCGAGCAATGAACCCACGTTTTTTACTGTGTTTTATATTTTAAATTATATATTTTTAAACCCTTCGATTTTACAGCGCAGTCAGTTTATGTATCATGATACAAATAGCTACAATATTATTTATTTCCCGAGAAATATTGTCGGAATCGATCAATCACTTTTAGTTTTATGTGACGCTTTTAACCTAAAACAATCATTTAATATTGAAGCTCTGTTTATGTATTCATTTCACCTTCGGTCAAAATCGACCGGCCACATGCATGTTATATGAATAAAATTATATATTCAATGACATATCTGGTTTTCACCCCTATACAAAATGGAAATATATTCGTAATCTCTCATGTGGCGCAATACAAATTACTATAATTTAATCCACGTCTCAGATGTAGCGTTAATTATGTTTGAGATAATTACACTTGGAAATGATACACTCTCTGTGTATATTCCGACAGATGCGTGACGCTGGCTCTAGTGCCTACTCATCCATGACAGCGGGATCGGTTCATTTACAAAATAAGTAATTAATTAAACTGTCTTCCAATGACAAAGCTCTCTCTGGAATTCTCTTCGCTACGTTGAAGTATCTACAATTGATGGTGTCGGGGATGTGGTGGACCATCACTCGTCTATAGATCTGCACCAAGAGGGTTGTAATCTCATCCCTTGACATTAGGAGGCCGCCATGTTGCGGTGTGAAGAAGAGAGAGGAAAGAGATTAGTCCAACGCCTTGATTCCTTTCAACGCGTTTCGCGCGTTTGTCATTCTTCTTGGCGCGCTCTACATTAGGATGATTCGTTTAATTCATCCAAAGCAATTTGTACTTTCTTCTCTTATTACAGCTGCTGAATACAATTTCAAGTGACATTCATTTCACAAATTGCTTTGCCAAAAACGGTTACAATAGATTCTATTTCTTTTACAAACAACAGCTATTGGAGAGAGAACGAATAGTTTGACAGTCGTTTTTCAAAAATGTTGATCTGCGCTGGTTCCTATCAAGTAGTTCAAAACCGTAGGGCGCAATTACAACACACTCTGCCGTGATCCGTGTTAAAAGTCGGCGCACGTTTCCTTCAAGTTAACATCCCTCAGTGGGCGCTCGCCTTCTCGATCTCGGAGTTTAGTGACTGCCATCTTTCCACCTTCACTTTCCTCTTCCATGGACCATCTTCCCGACTTCGCGGCTTAGTTTGTCGATTCCCGCCATCACTCTCTCCGTCTACCTTTGCCACGGTAGTAATTAATTAGAGATTTGAGCGAGTCCATGTGCCCCCTCTACCCCCCGGCCACCCCCGCAATTGAACGAGTACGTGTCTGGATCTGGTTAGCACTTCAGACCTCGTCTCTTGACTGTAGAGAAACTCGGCAGTCGTTAGACCTAGCCGTATTTCTGTTCAAAAGCTTCAAAGGACTTAAAATGTTTCTGTGTTCGATCCAACAAAAGACGTGGGTTGGGCCGAGGGGGGAGAACTTTTGAAGGCAAAGGAAGTGAAATGCAAAAGACCCTTAATTTATTTAATATCGTATAATTTTCTTCGTGTCTGAAGTGATAGGTTTACTTGTTAGTCGTTTTATTGTTATATCCAATTTCTTTAGAACCATTCTTTTGTGAAGAAATCCACGCACTGTTTCAGTGTGCATCGCCATTTGTCGGTCTCGTGACTGAATAGAGTTTGATTCTGAATCCTTGACGTCAGAAAGCACGTTAAAAGAAACGTCGAGCTGTCAAAATGATCGAGGATCATCATTTGATCGATTATTGAACTCGTCTTTTTGACGTTTCGCCGCGATTATATCGATTGAAATTCTTCGAATTGAAGCCATCGAACTATCTACATCAAGTAGTTCCTACATCGGGGTATGCAAAAGATGTGAGATTAAGTCTAGAATCTGTCATCCAGACCGAATCACAACTCAGATTAAGAGTTCTCCTCATTGCCAAGATCCATGGAATATTTCCTGGCGAAACGTTAGTTGAATGAGAAATAACGCGTTTTTATCTCCTAATCTATGCGCATTATTTATGCCCCGCAATGTAATCGTCGGATTTACTCTACATCCGGCGAATGCAAAGTTCGTATCCCCCCTGCGTCGCCCACGTGGCCCGCTCGCCACAGAGCACATTAGAACGCTCGATATGACCCACAGACCTAGACAGAAGGCCACGGGATCGAAGCCCTGTGCCGTGCATGCGCGGCGCTGCATTGCGCTGAAGGTGTTATGACAAGCCTGGTTGGCCTATAAACTCAGCGGCTACACCCCACCCCCTGACGACAGTGCATTTGTTGCTACTTTGACCCTTTTCACAGAGTCCCTCACAGTTGAGTTGCATTTTCTGTGTCAACTCTCCGGGTGCTAATAAAGTTTGTTTTAGTTTAAGGATCATGAAAAACTAATACAACGGGATGCAATTTGCCGCCTGGCGTGTCCTCATTTGCATGTTAGACTCTAACCTCAATAATATACTGTATAAAGTAAATGATTTTATACCTTTTATGAGACGAGGTAAATTGAATTATTATGAGAGGATTAGGAAAATAATATCGTAAATGACGTAATTACGTAAATAATGAGTTTCTCGCTTTACCATCCCTCTTATTTTATTTTAGCATTATCTAGTGGAGCGGTCGCTCCACCCAGCCAAGTCGTACTATACACTCACAGTCACTCAACATACCGTAAATGCCTAATAAACTGAGGAGCAGACCAAACACTTTTACTGTAAGCAACAACATGGCATTTTCGGCCTACTGGATCTCAAAATTGGTAAATCTCACATTGTTGCGAAATATCTTAATTTCGAGCTATGGCCCACCCCACTACATATACCAAATTTGGGAACAATAGGTTATGCCATTTGCGCGCTAGAGGACCGAGAAAACAGTGAAATTACACCACTTTCTGATTCTGAAGATGATGATGATTCTGATGATATCACGAAACGTCGCTATCACCGCCACAGCCTAAACGGCTGAACCGATCGACCTGAAATTTTTACCACATGTGCACTTTTGGCGTCTGAGGTGCCTTTTTATAAAACCAACCGGAAGCCGCCATTTTGAAACCGGAAGTGACGTCATAACTCAAAAACGTCTGGACCGATTAGAACGAAATTAGCGCCATTCGATTTAGATGGTCATCTATATGAAGTATCAATAAAAAAAATATTATTTTCTTATTTTCTAAACCGGAAGTGACGTCATAAATACGCAATATTTAACTTATTTCAACAAATTATACTTAAAATACGTACATAATTAACTTACATTGTAACATAGACAATACAATTTATATATTCAAGGTAGCAGTGTTCTCGGCCGCCATTCCTGAAACCGGAAGTGACGTCATATATCTAAAACGCCTGTACCGATTGCAACTGAACTAGCTCCTGCGTATTCATTCTGCTATTTATTTGAAAAATCAATTGTGAAAAATGAATAAATAAATTAATGGTACCGGAAATGGCGGCAGGAACCACTAAATGAAACCGGAAGTGACGTCATATATTACAAACGGCATGACCGATTTTACGGAAATATAGGGATTAGGAATTCAGATGGTCGTTCATGAAGGTATCAACTAGATAAAACTAGATTGTTTTCTTATTACCTATACCGGAATTCGGCCGCTATTTCAAAACCGGAAGTGACGTCATGTATCGAAAACGGCTGGATCGATTATAACGAAACTTAAGCTATTCTTCTTGGATAATCATTTTCATCTTATACCAAACGCAACTTTTCATAGTAACCAAATCGGTTGAGGCGTATTTTTTTAAAGAAATTAGTCCCTGCTCGGACATGTGCTACAAGCTGTATGAATAAACTAACAAAAGAAGTGATATCCCAGAAAAAACACTCCGTGTAAAAATACCAGCCAAGTCTCTTTAACTATAAAAAAAAATAGAAGAAATCTAAAAATTCAGCACTGAAAAGGAGTGATATCAAAAAAGGAGCCAAGTCAACGAATTTTCCAAATTTTAATCGTACCATTGAAATAAAAATATCAACCCCCGAGAAATACTTAAAAAAAGGACTTGGCGCATCGTTTTTTTAAAGACATTTTTCTATTCTTAAGCTTATGCCACTCACATACTACGTAGTTCAGAAATGCCTAGAAAAATTGGGACAAAACTTTCAAATTAAATATTGAACATTCTGTAAAATATTTTAAATTTAAATATAAGTACGCAAAGAAACATAGCATTGTCTTACAAGCAATAAATACAGAACAGTTGTGTTTGTGATTGGTAGGTACCTATAGTTTTGTGGGTACATCAACATACCTACTACAGCATTATACTTTGAACCTTCTCGCCGTGTAATTAATTGCTATTAATTAACATTTTATACCAAAAAAATTCATAAATTACATAACGTATTACTTTAGATAAAAATCTAGTCAGTAATTATTTGAGCAGCATGGCTCAGTGCACTAGTCACTTATACAAATCTCATTGACGGCCTTCTTGTAATGAGCGCTTTCGCTATTTCCCTCAGTCACGATATTGAGAAGTATGATTGATTAATATGACCCTAGAAATAGTGGCAATAACGAATAGACTAGGCCGCTTCCGTTTATTCGTTATTCGTTTATCCGTTTATTTCCTCTGAATATTGACAAAATACCAAAACTGCCAGTAGGTAAGAGTACTAGTTATATTAAAACGTAGTATGATTCGTCGATAATGAATGTGATATACTCAGGAAAATATACTTGTAGAGTTCTTCCTATACTTTTAGGATAGAAAAGTGTCTTTAAAAAAACGATGCGCCAAGTCCTTTTTTTAAGTATTTCTCGGGGGTTGATATTTTTATTTCAATGGTACGATTAAAATTTGGAAAATTCGTTGACTTGGCTCCTTTTTTGATATCACTCCTTTTCAGTGCTGAATTTTTAGATTTCTTCTATTTTTTTTTATAGTTAAAGAGACTTGGCTGGTATTTTTACACGGAGTGTTTTTTCTGGGTATTATTAAGTGAGAAGTGTGAGCATACCTTATTTCTGGCATATTCAAAGTTTTTTCTTCAATGTGAAATATAAGTATAAAACAGAAATATATACTCTTCTTCTCACTTCATGCTTCTTCTATTACAAACCACTGTACTTATACTGTTCAGTGATTACTTTTGTATTTTCATTTTCAGAACCAGAGCTTCCTCCATATTCCTGGACCCCATGATTCCCAAAGTTCGTCACACTCCAGCTAAGTACCCCATCATGTTTTCCCTCCTTCCTAATGTCCTGGAAAACTCCAGCAAGTTTCCGTGATTTAAACACACTAATAACTCTCCTTCAAGGAAGCTATCGCCATTCCACAATAATGGGCCATACCCCATGATGTGTTACCATCTCTTATTGTTTCGTTATCTTTGGACCTGCCATTATTAACCTTTTCCTTACGTCGTATTAATATTTCATCGTCGACGAATCTTACGACCACGAACATGGCTAGATTGCATCGTAACCCTTAGCATCGGGGCTCATAACGACCGGGACGAATAAAATAAAATGCGCGAGGCTACAAACCCATTATTGAAGTTTATTTCGACAAGGGACTTCGGGGTTTGATGTACAACTCGAAAAACTCGGAGTGTTTCGTGTATTTGTTGTCGATTAGTTATACGTATTTGCCCGACGTTTCGAATTAATGCGCGTTTCAAAATGGACTCCCCTCAGGTGTTTTTGAAATCATGGCGAGGTCTGTGAAGATTTTCTGTGTGACGAAGATGAACGAACTCTTTTGAAAGTGATACTTTTTTCAGTCAGATTGCAGTTTAATGATGATGGACAGTTGTTAGCAGCTGCACAGTTTCACGTTCGTGTCTCGTGGAGAAGGTGGAGGTGCCGGGTTCGGTGGAAGCTCGGGTCGCGGGGCAAAATACCAGTTATCTTTTGAACTGTTCGTAATATTTTATAGATGTAATTTTATTTCAAGTCGTAATTAACGTCAAAGCTATTGGATAGAATAATCGGGATGAAACAAACATATGCAAATTATAATGGGATGAGCATAATTTGTGTATGTTAATATTACGAAGTGATTAAACTATTAAATGACGTTGACATCAGAACCGTATTATATTATATTTATGAAATTGATTGGAGTTTCCGTCCATAGCTTATGAACCAGATTTAAGATGTTGTGATAACAGGGATTAGGTTCTAGACGGCAAATATTTTGCATTTTGGCTTGAATTTTCTTATTGATTAAGAATGGTTGGTTTAGTCATCTGCATGACCCAATAAAGTTTCCATTTACCTAATATATTATTCCGTGACTTTTAACTCTTCCGTGTCGTATTCTCGGACCATATTGTCACTCAATATCGGAAAATATCGTACAAAAACTTTGCGGCGAAACAACCTAGAAACAAAGAAATATCACATTCATATTTCAAAAGTTTACAAAACTAGCTTCCGAAGATTCTACTCTAAGATATGAATGTAAATTGGAATACTGAAAAGTAGGAAAAGTGCATATACTAAATCATCAGACAAGATATTTTTTTTCTCTTTTTACAAGGAACGGAGGAAATTGTTTTCTAGCACATAATAATTTTAATCAAATTCCATTTTGCTGAAATTCTTTATCAAGAACTAATTTCCTATTTCTCCTCTTTAAGAAAATATTGAATTATGTAGTGACAACTCACATCTGACAAAATGTTTTATCTCTGTTGAAAATGTATTTTATGTGTAATATCTTCTTTCCTGATCTAATTCGTGCTTCATCTCTTTCCAGGTAAGCCTTAGCTCCTCACTCTAAAATGACGTCAGTAAACTTCCAGTCTCATGTAAGTAATACTCTTCATAAACCAGTCGCCAAGGTGTTCAGCCTGTCAAGGTGTGTAGAATGCATAACTCTGCGTCCAAGTACGTGCCGTGCAGAGTCGGGGCGATCGCACAACGACGGTGTAACTTACTTCGAAAGAGGGCAAATAAAACAATGCATCGAGTGATTTATAGTGAAAACTTGTGAACAATCGCGTCTATCCGGAAGACGCTTGGTTCGAACCTTCTTTGCTTCGCAGACGCCCACTCGTAGAGAGCGTCGCGACGCTAATGGGACGCTCGTATTAACTCACAACCGACGCTCGTAAACTTAATATAGTTTCGTGGTTGGATGCCAAAACTATAAACACAATAAATTGTTTAACATTATGACGACGTTTTGGTTTTGGCTTAGAGGTAAGCAGCGTTGCAATTGTAAGAGCTGGTTGACGACCTGAAAAGCTACCACGGCTAGCTTTCTGTTGGAACAGTCTGCAATCTAATTCATGTTTTGCCAACTTTACAATTCATCGTTTCTGTCCCATAACCAACTATTTAAATAGCTTTCGCGATATCAGTGATAATGACTGCTTTGATTGAGCGAGCGTATTGTTTGTCACCACGATATTCTTATGACACTTCTATGTGTGTATGTTTTGGCTGTCTGCCTGCTTGTCTGTCCGTCTGTCTGTGTTTTTGCCTGCGCTGCCCAGGTCACCCCGTTCAACCGATCGATCCGAAATTTTGCACACCCACTAATGTCATATGAGCGGTCAAGTGTATAGGTTTTAGACAATAGCCTGTGTTTTTGCGATCAACTTCAAATTTTGATTTGATTTTGGGACCAACTTTTTTGGAGTTATAGACAATTTTCAGAATTTTTTTTCAAGAACTTCAAGAATTATTGACATCTTACTGACACATGTTATACTTGTTTGGAAAAATGCGAAGGTTCGTTTAGGTATCAACGCGCGTTACACAGATCCTTCTCCTAGTTATGTCAAATGGAGTAAATGTAAAGATTAAAGAGTGTTTGACGGATTAGTATTTGTAGAGCCGTAGATTTTGACAGAATCCAATTAGGTAACACGGTTTTTGCAACATTAGTCACCCACTCCTTAAGCTCCTTGCCAGAACAGTGAATCGTTAATACCGTAAAAAATAAATAACACATCACGAATTCTCCCAATCCAATAAATATTCTCTGGCCTCCCGTAAACCACACGGATTTACTCAACGTCAAAAGATCGAACATTTAGTAAATACTCTCCTCTTCCCTCCCCATCTATCTCTAAGGCTGGAATTCGGCACATAATTCGTCTGCGATCGGACCTCTCGTTGCGATACGTCATTGTCCGGCGTCAGATCCATTACACATCGAGATCAATCCTCCAGCATCCTCGAGGTCCAAGCGAGGAGATGATCGCATCCAATCTATAGTAAACAGTTCTTTCTAGTGCGTATTAACAACTAAGACACGGAGCGTCACTCGACCGTGCTATTGACTGGGAGAGGAGAGCATCTATCCAGATGGAGTGACAGGAAGAGAGGGGGAGGGGGGAATCGGATACACGTGTGGAGCCGGCCGGATGCTGGCGGTGAGCGAGTGAAGCGATTCAAAGTTGTTCGTGGTCTTCTTTTATTGTGCTTCTGCATAGCAGAGAAGAGGTTACAGCTGATTCAGTAACATCAAACCTGATATGAGAATAAATTAATTAATAATTCTAATAATACTAACAGAAAAAATAAATATTTTTTAAATTTTACAAATGGTGGCAGATGTAGGATAGTTAGATATATTTAATTTTTCCTTATTTTTTGGTTTGTGTATGAGACAGTATATATTTAACTAATGATTTCGCTATACTATTTCATAAAATGTGTTATATAAGTAAATTCGATATTGTCTTATCGAATCTTGATTTTCTACTATAATTGTGTTACTTCGCCGCTATACATTATTTATAATAATTATCTCTCTCCTCGTCGTCATTCTATTTACAATCACTTAGCCAATAACTTTGTTTTTTTCTCATTGTCACCTCTTAATTTCACAACTTAGTTATAAAACTCCCATAAAATAGAGTGGCTTCCGTCTAATAATGATATGATGAAGTTATGGATGGTTTTGTTGTTATTGCATCATCAAATATATAGACCAATAGAACATTAGTTCGTGCAAGGATAAAATAATTTTTAATACCTATAACCTGGGCGTAAAAATGTTCCATGCCCTATACCGACCCGGCCGCTATGCCCCACCCCGATCGATGTTCCCGCTTCCCAGCCTTGCTTGGTTCCCACTGCGTTCCCAACTGCCTCACCATTGCGTTCCCGAGCCTCAATATCATCACCTTCGTGCCTTCTTCTTCCAACATCCCACCGGCACATGAGCCACGGAGTTGCTGAAATGCAAAATCAAATCAGAGTTCTCGTCAGATCATTTATTTTTAAATTAATTTGAACGGACATCATGTTTGCCAATGTGAAAAGTATCCCGAATTGAACTTTTGGTTTTTTCATTATTTTAATTTGTTTGACTTCCATGCTTTGTGTATGTATCAATGACTTCAAACCTTATCCAAAATTAGTTTTCAACATAAATGTTTTGATATTCGTTTTTTCATATTTTTTATCAATCAACTTTGTTTTGCAAGGAAAAAATTGTAAAGCAAACAAGTTACACCTGATACCTCTTTTTTTTATATATACCCAATCGTTATTTCTCAAAACAATAACACCCTTCAATTATCGGCAAATTGACTTTTGTTTCTGTTTGTTTGTGTAAAATGTGTTGAATTGGTTTGAATAGTGCTGATGCTGTGACGCTCAAGTAATTAGGTACATAAACGTTGTTTTGAATAGCAATGTTCGGCGTTCGCAGTTTCTGGCCCAGTGCTGGTGATAAATTCAATAAGTGCGTGTATCTGAACTGTGGAGAGTGGGGCAATATGCCCCCCCCCCCCCCCTCGTGCACGTGTTATGTAAACAACCCTTCTACCCCCTCCCCTCGTACAGTCCCACGCTGTAAACCCACCATTCAAAGGTGTAAGTACCCTCATAGGGGTCGAAGCCAGGATATACGGGCATGCGATTGAGCGGTTTTCATACAGATGGAATGAATTAACCTCTAGTAAAATCACATTTTTATTAATCGCTGTCTTATTATTGATGATCTGGGGCAACTGCTTTTATGTCCTCTGATATAAGTTTTCTCATATGAGTCCTCAAGTTTTCTCATAATCAGAAAAAATGTCTTCTAGTTTTCTCTTAATTTGAAACTATTTAGTGCTTCACTCACATATAAAATAAAATTATCAAGGTCTTCATCGTAGTGTTTTTTTTTATCGACAGTTGAATCTGAACTGAAAAAGACGAACATTTTAATCGCAAGCTCGTGTAGGTTACTAGCGACATTACAACCAAGTATAACAAACATTGATTGTGTTATTTACGCTCTACTTAACACTGTACACCTTTTTGGATTTGTGTTTTCCTCCATTTTCAAAAATAATTCTTGGAAAGTTTCAAAGATATTTGTCTTTGGGTTGTTTATTAAAAATGGAATATCAGTTCTTATGGATGGTATTGTATCCAATATTTAAAAAGTTATTTCGAGCTTACCATTTCTTTTTTCTTCTTCTTTTGCATTGGAATTGTTTGCAAGAAGAAAATAGAGAATATAATTCTGCTGTGGCGCGCAACTCCTTGTATAATGTATTGTATTCGTCCTTAACTGAGCTGTAAACTCGTTCCACAGTAGAATCTCGCGAATAATTCGAACATTCTAATTTACTTTTATAATATCGCGCCTTCTCAGAATGTCGACGCAAAAAAAGAAATTGAAAACACGAGTAGCTATCTCGAATTCTGTTTGAAGCACCTGATAGATGAAAATCATCTCCTAGACGCCGATGAAAATGAAATTCGGGTAATTGTAAAACCCGAGACGTCGTTGGAAAAATACTTCACAAAGAAAATAGAAAAGTAAAATCGGAAAAGCGCTCTCTCACGAAGTCACAGAGGTATACGTTTAATGCACTAAAGTTACTTTACTCTCGTCTAAGTACAGTTCTCTTACTGGTATAGAAGTGAGAGAAGTAAAAGAAAATAGTTTTCCAAAGTGGAATCAACGTGGAAATGCAGACGTTAGCAGTCTTCTAGCTGTAATAGTTCACAAAGTCACCCCCTTCCATCCCATCACCCCCTGCCTGAGGGTGCCCAATCCAAACTGAACTCTAATACAGTTTGCAAAGGTCTTATGTGTACAAGATAGGACTCGGATTGAGGCCCCCCGGTCTTCTCGAGGAACTTTGACGCTGTAAGTGAGACTACCACGCTGTTATTATCTCGGCGTCGCTTTGATTCGCCTAGTTAGCGCAGCGTCGCGACGTCTTGCTGCATCTATAAATAACATTAGCCTGATTCATGTTATGTTGTTGTGATGGTCATGTAATGGAGTATATTAATTGGGTGTATAAGCGGTTTTCCAGGGATCAGAAGTTAGCAGAGTGTGCGCTGGCGTTAAATTCACGTTATATAATCACATTATCGTTTAATTCAGATGATAATAATCGTGAAAATTTGACCGTCGATATACTGAATAGTTTCCCTTGATCGTTATATTAAATGTTTATCTTTAATTTAAAAACATCTTTAAACAATTATCAAAGATTTAAATTGATTAAATCACAGACATTCCACAGACATACAACTAGGCGCAATATTTTGCCTCCATCATTCAGTGCATTATACCCTTCCTTCAGGTTTAATATAAGGCATCGAGAAAAGCGTCCACTAAAAACAATGAATAATACGTTTTAAATCCGAAGACCTACAATTTTATTGTGTCCATAGTACTTATAGACAATTCCTATGATTTGTACGTATATAACCTTTAGAATAATTTAATATTAATGCTTTATACATTCTCTGTGCTTTCTGGATTAAAACGAAAGCTGGATTTACGATGGTAATAATTCTCTTCTTCGTGTTTGTAATGCATTTTATCGCGTTCCTTTATCACAAAGCCATGTGCCCAATCAATGCTTCAAATACGGAACACGAATTTTTCCATGATTTGGTACAAATCCCTCTCACTCTATCTCCACTTCACAATGATGTTTCAGAGCCCGAATATTTTTTATCATCGAGTTCTCATGCCAAAGCTTAAGTAATTATTTTCCAGCTTTCGCTTATAAGCTGTATTGTTTTGTTTTAAGTACAATAACGTATCTCGTTTGCTAATGCCTACGATTTCCACAGTACAATCCGCATTATTCGGTTATATACACGGTGGGGGAGGTGATTGAGGGGGATCCAATTTACCTCGCGTTCGTTTTAAGGGCTAGTTTTTGGTGTTGAGTGCCAAATTTATATTCGTTTTTGTTATCGCTATGTATATGGTATTTAACACTTTGCTTTGTTCCCGCACGCATTAGTGAAATTGCTCTTCAGTTGTGAATTCTCGCTAATAAACAAAGCTTTCGTTATTTCTAATCCACTCGACTGTATTTTTAATTGACACATATTGATATTTGCGTAAGAACCAGTTCAATAAGGGGATTATGTACCACAGCTGATGTGTGCAAATGTTCTTCCTTCCAAAATAAAATTTCTGTTTATGTGGCAAATACAAATATTGCGTGGATGCTTCTCTCTCCCAATTTGAATCAAATTGTTAAAACCCTTTTGAATATATTGTTTGATTTTTTAAAAATCTTTTGCGGTTCGTTCTTATCAATATTTAAAAATCATATATCATGTAATGTTGGTCATGTTAAAGACTCAATGAACATAAAGCTCCACTATTCTGGGTTTTATTTTACTTGAAATGAGGTCTCGCCGCGAATACCCTATACATTGCAGTGACATTTGAAAAAATCAACTGTCCGGAAAAAAACACATAGAAAAGAGTATTATATTCCTCAGTGGTGGAAGTTGGTCTGGAAGTTTTCTCTCGCTCTCGACGGTGTCCTCGCAATGACCTAGACGTGATCATTGCGGCGTCGTGACGCCATTGTCACGTGATAAGACGTCGAGACGTCCCTGATAGGAATACCCGAGATTCTTCACGACAATGGGATTATTATCAATCATTGCGAACTGAGTTTTTTTTCTCTTCGCGGTGGAAGTATTTGATAAGAATTTACAACTGTCTGTGACCCGTGACACTCGCTCCGAAGACTGGGCTGTCGTTCAAAAGAATCTTCAGAATATAATCAATGATGGAGCCGTCATTATAGACATAACCTTCAAGTCCACAAGACAATATTGGCTACAATTTTAATGTTTGCTACATTTTAAGAACTTTGCTTGCGGCAATGAAGCTTTTTATAAGAAACTATGTCTCGGGTTTCCCTTTTCTTCATGATTTTCAACAATTTAAAAGAGGAATTGATAAATTACGCTTTTTGAAAGTGATTAAGCATGTTTCAGAGTTCTAAATCTACATTTCAATTTGTTTCCAGTATAATAAAAACATTTTTAAGAAAGCAATAAAGTAAGAGTCATGCAACCAAACGTTTTCGGCTAATTTCAACTCCCGAAATCCATGAATGGAATAGTTTCGTCTCTCGCGTAGAAAGAATATGTCCGCCAATGCCTCGCGTCCATGTGGGACGCCGGCGAGGTCAGAGTTCACGGGCGCCGCGACGCCGAGTTGCGGGCGTCGCATGTCTTGAGCTACTAACAGTGATCTCGAGGATCCGTTTTAAACCACACGAAGAATGAGCACGTGAGATTAAGATTACTCTGCAAATATATATTCTTTGGACTCTAATCGGGGGGTAGAATAATTCTAGACTGATCTTTCGATATTTGATCTGTACACTCCCAGACAAAAAATATGAGTTAAATTTGAGTCCATTGATAGAGGAACATTGAGCTAGACCTGAAACCCGAGTGCAGCCGACTGTTTTGAAAATGTGTGAATCGATGGCAACGGACTTTCATTTAGTAAAACATGTCACTCCGCAATAGTTAAAAGTTTCCAGTTTGAAATGGTCAATTCAGTCAATTTCATTTCACAATCACGAACAAGTTAAAATCGTCGAGGTGAACATTTGGCCTTTATTGTGTTGTGGAAGAAAACATTCCTCATTTTGTATGATAATTTCAACGGTTCCAATCATATTATTTCCAACATTGTCTGAAGGTCAACTGATAAAGGAAAGGAAAATTATATTTCCACGTTTTAACTTATCATTGACCTTTATTGCGATTTGAACTTCGATTATCGAGGGAATCTAAGAAATAGGTTAGCTATTTTTGACCAGAAGTGTACAAATGGGTATTTTTTATTGCCATAATAATGATTAAAATCCAATCTCGAAACACTACTTAGTGGATGTATAACATTACCTCCAGTAAACTCTTGCATGCTAATTAATATATTCCGCTTCTACGTTTCTTTTACCTTAACCTGCTGTTTTATTGAATGTATAAAGATTTATGAACGGATGTTGCGTTCCTTTTTTAATGGCGTGCCGAATATCGGAAACCACTTAGTGATAAATTATATGTTCTACCTAAAAATTGACTCGCTACTTGAAATGATGGAAAACTTTCCAAGATCTTACAAGAATTAGGAGATGTAACGGGGCGGTATATATAAAAAGAAATTGAATGGTCATCAAAACGTTGTTTCGATTTTTAAATAAAAGTTACGAATACAATTTCATGACCTGCACATTTGGAGAAGGTACTACTAGACGAGTTCTTGCCTATACATCGCGATGGTAAATGAAAAACGTCGCAGGCTCATGGCCAACTAAATTCGCGCCACACATCTTATATTCCTGGCACAATAATGAAGATTCTTGTCAACCTAATTAATTTATCGGTAGCTTTTGAACACAAACTAACAAAGTGTTGTGTATTAAATAGTTCTTGTTCAGACTCCCCAACGGTTTTCGGCGAGTCTGGTTTTGGCAATGGTCTGACACGCACACCCGCTGTAAAGTACAAATCGTACGACTGTTCGGCTCTCGCGCCTACTCCCACGCACAAGTTCGAACACCAGATCGTTATCAGCGAGCATGCGATACGCTCGTCTGTTCGGCCCCCTAACGCGCGGCTCAAAGAGTTGACACCCCTTCTTCCCCCCAACCTACGAAATCATCGATGCCTTGCGGTGCCTGTCGGCGTATTATTAAATCAAAATGTGGGTAATTCAGAACGTAAACAGTAGTTTTAAGAGGTTCGAACGCGTAAGTTTTCTTAGAGATTAACACCGTTAGTAATGATTAGGCACGCGTAACGTTGTGGCGTAATTCAGTTTGCATCTCTAACTGGTAGATCCAGTGCTCAAATAGTCCGATTAAGAGGTCTGAGTAGTGAGCGGGGCCTCGAAGAATATTTTAATCGATTTTTATCAATATCTTTTACCAATGTAATTGTTAACAAAATAGGGCTTTGTACGCGTATTCAGAACAGTTCAATGAAAATAATTTTATAGTTTGGAATAAGATATTAGTTTTATTTTGTCCAACAGATATTTAGTGCCCGAAAATTAGTAAAATTATGGCACTAAACATCTGTTAGACAAAATAAAACTAATAACTTATTCCAAACTATGACATTATTTTCATTGAACTGTTCTGAATACACGTACAAAGCCCTATTGGTAAAAGATATTGATAAAAATCGATTAAAAAACTCTTCAAAGTCAAACTCACTACTCAGCCGTCTTAAATCACCACTACAATCATGTCAACACCTCAGAAGCCATTCAATTTGTCAATTTTAAGTAAAAAGTGAAATCTCATTATTACATTTTTGGACGAAAAATGACATTGATTTTCCAATATCCATTGCGAACAAAGAAATTGGGAAGAGCCCTGCCCAATGTTATCTCCTGTGATCATTAATTCCCACATTAGGTTGTCCTTATTCAAGTCTGGCCATTGCTAGGTTCAATGTTGACACCATTCAGTATTATGATCCACCGTTGGTCAGATTTGCGCAGCGATTCCCACAGCTGAATGATCCTTCCAATTTTGGTCTAATATCCCATGTTGGCTCCTACATCACTCGGCTGATAAGTAACCCCGACGAGGATTAGACGGCAAGTTAATTACGCATATAAAGTAACTTTCAACGCGTCATCTCTAATTAACGATGGATAGTGCGAACTGATGCTAATTATTAGACCAACACAAAGCGACGATCAGCTTTGGACAACGAAACACGGCTTTCAGTGGTGGCTTTTCACGTGCGTTGTGGCGAAATTGAGGCCGTTGTGGGTGCTATTGTCGGTTGAAATTGAAAACGCGTGTTGCATTTCGTTCCTTCTCTTCTTCCTTCCATTTCAAATTAAAACTTTCATGTGCTGATGATAAAATGTAATACTATATTATTAAGGACTGTCTACATTTTGAAACGCTTCAGGTATCAACAGAAGATCATTTCTTCTTCATCGGATTTCGAAGTGACAGTTAAATACATTATTGATTATTGTATTTAATCTAAATTCAGCAGTAAACTAACACATATTTATCACAATGAATGTCATAGAGCTCATAAAATTTCAACTTTTTACACAAGTAATACAGCATTTCCATTTGTCGTAATGTAGTGCTCCTTTAGTTTTACCAAGTATATGCAATTCTAGAGTGTAAGTAAGAGTAGTTTGTGGGGAAGTACCAAAAAGGAAGATGAGAAGATTTGTGCAGAAAGACACTAAGATTTCACCGCGGAATGGTCGACCTCATCAGGAACCGAACCAAGGTCTCCCACAGGACTGCCAATCCCACCAACTCAGCTGTATACGCCCTCTAAATGTCGTCATCTAGTGCGCCGTTAAAACTATCAAGTGTAATTGTCTCCGCCAGAAGGCAAGCTCGCAGTTACATAGTCTACATTGTTCTCCAGAATGTCATGTCCATGGATTTGTAAATCCCTGCAGCTTTCAACACTTGGCAACTCCAGGAAAAATCACGAGAGAAATGTATTTAGAAGAATAATATTGTAGATATTTCTGGCGAAAGCAACCAATCAGAAGCCTTGGAATAGGTAATTTAAGAAAGTCAGCGCGCATGCACAGCCGCATTGCATTTTGGGTAGAGCCTGATAATTATTGTCAATGTCAAAACACTGCCGCCATGTTGGTTAAAGTGATTGAAGCTACATTCATGTTGAAGTATTCTTATTATTTAATACATATATTTGCACATAAACTACAATTATTTAATATTTGAGCCACAAAAACGTATTATGCAATTATAAACAAACCTTTTTCTTTGACGTTTTTTACCGGATGATTGATGTTGCATTCTGGGGACAATACTTAGTTCCCATATCACCAACAGATGGATCTTTACTTCTCAATGGCCTGTTCTGTACGCCCTGTTCGTTACAAGTGGATCGAAGCACGTTGTCTACATGACTTTGGTTTCAGTGGTTTCAGGCTTAGACTTTTATTGTTCATATGACAATAGTATTCGTCCTGCGTTGGATCCTTGAACGGTGAGATGACTTGTGCAAAGCTGTAAAATAGAAGAACTTTTGCTTTGAACAGTGAACGTGCTCATTGGCTGGATATAAGTTTTATACGCCCGGATGGAAACCCGGGATTTAAAACGAGCTTTCCGCGCTTTTTTATATTAAAACAGCACATCAGGATCTCTCTTTCTAGCTGTGAGTAAAGTATTTCGCAACGGGTTGCTACGACAATTGAATGTCTTATATTTCTCTCTCTCTCTAATAGTAACTCTTGCTGTAGGAAACAGAATGTTTTTAATGGAATTAAAGTGTGTAAGTTTGACCTAATTACAGTGCACACAACTCGAAGGCTTTTAGATGTTTGCGTTTTGCATGAATACGAATTCACTTAGTTTTAAATCCAATAAGTAAACAACGAGAACGACATATATTATTCTTGCATCTCTAGTTAGAAATTACTTTATTCTTTACAATCCAACTGCATTTCTTCACAATTTGCCGCAAGCTTAAATTGACTTTGCAATATTTTATGGTTTTACATTGTCAATGGTTTTACAGTGAGAGAAATGTAAAAGCTGCTAGACGAAGTTGATTTATATGGTTCACTTTGCTGCATGTAACGGGAATTGAGATGCATTTAGTGCACCCCTGCACCCCTGCACCCCTGCACCCCTGCACCCCTGCACCCTCTATCGTCGTTTGATTTGGAGCAGTTACGTCACGTTTGCGAAAACCTGCTTCGCCTTTTGTCTCTTCACGTTGCCGCATGTGCCTGAGACCCCGTAAAAGTCGATTGCACATATCAAAGAGAATTTATACCTATTTTATACCAACGTCTTGTGCTCTCGGTTGAGTATATCTGTCATCGCAAATCTTTAGACAAAATACATTATTAACGTGTCGACACTATTTTTTTAAACTAAAGGGATAAGAATCACTAGGAAATGTAGAAATTGTTCGGACAATCGCAGATGGGATGATGTTATGCGTATATGAACTGCAAATTTAAAAGGGATTCGAGCCCACGACCTTTAGATTGCCGGTCTAATGCACGACCAACTGAGCTACGGAGAATCCTTCAGATTTGCAGCTTTTATACACTAGGTTAATATTTAGTTTAATGGAAATCTTTTTGTGGGGACAGGATGACATGAATGGATGTGCGATGTGAAAAATAACTGGCAGAATGGGCTCGAATTTGACCTCTCACTTTCTGTGCGCAGCTTTACCAACTGAGCTATCCGTCTGGTCTGGTAGAGTAGACCATGGTAGAGCTGGTAGAGCTCTCGCCCGTCAAATGAGAACGGTCCGGCCGGATATTACTCACATCGCACATCCCTTCATATCTACTAAATCATTTGAACTTTCAACACAGTGGTGCCAGATTGTGCGAGTTACACAGTTTGGTTTGTAGAAAGATTCTTGTGAATTATGAAAAGTTCGTCCGGCTGCAATTCGTTGAGCAATGTTGCCATGTAATTAGCCCAGGTGTTCTGAGGGGGAGGTTCATGTATTATTCTCACATCCCCGGTGCAGAATCCAGTGCCATGATAGATCAGATTAAAATTCACGAGCGGTGTTGGCTTCGCGAATATTTCACGGTTAGTTTTCAAGCTCCAGCACGCTGAGATTATTATTACAAATCGCTGTTGTGGACTAGAAAATGATGTCCGTTTGTTTCGTGACATTTCTCTCGTTAAACTCTATTTGAAATTGTCTGGGCCATCTGCTGCTTCATGCATTATGGATCCAGGTAAACTCATGCACATGAAAATACTCAAATAGCCAGATGAATGTTCTGACCTATATCCGGACTTTTAATTGTACCCATTTGTCCTGTTCCTCTGACATTTTTAAACCTACTAAATATTCTAATTATGAACACTAATATATTTTACAACTCTTTCTGAAGATGCAGAAAAGAGGGAAGATAAATAGCTATAATTTATTTAATATATGTTTTCATATTCTTTAATGTGCTTTACTTTTGGATAGAAATGTGCGATTGGCAGTTTCTCGATTGATCATAAATCGAAAAGGTATTGAAAATAAATCATTTCTTGTTTTCCCAATAAGATTGATTGTCTCAGTTTCCCGCGCGAGTTCTACTGGAAGAGTGACAATGCTTGAAACTCGTGTTGTGTATCGAATATCCAAGAGGCGTGCTCGGAGAGTGTCGACGTCGTCAACCCAGGAGGGTGGTTGTCGTCTCGGGCGTGTATCGAGTGGTGCCGGGGAACTAACCGAATGTGAACAATAACGTGGGGGGAGGAAGGCGCCCCCGAGGGGGTCAACGCGACCCATTATCGAAACTTGATCCGATAGTTTTGATCGTTCGACTGCACTCGATTGGGCAGCGAGTTTCGAGTTTCCGAAAACCTCTTTCACGCAAACGACCGTCTCGAAAATCAAAACTCACGACATCAAATCTCGCCTTTATGTATTTTAATATATTGGTTATTTTTATGTATGAAGAGTCAATGGAATTCAAAGAGAAACGTTTTGATTAATATTGCATTCAGAATCTGAGAAACTTTATGTTAGACTTTCTGAGCGTTGTTGTAAAATCGTAAAAGGAAACAGATGGTTGAGAGATATTGGTAATAGTATTTTGTTATTGCTCTTTGATAATAGAGTCGAACATTATTGGTCTGATACAGCTACAAAGAATTTAATACTTCATCAATTCAAAACCAATAAAATAAACGTATAGAACATCTGAAGAAAACATGGAAGAAAATACCGAAAGGAAAGAAAAATGGGAAAAATTCACCTCATTTGTAACAATCAAAGATAATACGGTTTTTGAAGTTTTGACATACTGATAATATTCTCAGTGATGCCTGTCTGCTGAGCTGTCGCCTACCGACTGAACAAAGTAACCCTTATTTCTTCTGATTGCTGAAACCACCATTTCACTGCCTCCAGCTCAATTCTTGCGTCTCGCGAGATAACCAAGAAGTCGTCCACCTGAATAAGTGTTGTCTGTCTCGAGGGTGTTGACGTCTTCAACGCGACGTCGTGGAAACTGTTCGAGATTGAAGCTGGACGCCACTTGATGCCGGGGCAGGGGGGGGACGCCGCGACGCCCGAAGAGATGAAACACAGACGATCTCCCGTCTTGGATGATAGTCGCAGAGACTATTGTCGAGAACGAGGAAAAGCAGTGACGGCCATTTTGGTTCTCTTTTTGACGTCGCTCGCGACGTTTTGAAGTATCGGCGGTGACGATCTAAAGGAATAACACGGTAGACGAAACGCATTCAACATAGAAGCGATGTCTCAAGTGAACATGAATGTCGGCAACGTGGATGTATGAGTTGAAGAAACCTGGCACCTCCACCGTTCTCTTCAACCTTCGAATGTTCCATTATGTCCTACATTCCACTTACAGTATTGTTACTAGGAGAGCGCTCTGTGTAACGCGTTGAAAAGAGAGCCTGATCGTATTGCATGCGAAATAATATTCGTGTGGAAGTTATGCTCAGTATCTCTTAAATATGCTCGGAAGAAAACATGCGTCTAAGGAGCAGTTATAATTTCTTTGAAATTTCTTTGAATACATTTGTCAAATATTTCAAAACAAACATAAAAGTCATAACTCTTGAAATTCGTGACCGATTTGTCTGAAATTGTCAAATGCTCGTAAAATTATGCAAAATTTTAAGTTGATCGGTCAAACAGTTCCATTTTCAATTTCAACCAGTCAAAACTTTTAAGATAAATCTGACAAGAATTTCAAGAGTATTGGCATTTTACGGACATTTTATCCTTGTTTTGAAAAATAAGTTTTAGATATGTTATCAGTATCACTGGCTCCAATGACGAAGTCGTTAGATTATCTTCAAAGGGGTTCCCAAGGTCTCTGTAGAGCAACACATTTCACACTCATTAAACACGAAGGCTCGCTTATCAACGCGTTACACAGTGCGTTTTCCTAGTTTAACTACGTTCCAGTACGGCGAAGGGATGTATACACTTTTTTATGTAGTAGAATCGTTGTAAATTTAGTTTCATAGCAACGGTTGTTAGTATTTTAAAAATAAATACGAGAGAGTGAAAATGAGTCCAATGTCATGATTGGATATGCACGCTTTGATTGGGTATCAAGAAGTAATACTGGTATTGCGTGACAGATGTTTCTTAGCGTGAATTGTACAGAGTACATTTGGTGTTGAAGTGTGATATTATCCTACTGCGATATAACTTGGACAAGTCGCAAGGTACTTGGGAGTCGGACCCCCCCCCCCCCTGGTGGGGAACAAGACCCGAGCTGTACAATCTCAGTGATAATCAAATGTAGGAGCATTTATATTTGGTTTGAGAATACTAGAAATGTACTTTATTAGACAAGATCCGCCATAGTCAAATGCATTTAGATTTAGATTTCAATATCTCGACGTTGTGTTCTTATTTAGTCACCCAAAGTACGATCAAGTTCTAGCATGTTCTAGTTTCTGTATTTCATATGTCTTATAAAGTGTTTAACTATTAATTATACTCATTTGAATGTAAATATGAAATTTGTTTGAATGAACTGTACCAAACTCTTGTTAAAAATTATACTGTTTCCTCTCAACTTCTAATGTAAACTAGACTTAGTGCCAGATTTTTAATACTTAGCTAAATTTTAAACAGATGATTAAAACTAGATTGCCATTGGAACAACCAAATGCATGACTTGAATATGTACATCCAAAGTAATGCAAAAATGTTCTTATTCACAGAATATAAATAACGTTGCACATATCTTGAGAAGAATAGAAGTCTTGTTCGTGAAAACTAGTTTTTATGACACTTTTTGTAATTAGTTTCCTTAAAGTGAATTATAGGTGGGCTTTGTTCCCCATTCCTACAAGACAGAGTTTAAAACACAAATTAACATATTTTTCTCTCACTAACGCAAATCGCGTGTTTTTCTTATTATACCAATCTACACGTAATATTTGAATAAGTTAAACTACTTTAAAAATAAAGGCGTCCAGGCGGGTATGATTATTCATTCATATGTCAGCCAAGTTACATTCGAAACTATTACAAGTTTGTTTCGAGTACAGTTTCAAGTTGTCCTCATTAGTATTGTGCAGTGCCCATTAGTACTATTGTTCATCCATCTGCAATTACGACACGTTAATAATTAACTATCTATTCACTCAACGCTATAGAATTTTAAATCGTTAGTTAGCATTCATATTCAAATGTCAGTGGATAGTTACCGTGTGTTAGGACTTGCTATAGTCGCAACGACCACTTAACAACATCGAGTTCGCAAGCGATGTGAACCGTGACATTTTGACACCTGGTAGCAAAGGTGATTTCAGAGGCCCCAGCCGTTACAATCAAAACTAGGATGGTAAAATAGAACACATTTTTAAAAATGTTGAAAGAGGTTTTTACGAGCGATCGAAATATTTAAATCAATAAAAACGTTTAATTTCAATTATTGAAGTTTGAAAACATACAATTTTGATATCTGTTAAGGAATCTATTGACATGGCAACAACCAATGACATTCTTAGACTAATAATGAAATATCTTTTGTAATTAATTCTTGATATAGCAGAGCATTGGAAGAACAGCCCTAAATTATCTAAGTTTGTGACGACTTATATATACAGTGTATATTTTCGTATATAAAATACTCATCTGATCAAGTAGGTACACAGATTTTAGTATCCCTTTTTACAACATCAGTACAAATATAGATCTGTAGACATGTTAGCAAATGAGAAGCTTGCAATAATACTATAGTATAGGTCGAAAAATATTTAATCTGTTAATCTAGACTCCTTCACAAAAATAGTTAGAAAATGGAATCTGTAGGTATATGACATTTATTTGCAAGTAAAGCTGTAACCACGTGACATTTGACACCTGGAATACGAATCAATCGAATGTTCAGTCACGATTCTGCCGCTTGTTGATTGATTCTCTTCAACTCCTGCTGATTGTTCGTCGCGCAGCGCAGGTAACGGATATGCTGAATAGAAGGCGGTGTCTTGGCGGGTCATTTGAATTCAATGCGAAGTATTCTTCACGAGGAAGATCGTTGTCATCCATGCAAGACATCACGATTGCGAGTCAATCGCAGGCGATTTCTCCCGATTGTTTCGATAAACGGGATCTGTTGTGCAGGCGGCTTCTCAGGTCAATGAGATCAGAAGGATTGTCGCAAATCACGAGGATGTTCCAATACATTGGAAGATAAGCGAGTCAAATATTCCGCGGTACAGATCACTGATTTCACAATTTTCAATTGCTTTCGAAATTGCATTTTGGAATGTAGGTCGACCTATGGAGCGAAGACGTGAAAAACACACTATCTTTAATGTTACATGGTTTAGACGAGAAACCAATAAAAAGGTAAAAATAAAGTATTTAGTGGAGCGGACAAGGTTTTCAGAGAATATCGAAATGGTTCCCCGTGCGAAAGAGTTTAGGATTTGATTTTCAACATTATGTTTAGTTTAGTATATATTTTTAGCGTGGATTTTAAATATCCAATTCAAACATACACATCCCCGATCTCTTTATCTTTTTACATTCTAACGTTTGCTTGAAATGCCAAACTTAGCTCCTATAGTACACATTCTTAACGTTCAAACGCTCAAGAAATACGCTTTGACGCGTGTAATCTGTTTATTGTGTATCTCTCCTTTGAGTGATAGTTCCTCAGCTTTGTGATGAAGAGTCTGGAGTGTGTTGTGACAGGTCGTGTTGTGACTTGTGACGCGGTTAGTTGTGATTGTGACGGCAGATTGTCACGACTTCATGCAATCGGGTCGCACGATCCGCAAGAAACTAATAAGTTTCCTCTCATTTGCATGGAGTAAAGACGCTCACTACAATTAAACATCTCTGTGCAGATCTCGACGTTCTTACTTGATTTATTAATCAACTTTTTCGTAATTTTACGTAAAACGTTGAAATATTGCCGAGTAGTGAGATACGTCTTTAGTTACTGTTGCACTTTGACCCCTTCGACTGTTTTATTTGATGTAGAAGTCTCACTCACTCTATGACCTGAGTGTAGATGTGCATGTTAAGTATACTTATTATACAATTTCACTCTCATCAAGTTTGTAAGCATTACCAAATAGACTCCGTATGCAGTAAGGTTCTAATAATATTTAGGGCCGGTATTTTAACTATCCTATGGATTATATTCAACTAATTCAATCGTTAAGTTTCTGATTGGATGTGCCACATATTTAATCCAAAGTTAAGTAAATCGGTCAATTAACTTTCATTTGGCAAATATGACTCTTAATAAACTGTCGGCACAGCTTGAACCCATCTATATTATTTACAGTGTGCAAATATTATCACAGTTTTCTTGTCTCGATGTTATAATCAACTACCTAGTGTCAAATGTGAAATGTAAAATGTCGCCATACTCACACATCAGAGTTAGGTTTTACAAGGAAATGTCATAGAAATTAGCTGAATTCAGAATCTGACTACTCTTAACATGAGATAAGATAATTGAACAGTTTTCGTGCGCTACGAGATTATCTCGAATGATACTTTTGTGCCAATTCGTCGACGTGTTCAATTCCGATACTCTCTCAGATTTCCCTCCAAACCGCAGAAATCACGTTAAAGATGTCATTGAAGCGTGTCTGATGACGACGATGATGAAACAATCGAATCATCTCCGATGTCATCTCTCGAGATAGTGAATATTAATTAACTCTGATCCGAGCCGGAGGCTGCGAGAGATGATGCACTGGACCATGAGAGCCTGCGTGTAAATGCTAATCAGAGAGACAATGGCGGAGGGTATCAAATGAAATCTCGATGTGACACTTTAACAGTCTCTTCGAGATCGCGAAGATCACCCCGAGGGTAATTGCTTTCTTCGTGGAAACCAAGAAGCCGCGGAGTGAATGTCGGGAACAGGGGGGAATTATAAGATTGCGGGAAGAGTGTGATTGGTGGCAATGGAGGTGCGCCCGAGGCTATGAGCCTGCACGCTAATCCGCAGGAGGGCGGTTCAGAACATAAATACATTTTGGAGGGAAAATAGAAAGTTTCTTATTGAAGTTCTGATATTGTGAAAGTAATTTTTTCATCAATCTCCCGAAGGCTGGGGATGAAATCGAGTGGGATCGATTGAGGGTGGTTGGGAGAAATGGAATTGTTATTTTAATCGTACCTTCTACAGACGAACGTTTGCGTATATATTTATTTAAAAAGCAGGGAGCGATGTTTTATGCAGCTCTCTGAAGTATGAAAAGTAAAAGGAAAGCATTTTCTTTGACTTGACTTTGAATCAAACTCATTCTGGTTGATGTAAAACGTCAATGCCGAATGAAACGGTTGAAGATTTGTGGATTTTCTCATGAGAAGATAAGTTGCAAAGGTCGACCCGCATCGTTGTGTAAAGATGATGTGGGAGAGGAAAATGCATAGAGAAAAACTCATCTGAAGATGAACGATGCTGGAGATTAATGGAGCAACTTCTGGACATTGTAAACAATGAAGTAAGATGGATCGTGGAAGACTGAGGTAATAATGATCTATTTTTCTAGATGAAATCTGATATGTCATACTCAAGAGGGGGATGAACCAAGAGATATGCTCTCCAAACCGATTCCAAGAAATCTTATATTCATTTCATGTCTTGAAGTTGCTTGCAGAATGTCTGCATTTGACGCCGGAGACACCGCGGGTAATGAACCTGCTGGTGGTGATACCTGTCAGTCGCAACTGAGCTAATCAAGCGACCTGGCATTGTGTGCGATATCACTCACTCAGTATCAGTATTAGCGTCGGCCTCAAGAGAAGCCTCGCAACAATAAACATTCCGAGGCTCTGTCGTGTTATCGCTTTTCCTTTAGTGGTGGAATGAGAAGAGATCTAGTGAAGTCGTAAAGGAAATGTTGGTTTTTGACTCGGCCTCAAGTTGACATGCAAACCAATTAGATTACGGATATAACTTGTTTGTGTAATGCTTGTTATTTTTTCAAAAGAATTTCAGAAATATTCATGCCGATTGAATTTGCCATGACTAAATACGGAGTATGCATTCTGGCTTATGACACCGATTGCAAATTCAAAGCATACTCATTCGTTCCTATATACACAGACTACATCCATATTTTACTTTTAAAACAGGCGAAATTATTCCCGAGCGTCCATAATTTGTTCAGATATTAATAAATCATATCTACTCTTCATTTTCCAGTTAAAACGCAGAATGTCTGTCGGAATCGTCAATCGCGCATGAATTTATCAGAAAAAGCTTTTTACATCAAATATTCTATCAAGTATCAAAAGGTCAAAGAGAATTGCACATGTTCCATTATTATTCTAATGTGCAGAAGTTTCATCGTTCTTATTCTAACAAAATATCATGTTGTTTTAGTCATATGATAGCTCGAGTCAAGCCTTGGTGCAGTGAATTGTAACAGCGCAGCTATTTGTTATGCTCTCCTGGTAACTTTATTGCCTGTGTGCGAGTTTGTACTGGGCGAGTTTACGAGTGTAATTCGATGATACCTCACTGTTTTACCTGAATGTTGAGCGCAATGGATAGAACGAGAAGTGCATTATTACCCTATAGTACTTGTACAGCATTATCTGCGGTATGTATTTGTACAGCTACACACAACAAAAATACACGAGCGGAGTTCTACGTGGTTAAAACGAACGTTTTGCAAACTAGAGAGAAGAGAAGCCGTTTGAAAAAAAACATAATAATTTCACGTTGCACTTGCACATGCATTTAAATTCCGTCATGCAGAAGTCATAGTACTGAATTGATTTTCTCTTTCACCTCATATCGTAAATCATAATCTCTTCTACCCCTGCAATCAATGCTTTACACCCGCCTCTCGCGGCACGATCTCGGATGAAAATTGCTAGAAGAAGCTCATAGAATACTAGTTCTTGCGATATTCGCTATAAAACTCCTAGTAGCAGCCTCGCACTGGAGCAGTAAATCACGAGATGCGGAGGCTGTAGGTATAGAGCAGGTACAGACTATTAGCAAATTAGTGAGATACGTTATTTATTGCATCTGACTTCTGACCTGTAAATTGCAGTATCGTGAAGAATCGACGATGCGATGGTATAGATAAGATCTTGTGGAATGAAAATAATTTCTGTTTTCATTTGAAGTTGTGATTATTTTTATTGACAATAACAACTCACTTTGTATTACGATTAAATAAGGGGAAATCTGTACATTTTAGTAAAGCTCCGGACGAATCCATCAAATAACTCAATGTTTGTCATGCGATCTTATTTTGAAATTTATTATTTTATTTGGTATTCTCTCAAATAACTTTTCGTAAACAAATAAGAAATAGATAAAGAACTACGAGTTTTTGCACAATTTTTCGAATACTTGCAGAAATGATGAGAGTATACAGTTCCTATACTTTGGCAATTTGTTAAAAGCAAATATTTAGAGAATATTTACCTAAAATTAATCGAATTCGCTTGACTTAATTTCAAATCAGTGCTCAGTTTATGTAAACTCATTATTAATTCAACCCTTTTACGGTGCACATTGCGGATACCTTCACGGAAAATGAATTCCAGCCACATGTGCTATGTACTTATCATTTCGGCGCGGTCCTGAAATAGTCGCCTCCAGTCTTTTATCTAGTGAAGATGAATAGTTCTGCTTGTAAAAGTCGCGCTAGTAAGCTAGCAGAAGCCCGACTGATTATTCTTAATATCCTCGGTGGTGAGAGAAAAGAAAAGGTGAACAAGTATCAAGAGAGAAGAAATTCACCGCACCGCTCCTTCGCCATTCTAACTTCCGTTACTAAATGACATAATGTCACTTAGTGGGCGGTAAATTCGTTAACTTACCGCGTAAGATTGACCATAACGTGGTGAGAATCATTACAAATTAGTCTCCGAATATCATTAGGGTCATTGCACGAAGCATGCAGATTGTGCAATCAAGACGGAAGTTGACGGGACTACTGTCATTTCCTAGACTCATTACAAGTCGGTTTCGAAGTTGTAATTCAATTTTAAACGTCCGACAGGAATATAACTTAATATTCGGTCGCACTGTTGCGGGAATCAGACGAAATCGTTGTACTTCCTGTTGCGACAGACTGTCGTATCCTTGCAAATGTGACGACCTGATTCCATGCCCGCATGATTGCCGTCCACGTGTAGGGCATCATGACTTTCTGACTTCATGTTCACCGTAGAGGTTGATCCATTCCCTTGCTTGCCAGGAAGTCGTCATGAACATTGTGCTGTAGAAACTTGTCGTTCTAATCAAGTATAAGTTTACTCGACGTCCACGTTCAATCTTTGAACAGAGGTTGATGTCACTCCCTGGCTTGCCAGGATGTTGGCGGGAACATGGTGCTGTAGAAACTTGTCGTTCTAATCAAGTATAAGTATGCTCGACGTCCACGTTCAATCTTTGAACAGAGGTTGGTGTCACTCCCTGGCAATTGCCAGGATGTTGGCGGGAACATGATGCTGGCAGCTGGAGTGTCACTTCCAGTGTCTGGTCTTCCGGGTCCTTCTGTCAAACCACCGCATAATGGACTTCCACTTGCTCTGAACAGAGTTTGATCTGTTTTCTCACATGATGTCGATGTACTCATGTCACATCGTATGTCACAGAGATCTCAGGTTTTCTTTTACCTTTAGTCCAGCAAACGTCTTGGAGAATAAACTGAACTCCATTCTGACACCATTTCATCATTTCAACAAGATTTAAAATGTAGAATTATTAATAAACAAAAACTCCCGTGAAGAGAGTGGCAACACAAAGGGACTCGAGCCTTCGCAATGTAAATTATTCACTGATCTCAAAGGGAGGTGCCGAGTTCGATCCCGCGAACAGATTATTTTGCGATGTCGGTTTATCGTGACTTCCACCTACTGTAGCACTGTAATGGATGATTGTGCATGGCTGCCAACTTAATACTTGCCTTGCATTGTCACCTCCCAATCATGCTCATAATCATTCAAGTACGCCGTGACACCCCCAACACATTGCCAAGGTCATACTTGCCGGCAACTTTCTCGGGAGGTCTTACATATGATACTCGTAGTAAACACACATGATTAGAACATATTGAAGATGGTGATAACTGCGAGGATGATTACAAAGATGATTACAGATTCCAAACCTGAAACTATTTTAGGCTGTGGTGCCTCGTATTGTTACGTCTAGCCCATATGTCATCATCATCGTCTCACCTCAGTTGTTATCACCTCCACGTCAACCATCATGAATCAGAGCCTTCTATTGACACAACTAATGCCGCAGTCGAACTCCTCCACTTCTCCCCCCTCGTCAATTATCTCCGCTAATTGTTGATCTCCTCGTCACGTGGCCCTCCGCGTCGTCCTCCCCCACTCTCTCGGCGTGTCGGCCACGTGACTCGGTGTGCCTCTGACGGAACGACTCCCGCACCGACAGTCCACTTTCACCTGCTCGAGTGCGCGAGCTGTCAGTTGGCTTCTTCCCGTCTAGTGCGGTCTTCATAAACTGATATTCCTTCACGGCGTCTCGTGTTTCTAATAAGCGTTGTGAACCTCTTGACGGCGATGTTCCGCGCGTACGGCACGTCGCCCCCCGAGTCGACGCCGACGGCTGAGTTCTACCCGTGGGGCGTCAGCATGTTCGGCGGCAAAGGTGATAATTAGAAACGCGTCATGCGAGCTTCCTTCACAGTTTATTATTGCATCTCGTGTTTTTGGTGGTTCGTGAGGGAACAAGGAGATCGTTAGTGCGTGGATTAAATTATATGCGGGCGAAATTTCGTCTTCCTTTGCCATATTTCACTTAGAATCTTACGGATGTATAATTTTTTACTGATAACCAGTAATGTGACTCCGAACAAATATTTTTCATAGGGGTGTCTCTGGTTTATACCATATTTGAGAGCAAACCGGCTTTGCATCAGTTGACAGAAGATGAAACTAAATGCCCCCCTCCATGTTAAAAACCGAGAAATTGCAACTCTGTTTATCTAATTACAAAATTACAGTATTTACGTCAAGTATCAACCTACTGTCAAGTTAGTGAAATTAAATCGGACATAAACTGTGTGCTCTAGCAAATGCCATTGAATAAAACGTAAACCAGTTTGTTACGAGTTTTTTTCCCCTAGACATACAACTTCTTTGGTTTGTCGCTGTTTGATATGTAATCCATATTGCCTACACATCCATGGTAATGTTATACAGGTGTTACGCTTTTAGTTACTACGAACGATATTCAAAGAAAATGAGGAATGTCACACACATAGCGTTGTACAAAACAACTTCTTTGGTTTGTCGCTGTTTGATATGTAATCCATATTGCCTACACATCCATGGTAATGTTATACAGGTGTTACGCTTTTAGTTACTTCACCGGTGACGAACGATATTCAAAGAAAATGAGGAATGTCACACACATAGCGTTGTACAAAACAACTTCTTTGGTTTGTCGCTGTTTGATATGTAATCCATATTGCCTACACATCCATGGTAATGTTATACAGGTGTTACGCTTTTAGTTACTTCACCGGTGACGAACGATATTCAAAGAAAATTAGGAATGTCACACACATAGCGTTGTACAAAACAACTGCTTTGGTTTGTCGCTGTTTGATATGTAATCCATATTGCCTACACATCCATGGTAATGTTATACAGGTGTTACGCTTTTAGTTACTTCACCGGTGACGAACGATATTCAAAGAAAATGAGGAATGTCACACACATAGCGTTGTACAAAACAACTGCTTTGGCAATGTAAGGATGGCGTCACAAGAATCATTATCGGGCCATTAGGTTATGGCAAAAACAAGAGGTTTAATGACATAGATGCAATTCGACTGTTTACCATTTGTGGTATTCTCAGGTGGTACTGCTCGAGGGGGAAGGAAGTTTCAATCATTGGTGCCCAAAAACTACGTTTTTTTACCAGACTACACTATAATTGTAATCCAAACTAGTCTGATAATTATAAAATATATTTAGTAAATTTTCAACCACTCTGTTGAATAATAATAACATAGATTATTGTTAGTATAAAAAATATTAGAGTTAGATTTTCAACAGTAATTGGGGTATGGTGATTTAAAATAATCAGCTTTGAAATGTAATCTGCCTCAAAAGATTGCATGTGACTGGCAATATGCTGCAGTACAAGCTTGTAAACTGTGATGGTAACTCAGTTTCTAAATTCAATTTGAAGATATCGGTTGGTTTGTAATACAGATTAGCAAGTCGCTGCCAAACCTTGTTCACTGTCTTACTCAAGAGTACGTTATTTGTTGCTTTGAAGTACCTAGATAAACATGGAAATAAATCTTTGCTTGAATTTATGCCAAGGTAAAAAACTGTTAAATGCTTTAGTATCTCATGTAGAATTTTTCGTGACATGCAAACCGCATTTTAAAATCCAGTTGCAATCGAATCCATCTATTTGGATCGCGCTTGGAGTCTGTTTCTTCTTCGAAAACCATCTACAAAACTTACACACTTCATCAATACTTATCGGATATTTCGGCAAGAAAAACTCGTTCAATTCTCTAGCAAGAAAACCTCACACACTTGATAAGAAACCTGCAAACTTTCTTCCTGCACACAAGGGGAATCTTGCCACTAAGTTTGCCATGCCATCATGATGTACTACTTGCCAGTTTATAGCACACAATCTGCTTCATCATAACTTATGCCATGCGACGAGTCGGTGACTTCGCAAAGAGGTGACACAACTTGTACAATAATTACTAAAGTTAAAACAACAGCAGTGTTGCACATATTGCAGAGGGATCACTGTGGATACGTCATTTGTAACCGCCTTGTTGACTTATTTTACCTGAGTGTACACTCCGTAATTTGCATATATCTCATTATTGTGTAATCAGAGTGGCTTCTTGATTGATTGGATTTGGATTATAATTAGAATCTCGGTCGTGTCGTAGGCTGGACACCTAGTTTATGATGATATTATGCATATAGAGCGAAGAGGTCGAACTGAACACGGGCTGTAACCCATCCTGAATATGACGCCGCGCTACATAAATCCTAACGCGCTGGTATTGTTTCGTGGACATTTATGACTCAATCCCCAAGTACTATTACGTATTAGTACAATGTCACACATGAGGCCGTTATACAACTACCCCAAATTAATTCTATATTTCTTTCACTATGTAAACATTAGTATTGAATTTAAATGTCCCCCGGAGAGTAATACTGGTTTATTGATATGTGTGTGAATTGGGTAATAATTTAGCTATGGTGCTGCGAGGGGGTGAGAACTAGGGGTCGGGAATCAGTTCAGTTTTGCGGCGCATCACTTTGATTCGGTGATGTTTCATGCATACCCCTGTCTTGTGTTGCAATAAAAACGCGGCTGTTAAATGGCACACCCCTGTTGCTTCGGTATTGACAGAAGTAATGAAGGGAAATCCATCATCACTTGACACGCTGAAGTTGAAATTGTTTAGACCAATAGAAAAGTAGTTGATTTCGTAGAAATTTCTTCCCATTGTTGTGGATCCTATCTATAAGAGATATAATCTGCAGTGTACCCAATTCAGATTTGAGGGGGGCGTGACTGTGCACTCTAGACTGTCAAACTTCTTGTGAATTGTTCCGTTTAGAAAATCTGATTACTTTTTTTTCTAAATCTTGTTCTTTTTGTTGGTTGCAAATTCTGTGTATTTCCTTGAGACGATTGCATCTAATTCTTCTCATGCAACTGTCAATGCGAGAGCTACAGAAAAACCCTGCAAAACAACGTGACTTCGTAGCACCTTGTCTAATTGTTATGTAACCGCTTGATGCCCGTGTAATCTGGACCTGCTGATCGATCAATCGTCACTTTCGCCGCGGGTTGGCGAGAAATCAGAGCAGCATCCACGCCGGAGTCAGTGGCGCAACGGAGATATGACAGCTCTCGGAGAAAAACAACTGTATCATTCTTGTAATGTGATGAAGTTCTTGCCACAGCGAGTTGCGTGGTGGCCTGACCACAAACTGTCAACCGCCACACCCGGGTTCGATCCTGTCATTGCCGTGGTTTTCTCGTCCGCAAGGTTCAGTGACCCGATGCTACGCCACTGGCTAGATTTTAGAACAATAACATGTTGACTTGAATATGAACTGCAGTGGACTTTAATCGTCGCATGTACAAGACAAGAATTAAAATCTATTATTAGAATAATAAAGTAAAACGTAACATTCAGATTTCCTGATCTGTGTTGAATAATACAATAGCATTATTTTTCTTGAATTCTTGAATTGGCGGAGTAAATGAACCTTGGCATTGATGATAAACGAATATAATAACCCCCTTCCACCAGGAAAATGTGCAACTCATATAAAAACACAGATTATGCAACGTGGAACATAAAATTGTAATCATCAAAGTGCATATAGTTTGCATGCTATTTAAACGACGATAAATATTTAATAGCATTAGGAAAGTTACCCATTATATTAAAAGAAGACGAGAAAAAAGCTCAAAACGGTTGTTAAAAGTATAAGTAGTGAAGTAAATTCTCGTCGTGCTTTTCACCGCAGCTAAATGTCTCATCAAAATAGCTATGTCGTTGGCGTGCATTGTCCATGGCATGGAGTGCATGGATGCACTTGCTGCATTCACGTCATCTTTGCGGTGCATCGCATGTAGTTTAGTTATAGCGATGTAACCGCGGTGGTCCATGGAGTCGAGACATGACGATCACATGGTAACAAGATGAGTTCTCAAGTGGGGACATTAGCGTTCGCAACTTAGCACTCTCTTGAATAATATGGAGGTATTCAACTCTTGCTTTCTGGTTTTATAACCGAAACCTTTATGATATCAATTAAATGGTACTTCAGAAAAGTACTCTCAAAACTACATAAGTAATAATTTCATTTGACTATTTTTCCTTACAACAATGACACTAGTTTGAAATACGCCATATAATGGAAATGTGTATAATTATATTTTCTTGTTATTTGTATGAACTTGAATTATGGCATCGTTTAAGTGATAATGACTCTCATTAGGTAATAAAGACATAATTTGTCTCTTCCAAATCTATGACTTTAGCAAGGGTGTACAAAGCCATATTATTGCACAACGTTGACAGGATATTTAGTGCGAACATTGAGATTGGAAAGCGCTGTTCACATTGCGAGTAATGCTCGCCGTTCACAAGGATGTCTCAGTTTCGTTTCGATGAATATTCCTCGGAACAACGATTCCGCGTTGTTCTTCAGCGTTGCGCGTTGCGGTTTCAACAAAATAATCATAAAAACACCGTGAAATTGTTACGAAATGGAAAACAATTGCTTGGGCTCGTTGTTTTGCAACACTGCGAATAGCTGTCGATTTCGCCTTCGTGGAGCATTCGTTGTTTTTACCTGGTGATTAACGACGCACTGTCACGTGACGTCAGTGAATGATTACGAGCGTTATTGCCAAGTGAAATAAAAATAGTATTGAAATCTGTATCCGAAAGTTTGAACATATCTCTAAGGCATATGGAAGTCATGGAAGCGAACGAACTTCTAACCGAATCATTTTCAATACTGCGAAAACGATGTTCTATTTTATATTATCTCTAAAGAAGAATAATAAAATATCACTACCATCCATAAAACAAGTCATCAAACAGATAAAATAAACAAACGAAAGTTCTATCTATAAACTTTTGTTTGTGTTTATTTTCAAACATTTTGTACAACATTATTTAAACCGTATAATATAAAACATGTAGAGAGACATTTATCGGTCAAATATCCATATTTAAAATGTTTCTTTACTCTTCCTATCCCAAAACCAGGATCAAGTCCTACGAAACATCCTAACAGCATGTGAAGGTACGGGTGCTGACCACTGATCCCCTGCGTCACTTGTGAAGAATCATCTTGTATTTCTTCTCGCTCATCGCTCTGGATTACAGGTATTATCTATTGATGGATGACCCAGTGCTGGACCAATATCAAGCCATGGCTTAGCGGTCATCATTGGTCCAGAAGCTCTGTCACATCTCATTGCAGCTTCCGATTCAATTAAACAACTCATTATTTCCGATGGGAAAAGTGTTGGCGCTCCGCGTGGGCGTTGTTGGAAACACCCTATCGACTTTCTTTGGAAAGATGTAAGCCAACTCGCCCGAGAATCGGTCGCGAGTTTCCCCTTATTTCGAAGACGTTACACAAAAATTGCTGGGATTACTCCCAAAGGATCCGACTCACTTAAGTGTCAAAATACTTTACTCCTAAAGCCTGTCAAGAAAAGTGACTGCCTTCATTCTTACAACACGAACTTACTTTTTAGTTTCAAACCCTTAATTATTTCAGCTAATTGACAGCGATTTGGGTCAATTTGCGGCAAAACAATTGACGTCATTCTCAAGTATTTAAAAACTTTACCGTGAGAGGTATACAATTATCACAATGCTTCATGTTATCTCGTATATTTATAGCAATTTCCATGTAAAGCTATTTTCTAACCTCGGCCGCACTTTCAGCGCGCACGCGACATTTTGCCTCAGCATTGGGCTACTGCAGGGGTCATCATGTCCTCTCCATATAGGTCACGTGTTCGGCCATTATCATTAGTGTTCATTATTGTGTTAATGAATTGATTATCGTAGCTAATTGATTAGACTGATTACAAGCTATTGTTGGATAACCGGCGGCGATAATCGGGTCCGTTCAATCTGACAAGTGCCTGCATGTTGGGAGGTGGAACCCCGCTAAGGGTAGGTTGGTCTAATATAAGATGGATGCCATGTCTTAGATAAAGACGTAACCCATATTCAAAACTTTGCGAAATCTACAAAGCTTTAACATAAACTTGAGCGATTCATTTGTAATTCTGTAAAATATCGATGAAATCAAATTATTCCGTTCAGAAATATCTCGTACTTGGAAAACTTTTAATCGCTTTTCCGGTAAGTCAGTCTGATTTCTAAGTACGGAATATTCTATTTTTAGCATAGTATATAAATCACGGGGAACCATGTCCAGTACTGGCTCGAACCCGGACCTTCATAACGACTGAAATAATAAACACTCCCTATCTACCTCAATCATTATTTTATAATATTATGCAAACAACAACAAAAACAAGCCGCGTAACTCTTCAAGCGTACGAAAGAAGAATTCGACATAAACAAACCATAAAAAATCTTAACCAAGCGCGAGTAGAAATGAAAATGATGCAATTAACGTAAAACACGGCAATGTGCATGACCTATACATGTCGTAAGAGTGGAACACAATGGAATCATTGGCATTGCAGCGGCTAGGAACAATGCCATGTACCATACATGTACCGAGATGGACTCCAGCTGTAGACCGACTGATTGCAGTGATGCATGAAGGCATTAGACAATGAGCTACAGCAAACATTCGTGCGGAGATGTTAACTAGCTAATTATTACCAAATCAACAAGCATGCGCATTGCATTGCATTACCAGACACGTCTTGTTAGCAAATTACCGTCAGGTTCTTTTGATTTGTGATTTTTATGGAAAGTTTGGATGTTTTGGTGTGTTGACTTAACGTTCGCTCGTTTTATTTATAATGCAGCTATGTTTTCTTATTACGTAAGGATAACTGCTTTTAGGAATATAGTAAAACCAAATTAATTACATTTATTCAAATCGAATCGTTGAAAAATGTACAATGTACTTTGATTGCATTTCTTGTTGCGTCAAAATTATAATATTGCAATTGCATTGCTCTCAAAACCTAAGTCGACTCAAGTGGGTTCAAATTTTAATTAATGGATTCTGTGTTTGATTTCTCTACCTACATAGAATGTTCCAAGTGACATTTGAAGTAGGTACTTACCTGACTAATGACTATCTCAAAACGAAACATGCTCGATCAATTCGTATGATCGGAGAAATTCGATGCTCTGGCAGGACCTCGACTTATTGACATGTCATCCCCCCTCCCCCTACTCTGAAGATGCAAATTGCATCCTGCTATTTATAGACTTATACTTGAATAATTAATTATTATATGCAACTTCACTATTTCAGCTCCAATGCAAATAAGGTTCAAGTATAGAATGCAATACGTAATGGCGCCCACGAATAAGAAAACAAGTAACACACAAAGACATCGGCATTCAATTTCACCAATTAGTTTGAATTAGCATAATGCTCGCTGTTTTTTTTACTTATGTTCTCTCTTCAATGCCTGATAAAAGCATTCTTCAAAGTTCATAGGGTCAAATCAAGTCCAATTCGTAGTCAGATTTTCAAATAAAGTATCTTCTTGAAGATATTGACGGTGATTTGTAAACATTGGCAAAGTGAAGTACAAGATGTTTCGCTTGATGTCAGCTCGTTTCTATGACTGCAGTGAAATGACAAATCCTCGAGTCTTGTCAGGAAAATGTCGTAACAAGACACTGCTGTTTGTTCCCAGCTTCCGAGAACCATAAACCACTTTTATATCTTCGTAATTGAGGTGAATTTCTATCGTCTTTATGATTAATCGAAGTCGCCGTCTTCTGTTAAAGCGCCAGACAATGGTCGGGAAGATTAAATTAATTTTGTCAAAACGATTGTGAGGAGTGATGTTTAATTTGACTCGTGAGCGTTGCAATTGTCCGTGTTTTTCAATTGAATTGAAGAGTCGTCTTTTAATGAAATATTACTCGTGTCTCGCCTTGTCAAGAGCTCTAACTGAATGCAAATAGTGGATCGCAGTTTCCATCCGTTCTGATGACAGACATTTTAAGTGGAGCTCTGGATTGAATGTGTCATTCGAATTAAATATTAATTGTTGGAATCATATCGTGATATAAAACGTGTTTTATAGAAATATTGAAAATTAATAGATATTTAACTTTTTCATTGGATAGTAATATTATTTAATGATTCAGGATTTATTACATAGTTGGCATACATACCAAATCGAATAATTATTTTCATTACTGTAATAATTTCACAAAGATCTCGCTTATAAACTTGTTTTTCCATTTAGAAAACAATCTCTGTTTGTGACACCTCAATTATAATTAATGAATTCTTGCTTTTTCAAGAAAACTAGTTAAATAAACTTAATCTGATCATCTTTCAACATTGTTTTTAAATAATAAAAAAATATAATTGTCAGAAAAATAAGACTATTCTAAATATCCGAGACATGTTGTCATAAATCTTGCCGTATGCAATCGCTCGTAAGTGCAGACCGTCTATTAAACTCGCTAAGAGCGGAATGGATGAGATATTTGCGTTCTGTATTCACACCTCGGCGTGCACGGGACGTGATGACACAATGCATCACCTCACGTACAGCCAACTACTGGATTGCACTGGAGCTGGCACAGAGAGGAGAGTTACCGATCGCAGGTGGCAGCGGAGGATTGCAACAGAAAATAATCAATTGTGGAGATATGAGCGTGAAGAAAGTATTGACAGGTGTAGATAGACAGAAAGATGGAAGATTAAATATTCGTGGAACGAAAAATATTTACTAATGAACCTCATTTCAAAAATTAATTGCATTACCTACCTTGAACTTTTGCTAAATATGTTATAACAAATTTATAAAATGTGTTGCAGGCGGGTTACATTATTCATGAGAAAACCACTAGACAATGACGGCAGATAAGAAAAGATGTGCATCTTGTTTTCATGCATATTAGCATTTATAATACAAGCAAAATTTAACCTGTATAGGCGTCTTCACTTACTTGTTTGTTTTATTGACGTACACTGTTTTGCAATGATCGAGGAAAAGAGACAATCTGTCGCTCTTTTCACCCTTCACGCTGCATTTCTAGTTAATTCGTGTGTCTAATTGATTGATTATCAATGCTTTTTAAATGTCTACAAATATCGACTTCTGACAATTTCTCTTTTCGAATAGTTTCCCGGTCGAAGATTTGTCTCAAACTGCATCGTGGCGTTAAGTCAATGAATTCCTCGTGAAATGTAGGATAAGATGAAGAAACTTGATATGAAACCTCACTGCAACATTTCTTAGAGCGATTCTTTTCTTTGATCGTTTTCTTCAGTTCCACTATACTCTTTGAAAATCATTAATTGCTAATTACCCAGCTGTAATGATTTCTGATAGTTGTTTTACAATAATTAGATAATCTAATAGTTACGCGGAGTTTCCAGATATTGATTCCAATTCCCACCCACCTTGAGAATTATGTGTTTTTCTTTTAATTGTATTTTACTTATTACTAGATAACTAATTATTATTTCACTTCTCTGAGCCATAGCAGATAGCTTAAGTAGTCATCTTTTTTGCCAACTGTTATTTGTATTTCGTTAGCGGATATAATTCTTGGATAATTAACTAACTTGTTAGTTCCCTTGAAAGTCATTAAGAAAACTTTCAAATTCCTCTTTTAAGTCTATGTCGTCTACAGTTAGAGAACTATTCTTGTTGTCTTTTGATCTTAGAGAGCATCTTTAAATCAAAGTATTATCAAACGAAATTACTTATTATTAACTTATCTCGTTTAATTTTGTGAGTTTTTAGTTTACTATTTAACCGTCTCCACTGATACGTTTCTTTCAGTCTTGTAAAGTTGATTGCCTCGCATCTTCTGGAAAAGCTCCTGTAATAATTAATGGAAATGAGGCATATTGCCACTTCATAAAGGGATTTGATAATAATTAAAAGTTGCTGTGGCGTTCATTAGTGGGTGCACGTTTTCATGTTGAAATTGCAAAATTCGCGGGGGGCTTGCAGGGGAAAGGGTGAGGGTAGGGGCTCCCGGCAACTTCAATGGACCTTTGATTTTCTCATTTTCTCTTATCTCCAACACTACTTTTGGCTCATGCTAAAATAATTATTAAATCAACTCGCAAGTTTTTAAGAGGAGCTCTATGAGATGCCGGAGTTCATTATTTCTGCCTTTACCAGACTTGTAATACTTGAGCTATCATCCCGATGCCATTACTCGGGCTCATAATTACGGCAGAAACTAAGCCCAGATATTTCAATAATGTTAAGTAGTAAATCATTGTACTTAAAAAACATTATAATTGATATGTTTGGAAAATGTTTTTGCTGGTGAAGCAAGAAGGCTACTCTTGAACACTCTGATCCGTTATAAAGGGAAATGTTTTCCGTTGGGAAATCTCTGCCAAAGTGCTTCAAGATCCTTGGTCTCTGTGACTTCCGATAGGTGAAAGTTTGGGGTAATAACATAACACATGCCATCTTTAATTAGGCGAAATATTAAATAACAATATAATAACATACAAACACATTGTTTAATATTAATAAAATCAGCTATCATTATTGTAATGTATTCAAATAAGGTAATTAACTTCATCATCTTCAGCTGTGATCCCATCAAGTGCTGCTTTCTCGATGACGCAATGCACTTTCATGGATGCAGCATTTCATCTCGTGCATCACTCGACGTCGTGAATGTAAAAATAACACTCCACATTGCAGCCAATCACGCCTGGAGGCCCATTCTGACATTTCATTTCTCAATCAACCCGCTTCCAAATGATCAAATATCAAGAAGATTTCTTACTTTATTGAGCACATCAATCATACCTATAATCGCTGCAGTTTTATTAACACTATAGCTTTGAAATAAAACGCACTGTTTTATATCCTTGCAAATTTCATTACCATGCACTCTTAAACGTTTTATTGTCCCTCGAGAAATCTCTCCTCGATAATCGTGAGTTTTAATGCAATCTTTCTTCTCTTTCCTCAGGATTCATAAACTGCAACACCAACGCACTCCAGTCTCTCGCTCAGCTGCATGGTGAGTTTGAATCTCAGTTCTCAGAAACTGGCTTTAGAACGATTGGTCAACGCTTCATCAGGTGGGGGCTGTTCAGCGAACTCCCATTACTTGACTTGACCAACAATCTCATCTCTCGGAGGTCTTCAAACAGGCTTTCAATTATCTTCAAATCAAATCAGAAAGCTCGCCAACAAAAATCACCTAAATCTCAAGAGATATTTATTTATAAAGAAATAAGAAATGATGAAAGACGTCTGGAAATATTTTTTATAACGACGAGTCACAACCTTTTATTTCTCATTAGTTAAAGTAACGAAGAAATGCGGCAATTAGGTGAGTGCGTCTTTGCTTGGTCGCCGAGACATTCTCTTGAAGGTGTGTTTATAACTTCATTGTCGCAAACGGCGACGACATCGGCGCCATTATGGCGTCTCTTTCAGGGAACTTGTTAGCAAATATTTCGGACCAAAGTGTGTCTCTGGGCTGGGGCTTTAATGAGAGTTGATTGAATAGTTGGACGCATTCACTGGGGGGTAGCGGCACGTGTATTTAGAAGCCTGCTAAAGGTTCATTCATTTGTTTACAGTGACTGAGACGTGGGTGTTACAAACTTCAAAACAAATCAAATACTGTGTACGTTTCCAGGAAATTACAGTGAAATTAACCTTTTCAACAATTCAATTTTAAAAACATTAGATACGTTTAATATTTCATTCCTTCTAATGCTTACCTTCTATTTCTTGTGGACGTATTATATACGCACCCTTCTCGTATAAATATATGGACATACGTGATGAGTTTCCAATAACCGTCAGTATGCGCGTGTTTGAAAGTTGTTCCGTCACATCCTCGCCCGGGGCGCTCCTCGGGCGCTCCTGGGCGCTCCTGGGCGCTCCTGGGCGCTCCTGGGCGCTCCTTGGGCTTATTATACACGACTCTTCATTGACAGCTCGCGACGGATCCTCCAACGAGCAACATTATCAAGTCCGCGGTGAATCGAAATATTGCGTTTTTTGTTGTGAAAAAGAGACGTGAGGCAAATGCGAAAAAGAAAAAAGGAAAACTCAACTCGATATATATATATATAAAAATGTGTGCGGGAAATTTCATTATTTCCTTTTCGGATCGCAAAATAGAGATACGCCTCTGCGTGTACAAATATTGATATTGTATATTCTATACGTGTCAGAAGTGAGTGCTCCTAGATCAATGAATATACGCTTTTATGTGCAACTGTCGAGTTAAGAGAGAGAGAGTTTTTCAAAAAACCTTTTTTTGATAGTTGACTGTAAAAGTGTGGCCGACTCGGCATGTCCAAAATGAGATATTGAATATGCCACGTTCTGTCGTGAATCAAACTTTTATATGTTCCTTCTTTCCACTTGTAGTGAATCAACTCTAGGCGCCATATTGTATCAGAGAGAAAATCCTATCTTACGATTTCCTTTTTGTCGCCAATCCGGGTTTACAGCTTGCGCTCGCAAGAGTTGCCGCTGTTGCGTTTAAAAGCGCAAAACTTTTCAAGAAATTCGCACAGCGACTGTAATTCAATATTGCAAACTCTTTCCTGTGTATTTCCTCCGAGAGAGTTTTTGACGACCATGTCTATGTAGAGCTTGGCTTAAAGATTAAATCATATCCAATAGTATGATGTGTGCATAGAATGTGTTCAAATACTTATTATCACACTGTTTAAGCAGACGGGCTGCAAAAATAGATTGTTCATAATGTTGGTTTTACTCTCAAAAATATAAGTTAAATGCTGAACTCAAACTATACTATGTAAATCCTGATACGCTGGGAGAAAAATATAGTTCATGACTTGGTATGTAAAGCATCCTTTAAAAAATTTTATTTTAATTCAAGCAGGGACGTCTTTTGACGTTGTATTCTAGTTAATTTGTAAATATCAACACAAATAACAATGACAAACACACTTGTCACCAGCAAAATTTTAAATTTTCATTCATAAAAATCTTATTCAAATATCATTGGATATTTTGGTGGGAAAAACGGCAGGCAACGAGAATCAGGATTGTGATGTCATTTCCAAGTCTCCAACAATGTGTTACCATGGTGATTTCTTTGTTGCTATGGCAATATAGCAGATTGTGATGTCATTGTCAATTTTCCTGTTTTAAAATTGCAAGAAAAATATCAATCTTTGTAAATTAATTCCTTGAAAACTATTCATCTCACAACAAAAATAATACCATTTATGTGTTCAGCAACATCTCAAGTTTCATGAAACAAGTATTATTTTGAAATCTAATTTTAATGAGACTTCCCTATAACAAAATGATACTATTCCTATAAATCAGCACCTGTATGCTGCTGTGACAAGAGAAAGCTGGGATGAGCTTGGTCGGCGTATTGGTGTGTCCCGTGACATCCACCGATACGCCGCGCACCCAACCATTAGTTCCACAATCACTGGCACGCTGACGACGACCACGCGAGTCCGGAGACAATTGTGTGTCGATTTCATTCCCGGAATCCGACCTCACGATGTGTACTTAACTTTCGAGTTGGCATTGTTTGGGGTGACGCTGAACACTGTTTCTTATAACATGTAATTTCATAGTTTAAAAAAATGTAAATTGAGATGTAAGAACTAAATGATTATAATATTTTGCTATGGTAAATTTAATTTGTTTGCTCGGAATCGTATAAATAGTAAATTTACATAAGGCGATTTCTAGTCGAATTTATTCGTCAGAAAAAGTACAAATATCCAGCTAACGAAGAAGTGCTAACTTCAGTCAGTTCAATTAGTCTTGGAAAGTATGTGGAATATACGAATTCAATTCAAAATAGATACATTCTCGAAAATAATTTCGAAGTATTCGTATTAATTTGAGAGATTTGAAAATCGAATCTTTCCCGATCGGAGCTTCTATTTCTCGCGCGTAAAACATAGCGTGAGACTTCAACGTAATTCAATTATAAACTTGTATTACCACTCAATAGACGAGAAGAAATCCGCGAACAGCCGGTAGAAACAGACATATTTTAATTAAATGAAACGCCTCTACACCACCTTCTCTCTAATAGCATGCAGTTGATTGGTTCTCAAGGCATAGGAAGCCAGAAGTATAGATAATTATATTTCAATATTATATTTTCATGCACGTTTAGATTGCATTTTTCAAACCATTCCCGCCTTTATAGGCTGGAAGTATTTCTGGAACTTTCGCCTGGGTGGCTTAGAAACAAAATAATGAATGTTCTGAGAATGGAATGAATTTTAGTTTCAAAATTAAAAATGTAGACTCCACACATTCTCCATACATTTGTATTAAACGTACAGTATAAATATAAATGTAAAAAAATATATGTTAAGAATCACTTACAATGCTTCAGTTTTACTAATGTGTATGCTAAACAAACTTGGATTTCTTGACCTTTGTGTCGCTGATGACTTTTCATCCCTCCCCCCACACACACAGTGTTCAATGATGCCTTTATTAGGTTAGGGGGTGGGTTGAGCGGCCCCTCTCCCCCGCAGCAGTGATACCAATATCACGATATTCGTTTCCAGTCGGGGTGAGCTCGGAGAATAATTCCATGCTGAATAAAGATTGCTTATATGCAAATGTTGAAACAGCAGGAATTTTAATATGAATTTCGCGTGTATAGGATTTTTTTTCCCATGGAGCATTCATAAAGAAAATATTGTTTCAGTAGTCGAAATAATTACATACATCTGCTCCGCAATACGAACGGAGTTGCTGTAAATATTTGCCGCTCATTCTTGCATTGAAGTCTCCGGCAAAAAATGCTGAAATGGGACTTTATTATAAGTTCGTTTTGTAAAAATAAGTGCGTATATTACGTACAAAGCACATTTCCCTTCATTAGAATATCTTCTCAACATGATTTTCCTGTCTGTCAAACGCATATTTGTAAATATGTTATGACATATTTTATCTGCCATGTATTGTTCGTTTGAATGTTGAATAACTACCTATCGAAGATGAACCTAAGTAGCCTAGAACGCGACGCTCAATGGCTATTTCCGACGCCTCGGTCGACGGCGTCGCGACGTCGATCAGACGCCAGATAACGTGACATGATGTAGACGACACTCTCTCACTCTCTCCGTCTGACGAGACAAACGACTCGTATAGCAGAACGTAGATGATATCGAAGGTGATGTTCCAGAACGAAATAACTATTTGATGATGTTACTAAAGGCTTCAGATTTATAGACTTCAAAAAAGTATTGATTTACGAATGACTTTGGAATAATCTCTCGTGATACGATGATCTTCTATTCTACCGAATTTTTAAAAATGGAGGCTCGTAAAACCATCCGGAGAGGTATTTTATTAAATTGTAAGTACCTTCTTAAAGGTAAAGACAAATGATGAACTTGTGACTAATCGGTATTAAATAACATGAATAACAGCACGACGCTATTAATTATTGTGGTAAAAGCACGATATGCGTTTATAGCAGTCGACACCTTTGTACGATTCAGTTTGTGTTTTTTGTTTGTGTTTTACGCTTTGCAGACACTTGTTAATGGAGCTACATCGGCCACATTTAACCATGCAATAATTATTAATTGAATCGGTCTCTCTTCGATGGTTTATTATCAAGTTCGTAGAGTTTTCGAAATCATGAAAGTGTCAACGTCACAGCGCACGGCTAGTTCTCCTCCAGCGTGTCAACTTTTAATTAGATTTCTAATTGGCCGGGCGATGCAGCGAGAACAATTGAATGTCGTCGGTGGCTGGTGGCTGGTGGGAAGCGTGGCCGTGCATCGGGGCTGATTAATTAGCATTCACGCGTCTCTGTGTGGGATCAGCCAGCTGCGGCGCGCACTCTGTTACGTCACGGGTGCATCTGTCGAGGCCGCGGGCGCACACGCTGCACTGCCACGCTTAGAGGTCAGGGATGAGATTTGGAGGGTGATTGACCCTCACGCATAGTTCGACAAACTATTTATTTTAGCGATTACCCCCCCCCCCCCCCCCCCCCCCTTGAATAAAATGCTTGCATGATAATTTTTTTTTATTAAATACATAATTTATTTTTATGGATGTGTTGCCGATCCTTTAATATTTGGGCCATTTCTCAAGTTTTATTGCATGTTTGTTAACTTTGATTTATCATTTAGAAGTAAAGAAAGTTATACGTGCTGCAAGAAATAATGAATAAGACAGGTTGGTGAGTAAAATAATATTAACCTATACTTATATTTTTTAAATTTTTTCGAGGCACTATTTTTTTAGACTTAACAACTTCCTTGACTGACGTTGTCGCCGGTTACGCACAATCCATGGTGATCGTTGTTTGCCGGCACGCACAACACGACGTGGCCTGGACTGTGATCGTTGTTCGCGTGTATTAGCACGTGGAGGCCGGGTTAATTCTTCTCACTTTCTACGAGCCATGCGCTACCGTCCGAGCACTTGACTTGCGTAACGCCCGCCGCCTCCACACAACCGGAACATTACTTACATCAATGTCTGTTTTTCTTGTTCACTTCTTGCCGTGAAACGTGAACACAATTCTCTACGCTCTAGTGTAATAGATTATTGAAGTTATTATCTGTAATTGCTACTAGGAGTTATGCTGTGGCAGAATAATCTAATTGGACCAACTTTTTAAAATTATCTTTTAAATTGCGACCTTATGCGCATGATTATTTTCATTTACTGTACGTCTGCAAGCATACCTATTCATTTCATTTAACCTATAAATGATTATGAATCACTGATATTTCAAATCAATGCTGACATATTTATATATCCGTACATTATATCGACACCTCCCATAAATAACTGTTTTGACAACAGGTAAAATTATAGTCTGCAAAATAAGATAAATTGCCAACGAAACAAACAACGGAACACGTACAGTGTATTACCGATACTGTTGATATACTGTTAGGTAAACCTATTACATCGTTTAATTGAGGAGATGCAATACTTGCACTCTATCTTCCACGGGTATCCTCGTAGTAAATTATGCCAGGGCTTATAACATATGGTATGTAACTGAGTTAAAAGAGAAATGAATTGAGTGCATTGTGAAATCTATCTTTCTATCAATAATAATAAACGTGCTCTGAGAACGAAATCTATAATTTAAATCTCGGGTTTCTCATTAAATTCCCATGAAACCGTTTTCGTAACACCGACGAATGTACTTCTGAGTGTATAGGAGGTGGGCTCATCCATTAGAGCCGTGCACCGTAATTAATGAAAATGATACATGATACTCTCTAAACTGTGTGTTTAACTAAACTGCCCGCTAGAGCTCTGTTGCGTATAATATATCCCCAGCTCCTAGCTATACCTTGCGCTCTCGACTCGGTCTGGATTTATGTAATTATATCGCCCAGAGTTAGGTTATAGTTAATTCGAAGATGTCGAGTTGAAAAATGCTCTCTCCATTTCGGAGGTATAATCTAATACGCGCAAGTAAACTCCGGCGGTCGCATATGAGCGCTGTTTTGTCCCCTCTGAGTTTGGATTTATAGGCGCCGGCCCCGGAGGCTGTGTGTGTGTAGCATGCAGTGTGGAAGCTCATATACATTATGCAGAACCCCTCAGGATATGCACCAATTATTCCAGACTTCGATGAATGTTCATTAAAATCTCGTTGAAGGGTAATTTAATGATGTTTCGTGTAATTTAGCTTTTAATTGCGTGTGTGCTATGAAGTTTGTTTTTATTCATATATTATTTTGGTATTTTATAATCGTAAATAACATAAATGTTAACTGAATATGGAATGGGAGTGGACCAGATGTGCTGGGAATATGTCGGTTGGCCGGGGGGAGCAATGTTGGTCACGATGAAGTATTTATATTTGATGGTATGCGTTTGTGAAGTCGACGACTGCGAATGTTCGGCACGTCCGCTAGGATAGCTGTGACATGTAAATCTGCAGTGAACTCTCTGAGATTTCAACTGATTATAGATTGTGTTAATGATTTCAATTAATGAGTTGGATAATCGATGTCTTCTTCTGCATACCCTCCGGACACTGGCCATTGTGTTAAACATTTATGCATGTTGTGTGCAATGTTATCAAAGTGAATAATTGCACACGAGGTATAATATGTTTATTTTATTGGATTGCGGTTCAATAAAGAATTAATACTGGAACTAGAATCCATATGCTTATGAATGATGAATGAGATGAACAATGTAGCTCCTACCCTGCAGCAGGATGCAGTTTTTACTCAGATTTGAGCCTGGACCGGTTATCTTGTTGTTTACTTTCATCAATATTTCGTCATTATGAACGTCTCCGCCGCAAACACGTTAATGCATTCGCACGACGCCTCGCGACGCGTTAATCCGTGCGGCGTCACGACGACAGGCGTCGTTATTCGTTGCTTGTCGCCTGATTGGTCCCCCGGGGCATCGCGACGCCCGCAGAGATTATCACGACAGAAATATGACGCGCATACATTATAAAGGTACCCTTTTCCTCGGCGCACGAAGCGTCGTTACATATTCCGTACACACTGCTTTTAGGGGTGGGAAGTTCTAAGGTGATATCTAACATTTCAAACTGTGACACTAATAAGTTATAACATTATAATATATTCAAGTTTTTGTGATATGTCAGCTTCTGGCTCACTATTCATTTTAATTGTATTAATAAAATATTTCATTATAAACACAGTTGGAAATAACAAAGAAGAGCTCATAGAATAAATCAAGGAATTAAAATAGTCTTGTTAATTGAAAGACAAAATGCAATTTTCTCTTGCATTTCTGAAATATGGCGAAGCGATGTGTGGAGCAGCTTACTTGTCAACATTTGCTTTAATCCATTCAAACTAAAAGCTGTAGGATCCAAAGTGATAAAATGAGAAGCATTGCATGCACAGGCTCCCTATTGGCTTGGCATAAGAGACCTGACTTCCATTGGGCCTAAAGTTGAAAAGAGTGTCATGGGTAATGGGGTTTGGTAAACCAAGCACTCTTGTGAGCGATGGTTGGTGTAAGCCCTGCCAAGCGCCGTTTGTCCCCCCCCCCCCCCCCCCCCACTCTCAATTCACATGGTGTGAAGAGCCACGCCAAAACTTCTGATCTGAACCCGAAAGTGAAAACGAAACCGATATCGATTCGTTAAACATGTCCGATTGTCAGCGGCACGACGTTATTACTTGCTATTAGTCGACGACGGCGACGTCTAGCGTCGATTAATCACACAACACGAAGGCGTCGAGACGGCATCTGACACGACGGCCGACACTATGAGGTCGGAGTGATGCGGAGGCTGGGAGAGGGGGGGGGGGGAGTGATTTTGTCCGCGTTGTGTTCGGCTGATCTCACTGCACCACTCGGCTTGGGCGATCAATCAATGACGACACTTCGGTTCGGGGATGTTCACGGAGAGGAATTCAGGACTACGGAGTAGTATTTTTTCATTTAAATACAATTCGAATGGCTCGTTGAATCAATACATACATTTGAATATCTGTTTTCGCCCCTTCATGTTCTGTTGAGGGAGAGTCAAAGAACCAAGGAACGATTGAGGAATAATATCTAATAAATCATTTGAACTTGGGGTGGAATTTTCGTTTATTTCTAATTTATTGCAAGTAACATAATTGTAGTTTTCAGCAATACGTGTTTCCAAGGTGTTTCTCGCGTCCCGTATTTGATTTCGTTCCGGTGAAATCTTTGCGTCAATGTTATCATCAAGTTGGCAATGAAAGATATTAGACAAACGACTTGAGGATAATCCAGGTGTACCAGGTGGGCCCAGGTAGATAATTAGTTTCTACTGATGTGATTGTCTATCAAAATGCAGTGAAAATTAATTAACTTTATACAACCTGTACGATAATGTTCCTTATTTACTTTTCGCACGAATGTGCAAGTCGAGTAAAAACCCTCCGGATATTTAGGTGCCATCATCAATCAGAAGTCGAACCCGGGTCAGCTGTTTGTCGATCAAAGGTGCATTGCCCTCGAGGCATGAATGAGACCAGTGCGTGCAGCAAAACTTGACTTGATATTATTGAAGAGAATCGATAGCCTTTGCCTGTTGAGAAACGCACAGTCGAGTGGAGTTGAATTCATTCACCTAGAATAATACGACGAAACGTCCCTCAGCCCGGTTATATGACAGTCGTTCGCAAGATTTACTGGAGCAATGGTATACTTAATTAAAACAGCAAACACCTTGGCTTAATCCTGGCAGAGAACTAAGGTTCTGTGCAAAACACTCGCCTTCGTGTGCTCTGCTGAAACATTCACACTTGCCTTTTATTCTGTTAAATTGTCATCAAACCCCTGGGTGTATTTTATCTCGGTTGAGAATTAATCCCACACTGCTTTCATGAGACGGATGTGGTGGCTCAATATTTGCAAGCTACGTGGAGCATTTTGCAGCGCGGAAAATATTTCCGACCTTTTCATAATATTTAAATGTCACAAAGTTTCCCTCCCGATCACAGTGACGTTTCCGCAACGTTTCTTTTTCGTCGAGCTTCGTGCAACATTTGAAAAGTGGACTCTGCTAATTGATTAGTTGAAGTTCTGGGCACGTGAATACCAGGTAGCCGAGCGAACAATGCGCGCCGAGAATCAGGACCTATTTGTCACCGCGGAGGAGGCAGCGTTATTAATGCGGTGCAGCGGAGTTAACAGTTCCACTTGTTTGTTTGTTCCAACAAGGCAAGACACTTCCGAGAGCGGAGAAGAAAGTAAATCTGAGACCATATTAAGCCTCCGATTTGTTATTGTCAAAAGAACTCTTTTGTTGTCCTGTTTTTTCTCTCTCTGCAACTTCATCCGAATGTAAAACGACGTCTTCTTCCGCCGCTCTCGAGTCAAGACCACCGTTGCATTTTCATACAAGTTTCTTTGCACAGACTTTTGAAAAAACCAAAAAAGGAGTATATAACAGCGCATGAAGGGGAAGTTAGCAACTAAATCAAGTGCTAGTTGAGATATATTACTGCAACTGCAACTATTGACCTGAATTTCACATTTATAAATTACAAACTCGCCGTCATTGTAACCGGGGGTAGATGCTCCAAACAACATTTTCCTTCCGATCCGTTGAGCAGAAATCTCGTACCGGAGCGTCAATGGGCGCTACATCAACTGTGAAATAAATCACAACGTCGACAGTGTATATAGATTATTGATCATCGAAATTCACCGCTCCCCTCCCCCCATTGTGCGACCACTCGACGGATGCCATAACCCATCTCACCGTCGGAAACATTACTTGATAAATGATTCTTCATGGTCTATGCATGACCCATATCTAAATTGATGAAGAGAACATTTTCACCGGCCGTTGTAACGTAATGGCGCGTAGTTCACGGCACATATCCATGATGCATGGAGATACCCAAGCCTATTCGGTTCACCACTACAGCCGCTGTGTGTATTCAAACAGCGGGTATAAGGGAGAGAGTTTTGTAGATGGATAACTCTCATTAGTTATTCAACTGCACGGAATTATATCATAACCGCACTTTTGTGGTCGCCGTCGGTGCTTAATGCTGTACAATGTACTGTGGATAGTGTGGAGGAAGGTAGAATGGTTTGTTTGTATAATAGAAGCTCGGGTGGATGTGGTGGGTATCAGATGAAAATGATGGATCGATGGCATAGAATTTGATGGGTTGGATTGATGAATATTAAGTAGTAGCCTAAATCGATCTGCCTTTTCGAGAATTTGCAGAGCGTTTGTGTACTTAAAGGTAAACCCACTTTTTGTGTAATCTACTGTTTATAGACAACCGCCTAGAGAAAAAGATTGAAAGATTGTAATTAGAACACTGCGTGTTTACGTGTACACGAAACGTTTTAGTTCATTTTTAATGTTAACGAACTTGTTTGCTTACATAGTAGGTAAATGTGGTATCATGAAAGTATCTATTGCCTCCTTGTCAAGGGTTTGAGAATCGCTTCAAAGCTTCCCAACACAACAGACCATTCGAATTCAGATGTCATTGTGTCTAACTTGCGTGTAAACTCGACTTCCACACCACATACTCCTGTGTCGGCTCGATAACTAAACGTCGTAATAACATCACTTAACTGTTGTCGGCGTCAGAGTGAGAGGGAATTGAACAATGGCGTATTGTTTGATAGTGCGCTGTCAAGTGTGCACCTGATCACAAACCCAGTGACGACACTGCGCTGCTGATAGCGCACCCGTGACGTCACACGCCAGAGAGATGTCACGTACAAGCGACATCTTCACGCATGGGTTTACTTCAACAAGAGATACAGTTTACACTCAACATCTCCGGCAACAGGATCAGTTGTCAGAAACACTTTGATACGTCCTTTAAAGAGATTGTTCCAGCTTTGAAACAAAATTTTATTATCCTGAGAGATGAGGTAGAGATGCAAACTTCCATGTATTTTGTAATGTTGGAACAAAATCATTTTGTCGGGTTTTATTAAAGTAAGTGAAGGAGCTTTATTATTATCACGTGAGACATCTATTGTTCTTTTGATATGTGGAGAATCCTTAACCTCGTTATTCCGTATGAGGGCTGCCCTTTGACCTTTAAAATGCACTCAACAAGAATAAAAACAATAGAATACTCTGATTGTACAATAACGACAAAGTTAAATGTAATAAATTTAAACTAAACTGACAGATGAAAACTCGATTTTCACGACCACTTTTTCACCGCCGCCGACGCCCGCGGGCGGGAAGTTCAAAACTGACATAAACATCCACACTTTCACTCCCACCCACGCACACCCGTCGACACGTTCTATAATTAATAACTTTTAATTTTTAATTACAGACTGGCTCATCGTCGTTTCTATTTCCCATCCTCTTGTAGCCTGCGGAAATGATTCGTTTTTACCTGCTTTCTTCCTCTTGAACCGGTGTAAATATTTACAACTTATAATGATTATTATAATTACTATCGCTTGCTATTAGGTTAATTAAACTGATTGGATATTCATTAGTGTTATTGGGTATCCAGTAAGATAAACATGCAGGTTGTGGCAAGAACCAATTCAATTACATTCCTGGGTGGAGTACGTTGAGGTAAAAGGGCTCTTTTAGTGGTTGATTAGTAATTGATCTCATTATGTCGAGTCTGAACGGGCCCACAGGGATTCCGAGAAACATGAGCAGGAACATTTTATCTCGGTTTTGTGACGTGAGTTTACAAGACTCGAGTGTCATCGAAGAATCCACAGCAGGTTTCATTCAAAATTCCATTAAAAATTGATGTTTTTTGTGATCACGTATTTATGCAGGTGAGTGTTGATTATAATAAGCTGGTTGTTGAAATCGGCGTCGTTCGGGCGTCTCGGCGCCTAGATCGACGCCGCATGTCACGTGGAAGAGTTCGTGCTTGCAATATCGCTTGCAATTGTTGACTCGTTTGCCCCCCCCCCCCCTCCCCCCATCAGCGCGTCACTATGATGGATGAGGGAGGTGATGAGCAAGTCAGATCTCGCTCATGATGCCAAGATCACGGTCTTATCTTCAACACGGTGGTCGCAAGGGACGGTTCCTTCTGCACAGAGAATATCTTGTGCATGATATTCTTTGTTCGTGAACGAAAAGGGCTCGAACGAGCTCTTTGCGATTTTTATAACGATTTAGATTTTATATATTTTAGCATCCTTGTGATTTATTTATCAGATTTTCTACAAATTCGCGTAAGTTACTCACCAGTGTCGAAATTGAGTTCTTAAATTTACTATAAAATCTCTTATCTTCCATTCCAACAATATGGTGAAATCAGGTGAATCATTTATCCACTGCCGTATAAAGAAAGACCCCCTCACATATGTCCTTGTTTTAAAATAAAAATGCAATCATTCTAAACAGCAACAGATGCCATTATTGTAAAATGCAGCTCTGCAGGCATTGCTTGTAAAACATAAACCACCCCAGAGCCGTGATCTGTAATATTGCTCTCTCCTTCTTTCGTTCCGACCTATCCATTGCCCTCTCTCTCTCTCTACATCCTTCCTGGATCGCTATTACTCTCCAGAGAGAGAGAGTTGTAGCAGCTTTCGATAATCGATGCACAGCTTATGTAGATTGTACTTCTCGAAATAACTGGCATTGTCTGGAGGTCGCGGATCGACCCTCCGTGGCGCCTAATAGTGTATGAATGGCGACTCAGCTTGGACACATCTCAGCCTTTGTAAATCTTGTCCGTGAAGAGTTAAGTGTTGTGATGTTGTATACAAGGTCAAATATTGGTGTGGAACGAAGTCAAGAAACGCAAAATATCTGGTGTGTTACGGTTGTGAACATTTTTCAACTTGACGTAGGACTTTTTTTTATAAAGAAAATAATAATGTAAAGTAATTCACTTGCTTTATTGAATGCATTTCTACATATCGGACAAACCGTATGCAAAGTTAAAGGGCGAATGTCAACAGAAAATAGCTGTGCCCCAAGAGATAGATAAGATTCCAGTATCATTGTTAATCTGTCATAGCCAAGATAACTCATTGTGCGATGCACAATAGATGTATCCAAGACAATGCTGAAAGGTAGTTGTAATCAAAATCTAATCGATTTTGCAGAAAACGAGTCCGCTCGAAGCTAAGAACGAAGAACAGCATTTGGATATCAAAAACAGAAACAACTGGAAATGACTATCATCGAGTAAAACGCTTAATTCTGTCAATTAAACTTCATTTTATACAAGTGTGCTAGAGTAAATGTAGCTTATGTCCTTCAAGTTTTGTGTTTGAACAGCTCTGTGGATTAACCTTATTTAAGTGTATGTAAACATAGAGGCGATGCTGGTGTGCAGAGTGCCAATGACGACAATGAAGTGTCTAGAGATCCAGACAATTGTATAGAAATAAGGAGTTGGAAGTCTCTGGGGAATGAAACGATGGTCCCCAGAATTACTCTAAATGTTCCGGTGTCATCAAACCCTAAAGATAGAGTAAACAATGGCTTTCGTTATCTTGTCGAGACATTAGTCAATATCTACCTGAGGGAACCACGACGACGTCTGTAAGCGCGACGTTTCTAAACGCGTCACGTGGCGTCCAGACGCCCGGCTTCTCCTCGGGGACGTCACGACGCCTCCAGGGTAATCTCGGCTAAGGTTTGCGGCAAGATTTGTCGCACGGTTGGACGTCTCGCGGCGATCGCAGAGAGCGAGGCAACATCAATGACGGCGGGAACAGAGAGCGAGGCAACATCAATGACGGCGGGAACAGAGAGTGAGGCAACATCAATGACGGCGTTAACAGAGAGCGAGGCAACATCAATGACGGCGGGAACAGAGAGCGAGGCAACATCAATGACGGTGGGAACAGAGAGCGAGGCAACATCAATGACGGCGGAAACAGAGAGCGAGGCAACATCAATGACGGCGGGAACAGAGAGCGAGGCAACATCAATGACGGCGGGAACAGAGAGCGAGGCAACATCAATGACGGCGGGAACAGAGAGCGAGGCAACATCAATGACGGCGGGAACAGAGAGCGAGGCAACATCAATGACGGCGGGAACAGAGAGCGAGGCAACATCAATGACGGCGGGAACAGAGAGCGAGGCAACATCAATGACGGCGGGAACAGAGAGCGAGGCAACATCAATGACGGCGGGAACAGAGAGCGAGGCAACATCAATGACGGCGGGAACAGAGAGCGAGGCAACATCAATGACGGCGGGAACAGAGAGTGAGGCAACATCAATGACGGCGGGAACAGAGAGTGAGGCAACATCAATGACGGGGGGAACAGAGAGTGAGGCAACATCAATGACGGCGGGAACAGAGAGCGAGGCAACATCAATGACGGCGGGAACAGAGAGTGAGGCAACATCAATGACTGCGGGAACAGAGAGCGAGGCAACATCAATGACGGCGGGAACAGAGAGCGAGGCAACATCAATGACGGCGGGAACAGAGAGCGAGGCAACATCAATGACGGCGGGAACAGAGAGCGAGGCAACATCAATGACGGCGGGAACAGAGATTGAAGTTGCCTGCAGATTGAACTGATGCACAGCCGACAGCGGGTGGCTTTACAAACCAGTCGATTCCACTCTAAATCATTACCAAACTGAAATTATATGTGTATTTATTTTTCGAAATGAAATAACATTTATCAAACATTTATTTCTAAAAAAAAACATACATATTTTTAATTTTTATTTTTTTAGTAATGTATTTATAATTTTTATATAAAATGCCGTAGTCTGTAACCAGTTCTCACAATTCTCTTACTATAAAATCAAATTTTGGTGTTGAGAGGTAAAACTACGAGCAGAACACCGTAGTGTTATCTGTGATAAGTAATAAATAAATAAATATTAATCAACTTTCTTGATAACATATGTACGAGCATTGTTATACTCTTCCGACATCTTATACAGTTGTGTTGCTGTAATGTCCACTTTCATCCCGTTTGTGTAGCTCAAATAATTTGCATATCATCCTATGCAGACTTTCAGAGAATAAACTTGTAACACGCGATAAGGGGTTATATCTTGTTGTCTCGCTCGGGTGGTATTTTTTGCCGAAGGCTTTCATTTTATAGCTGATTTCACAATATTTAAATTTCGTAGAGTGCAGCATACGGATTTGCCGCAGAAAGTGTCTCGTGTCATTCTCATGTAAATATCATCACAACTTTGTGTGCTTTCGCTCGGAACAATACCGACTTTAAACCCTCTGCATACGTTAACTTAATTTTATTACATTTCTCTTTTTATATTACTCTTCTTTTATATCGCCTATTAATTACCTTAATTTTTACGCATAAACTTTTTATATAGCTCAACGTTACAGCATGATGAAAAGTTACATAGTAAATATATGTGCCATACCCACACCTGTGAATGTACAAAGTTTTTCTCTTTGTCTCTTGTTTTCCTAGGTGGTTGTTTGACTAGACTACGCTTTCATTTCACTTTAGGGTATGGCGTCTTTTCATCAATGAACCCTTTTCATGCGAGTAACCAACATTCAAAAGCCGCATTTATTTCTTCTCATCACCAAATTGAGATTTGTGCGGTTTGTTTCACGGAAAAGTAAAGTATTCTGTTTATTTAACAAATCACGTTTCTCAATGTGTTTACTTCAATCAATCTACGGTTGTTTAGTGAGAAGAGACGCCGTATAATGTAATTCGAAACTGAAGAAAACAGCTCTATCAGTTGTAGCTTCAATTACGTAACTAGAGGTTTTGAAAAACATGTTATTTTGTCCTGTTTTGAAAGTATAATGTAGATTGTGAAAATACCAAGGGAGCAACCAGCTAAAAGTAACGCTTGAAAGATATGTGTATATGTATCCCCTAATGCATTGCTATTCGTATTGCAGATCAGAAACTAAGAGATAGCAAACTGCATTTCTATGATGCTCCTAGGTGAATAAATAGAATTTTCCATTTCATACCTCGTTGAATTACATTTAAATTCAGAGTGCAATAAAATCTTTGCGAATGGGATTTCTCCTGTGTTGTTTCTTCTATTCTTCCACTCCACCTGAATGTAATGCAGACGCAGCGCATAAACAATACTCTCCCAGTGCACTGCGAGGTATTTCCAACAATAAGCTCCATCCACATTCGAAGTCCCATGACAATAAAATAGGTATTATATTCCGTGTTTGCTTTATTTCTTAGCACATTATTTACGTCTAGACTGACTTTTATTACCGAAATGAAGATTCGTTCGAAATGAAAATGTTTGAAATGAAGATACCATTTATGGTTAAATTTCAATTTAGAGGGACTATACTCTGCAAAATCTTTGTGTTCTATTTGTTAGTTCTGTGGATTGTCTTTGCAGTAATTATGTTATGACGATGCTGTAATCAGTAACCTTGCAGTACCATTAAATCCGAGTCCTGACACAAATCTTGGTGAGATAATCGGTTAACTCCATGTTCAAATATGAAGGGAGCGTTTTAAGTAAATAAGTTGTCGGCTTTTGAAGGTAACTGTCCAAAATCAACACTTCAAATGTCTCCCATCTTCTTGATGCTAAATGTTTAGTCTAAATGTCTAATTATGTTTACAAATAAGATGTTTCAAGTGCATTGATTTTTCGGCTCTTGATATACAAGCAAAAGAAAATGTTTGTGGATTAAACGTTTGATGTGAAAAGAGCTAATAATGTACTCATCTGGATGAGAATATTATTAGGTATCAAAATGAAGATTGGAGGTATAATGCCGCATCACAAGGGGAATGAAACGATGTATGTGTCATGTGTGAGAAAGTTTTGATAGATAAAGAGTTAGCTCGGTACGTGTTAGACATGCATGTGGTCATATTATTAAAGCCTGCACTAAGTTTCATGCAATATTTCTTGGAAGATGTTTCAATCTGATCAGCTGATAAAGATTTATGCTCCAGCCATTTATGGATTATTCGTCGTAAAGTTAGCTCTGAGTTATTCTTCTAGTATCTTCGTCTTTAAATTCAATTTCAATCGCGATTTACTTCTCAATAAAAGTATTAACAACTATTATTCAATAAAATTGTATTGCCAATTCAGCTAACACTTTGTTCCAATACTTCTGAAAGTTATCGTTTTTGCCGAGCAATTTACACCTTGTGAACTATAAATCATTGCGCTTCAAAGTTGTATCACTCAGTTTGGATCATTCATAAACATGAGCAAATATTTTTTTTAAAAATCGCATGTGCAATTCGACTTTTGAGTGTCGCTTGCATTGAAGGATGGAGCAGTATATTATTATGCTTGAAGCGTGTGCGGTGATCAAAGAATATTAGAGAACCGGCAATTTAAAATATTAGTTTAGTCCACATTCCACTATACAATTCAAATTGGACAATTTCAATCATAAGCCAATGAAATTTCAGATTTCAATGAAACAATGTTTCATTGGCTAGAATTTTAAGTTGTCCAACTTGAATTGTATAGTGGAATATGAACTTTTTATACAATTGTTGTTTTCCAATTAGGTACTGAACTATTCTAATTGTTAAAAAAAATCTTAACAAATTCAAATTAATTCGAACGACTGTGCGAGATCTCTTCTAAAACATAATATTTTCGGTAATTGATACAAAAACTAACTTATCTCAATGAGATCTTTTCTATTCTACTTCGAGCTACACAAGCTCGGTACTATGCTCGGTACTATGTCGTCTCAGCCAGCATATCGCTACATAATCCCATTAGACAGTCATGTAAACACGTGTGGCGCGATGTCGCAAAGTTGGTCCCGTCCAGGGCGTTGGTCACTCGAACAGAAACCGATACGAGTCACGAGACAGTCGGAAATCACTGCTGAAAACAACTTGAAAACCATGCGTTTTGACAAAACACTTTCACTCTCTCTCGACATCGCGACGAAGTAAATCATGCGCCCGCCCGCGTCAACGCCTCGCCGCAGTTGCTCATTAATTGATAAGTATCAACTTGAGGGTGTGTATATACGTATATACTCTTCCGTTTCACGTTTCAATTATTAACTTGACACGTCATATGATGTTAGAGTTACTTTAATGAAGTTTCGGTGTGTATGAATTATCGTTTGATCTTGATTTTAGAGAGTGATAATAATGTCAGAAAGTTGAAGTTTAGTTAGTGAGAATGACGACAAAGAGATTCTGAGCATGTGAAAGCATGTTAGAAGATAATGGGAAGAAACGGGGATCGAAACATAGTTCTATTGTGTCACTGCAGAATTGTGACTTGAGGAGGAAAATTTGGTCGTCGTTTTTCAAGCTTTCTTCGAAGAAAAGTGTTGAAAGAATGCTTTGAAAACACAAAACACAAAATGTCTTATTAATTTATTTTGCTTCCATGGAAATTTTGCAAAACGTTCATCTTTAAAGTGTTAAAGTAATGGTTTGCCAACCGAGTATTAGCTCTAATGTTCTCTTTTTATTATAACCGAAAATCTTGTGGTATTTCAGAAAACAATACTAATAATAGGCTTTAATTAAAGCGCGGCGTGCCCTACTAAGTCTAGAGATATAATGAAATACTGCCTGGTATTTAAAAAGTTGGCCCGACCCTAGATCCGAACTTTTCCACCAACTTCTGCGAGGCCGAGACAACGAACGAGGAAGCGAACGCCAAAAGTAGAACTTTTTGGCCAGCTTTTGTCTTGGCGCCTCGCCGGAGAAGATTAATGTGTTTCCGAGCGATAACAGCGGTCCCGGGATCGACACCCCGAGAGTGTCTTATTGTTGTGTAACTTGTTTACTGTGTGATTACTCATCACATGCCTCCTGAAGATGGATATTCAACCTCCCTCACGTTTTAGTACAACTGGGCGTACAATTTCGCTCGCGAACTATTTCAGATTAGCCAGCGTTAAAATGGACAAATTATGGCGCTTTCTCTGTTCTGTTCTTCAGCCAATCGATTCGGAATTTTGAACACGCACTATTACTAGCGATTAGTAATATAGATTTTGAGCAAAATCGTCTAATTAGTTGAAAAGTGATAATCTCCCGTTGGCTGTATCAAGATGAAAGTTTGGTATAACAACCAATGACCTTGACCATGACATTACGATAATTGATAATTGATACCAAACTTTTATTATATTTTACATAATTACAGCAAAATCGGTCAAGAAAGTAAATAATTTAAAGAAGGACCTATGACCACTACCAAATTATTGAGTTTATTTTAAATCTAGTGATATACTCACAAAAAATTATAAAATTATAACTTCTACCCTCCACGTTATAAAACAGATATGCTACACATTTTCTCAATTAAAAGCGGAATAAAGCAATTTTATTACTAGTAAAACTAAGCTGTTAATCATGACTTTAACCTTCAAACCAATTAACTTTAAGACATTATGCATAAAAAGAACCAACCTTACTTATTATAAAAGGGCATAAAGTTAGTGACCATAAAAATTATAATACAATAAAGTGAAGGGGCTATAAACTCATTAGCTACTAGGTTATTAGAACACATTTTAAACGTAATTTTTGCATGCAAGTATTTCGAAAAGATTAAATATTATATAATAATTCATATGTCAATGCATTCGCTTATATAAAATTCAACTAAAACTTTGAACTTTGTAAATAAATCATGTTCACTTCACTGTAATGAACTGCCAACGTTGTGAATTATATCGTTTCAAATTTAAATGATGTCACGTATGAGTGTTATAATCATTGCTGTAGCTATGTTAGCTCGCGAGCATCGACCCAGGGTGTGTACCTAATCTTATTCAATACCTGATCAGTTCGTGATCGCTCACTAATAAGTTATTTTGATCGAGTATGAACCGGTCGGGCAGCAGCCCAGTGCCCTTTCTCATTAAACCCGACTCACTGCTGCCACTGAAATATGAAATCCTTACGAGACGCAATGCAAATCTCAAAACCAGTTCCAACATCAGATGTATGATCATAATAAGATCATGAGCTGTGTCGCGAGATCAATCTTGTCTCGATTACGACACATGTTGATACTTTCTATTGGGCTGAGCACCACTGAAAACGTCACTATCGGGAATAGGACGAACTACGCGAGGTGGTTACACGGTAGATTATAAAGTGCCTATTGTGGCATGGTATTCATTTACATATAAGTTGTTAAAATATTGAGAAGAATTGATTTTATCAACAACGAGAACTGATCCACCGTGTCCTAACATTACTCAACCCTTCCAATTCCACCGCTATGTGCGTTACAACACACATATTTGTATAGAGGCTACATAATGACTTAACGAACAATTAAAATGGTCCATAAGTGAAGTATTTGAATGATGTATAAAAGCATCCGTACTAGAGCAATTTACGAATAGCTTACAAAATAACACTCTGTAACCTCCAAAAGGTGCGCATTGGGTCCATCTACCTTGTGTTGGAGATGTCCCTGCGCGCCATGAGTAAGGAGATTACTCTTTATGTCTAGCCTGTGGGGGATGATTCTTTTTGGAATTCCTTACATCATTTGTTAGGTAGATTTGTCTCTTTTTAGACGAATTTTATCATAGGCTCAATAAAGTTGTCAAGTACATCTCTTATCTTCCATAAGAAGTATGATCACGTTTTCTTCATGCAAAGTTAGAAGAAAGAAGGAAAATGGTTTATATCTGTTTTTGGAGAAGAGCTGATTCCAGTAAACGCAAGTAAGACATGTCTGAAAGGATTCTCGGTTTCGTCTTTTTGTCTTGAATAATTTTCTTGTATTGTGGCATCGCTATGTCGCATGGCTTTAACTGTGTTCCTGGATTAAAAACTGTAAGTTCAAGTTCTCCGCCTGGAGCACTCTTCTCCGAGCTTCATCTCGCCGGGACGGCTAAGTATGTTGTCAGAGTTCGGAGATTGGATTACGTCGAGACTCGAACTTACGACTTTGTTGAAGGGTTGTTGGCTTCCTGCGAACGCAATATAACGCACAGCCGGGTGATGTGTGGGGTCGGGGATCGAGTCCGGGTCGGCTACATGCATAATTCGCCTGTTCCAGCAGACTCCAGGAGGTCTGGAGAACCCGCATAAAAGATTGATGTTCGGGACTTTCCCGGAAAACACGTTCTTGAATGGAACTCATGTGTGTGCTTTTACAATACTTTCTCCAGCATATTGATTTTCATAAGGTTTTTCTTCGTGTATTTCTTTTGTTGTTTCGATGCAGTGGTTGGTTTATGGAAATTCGGAGAATTTGTTACGACGTTTTTCCATCTCGCACGGATAAAAAGTAGAATAAGAAGCGAGAGAAAAAAAATCACCAAGTTATCATTTTTTTATATCTCTTTTCATTTTTCTCCCATTCGTCTCCCTATTTTCTAAATTAAAGTAGGAGTCGTAATTCGTCAATGTAAACCATCATTGGAACGGACGGAGCTCCCGCACTCTCGCGGAATTTCCAACTAGCTGCTCGTTTGCTTCTCGGGCGTGAATTCTCCGCGAGGAAGAAAAGAATCCGACATAAATAAGCGCTGCAACTGAAGAAAGCGGCAAATATATAACGTCGTCGTCGTCGGCGGCGGCGTAGACTTATTCGAGGCAAGACGCGAGGGCCTGGGGCCGGGGCCGGGGCCGGGCCCAGATCCCCTATAGGATTCGCGAGGAAATGAAAGTTGAAAGTTTAAATAGAAACACATCGAGGATCAACGCTGAGCTCGCGAAACGCACACTTTCAAAAGGCTCGTTGGTGAAAAAGGAAATTATTTACGTCTTGGTGGAGCATCGATTTTCAATCTATTACTCGCCTACGCGCCCGCCGATTTTTCTCACCCTCTCAATAGCAATTAATATTTCTATACACTGACATTTGTATTCGCTGTTTTCTACTTCAGTAAATTGCCTGTCATTATTTCTATTTATTTTCAACAACTAGTCAATGGAGGACGAGTTTTTAACGAAGGACATGCCTCATTTAGCCCGTCACTTTGACTGCAACTGTGCTGGATTTATGCGACTGTTAAAAAGTGTCCGATCGTCCCGGGAATTGAGTGCGGGAGAAAACTCACAAAAAGACGACACATCCAGAATAGAGACGGCGACCTTGTTTGTAGCTGTATCTTTTGTCTCCTGTAATTGATGGAGATTGGCTGGACTGTGGTTCACTACAGTTTCCCATTTCTCGGCCCTCGCTCGCCTTACGGGTTACAAATTACAAATGGCAGCCTCTGACTCTAACCAGGGTTGTCTGTAATTTGTTCCCACCGTATTCTTTTGTAAAGTGACGCTAATGAAATACCTCAACAGGCAGTTCTAATCACGCTGCGAAGCCACGGAGAGGTTAAATTTAATATCGTTTTTCTGTTTGCGAATTTCGTTTTTATTTTTGTTGGTTAGCTTTGATCTTGTTTGTAGTTTGGCAATCAAACATTCTGTTATGGCACATGAGACTAGAACGCTCACCGTCGTTTCAATAAAATTCACGAAATATATGATATTTGGAGTAGCAGTGCGTATTCGATTTCATGAATGCCACATCTCTCCTCTGAAACAAGGGAGGTAATTTTCGGAACAGCTTCCCAGGACCACGAGCAGGGGGGAGGGGGATGGGCCTGCGCGCATGGCTCGAGGGGGGATTTGCAGCCGCGTCAAAAACCAGTCCCGGCGTCGGTTTTGCTCCAGTCGACCTGAGGACGTCGCTCAATGCAGCGTCGGTTGCGTCGGGACGCCGACTTAGCCCGATGACGCTAATGGAATTACTCGGGCGTTCTCTGGAGAGACGAAACACGGGCTCAAGACGGAGGGGAAACGGGACTTGATGGCATCTGGGTTAAAGCAGGATTTACTCAAGATTACCAGCGGATGATGATACATATGATTTTGTTCCATCCGGTTTTCGAATGTATGTCGCGATATAAACTTCCCGGACTGACTTCATGAGCGACTTGGGTTCAATGACGGAGGAGAAATTGCTGACCCAACCCTTCTAACTCCAAGTCTAACTACCCTTCTCTAACCCTTCTAAGTACATCGCAGATATCTTACTCAACCAAGTAAACAGTTTGTACGAAGTTCAAAAAAAGTTAAAAGGGTTGACTTTTAAAAACCATTTTTCTCGGGAATATTCCTCACTTGACTTCTCAAGAGACTTACCTGAGAGTGGAGGAGGCTGTATTCAGACATTATATTCATATTGGCATTTTCTTATCACAATATAGGTGGTTCATACTATTATTTTCTATGAATTCTTCATGACCAGAAAATGGAAAACGTTTTCTCCACCACATTTCCATTCGTAGCTTTTTCTTCGAGTACAATACATCTCTTCTCGAAGTCAAGTGGTCTGTGGACCACTCCATCTTCCGCTGATCCTCCCTGATCCATCAGTCGAGCTGCTCCGGAGATGAAGCGAGAGATACGGACAGTATGTGAGGAAGAGAGAGAGAGACGGACATCATGTGTGATTGAAGATATATTGTTTGGGATTGAGGATATCCTGTCCTAAACGTCACATGGGAAATCCACGGCGGAATTGCGGTAAAGCGTTCTCGTTGCAGAAGCGACGAGAGAGGTTCCGTGATGGAGGTGCTCACCACCGAAGATTTAATGCTCATTGAATTGTTAGTTTCATGTTAACACTTCTTAAGAGACCGCCTTTCTGCGGTTAAAACCGCTTCAAAGACTAAAACAAAGTCGCCGGCTTAGTCAAGTTACTTCTTGTAGAGTTAAATTGTTCTATTTTCAATTGTACTCTTGGATAGTGCAGCTAATTATAAAAGGAGTGAGGATATTTATTTAATTTGAAGCGGAACAAATAGTGCGATTATGTGTTTAAACTGATTGAACGTCTGCTTCCGGCATCAGAGTCATCACGATAAATCCCTCCATAACCACACTTTATGTCCCATCGTTAATCTTTCTCTAAAAATGTGACGGATTGATTTATGCAAATCATGAAAAAATGTCTTCGGAGGTGGTCTCTCCGGTGGTTTACGTGGTGCTGTTAATCATATTATTCCGCCATACGATAGAAATGTGTCCCATTCCGCTTGATTCGAAAGTCCAAAGTAATTGTTTATAAAGGTGTCAAAATCACAACTTATAAATTAGTTGAACTTCACACTAAAACGCACACCTTTTATTTGATTAAGCGTTCGTAAATGTTTCCTTAATAGCGGTCATGACCTCTGTGCTACTCATCTATGTCTGTTTATTACTGATTTCACTTCAAACATGTTTTTTGAATGGTAATAACATTAAACAATGAATGAACCACGACTTTCATGAGATAGCAATTGAAATTCGCAAGGAAGAGATTCTAGTTGTCACATTATATCATTCATGACGTCTGTCAACCAACAACCCGCATACACATTAGTTTCACGTCTGGTTGGAAATTTCTTTTGTGAGGGATGTCAGACTGCTTTCCACAATTATCTACGAACAAAACCGCACAGATCTACGAACCAGAAGATGAAAATGTGTTATCTTCTTGTTTACTTTTCATAAAAGCATTATAAGAACGCTTTAAATCTAAATTAATAGCTTACGTCTGCGTTTTCTAATAATGATTTACGTTTTCAGAATGTAGCTCTGGCGTTTTACTATATAATTTGACTCCTAAGATCTTCGGACTTCAGAAGATAATTTTAACTTACAATTGGTACTCGTAAAATCTAATTTCATCGTGTTTTGCTCCTCGTTAAATCAATTTATGATCCCGGCAATGAATGATAAGATAATCGATCGCCAATCACCGTGACCATCTTGTTTTCCCTCTCTCGAGCTTTCATCGAAAGTTGTGAGGAATGACATCTTGGTCCGCCTTGATCGATCACCGCGTGGCTGCTGAGCTTGGATGAATTAAACCTATTACCCGGTTGAGTGGGCCCATGTCTCAGGTAATTATGACGCCGAGGTTGGGTTTCTGCTTCATAGTTTCGTGTCTTGTCTTACGAACTTGGCGATGAAAGTCCCCGGATTGTTGCGAACTTCTTGCGTCGAACTGTCTCGACTAGTTGGGAGTTCATTTCACTTTCAACACTCGCCTTCTCTGCATAGTCCGGATTAAACTATCTTGCCAACATAAGTTTGCACAATTTCCTTTCGTTTTTATCTTATATATAAATACAAAGGTAACACATGTACTGCGCAGGTGCCGGATTTGAATTCCCTGCCGCCCTTATAGTGACTAAATAGTCAGGTTATTCGTGATTTCCCTCAGTGCAGAGATAAAAATGTTGAAAGTTCCAACTATAGACCACGAATGCCAACTTTACACCATCCACCTTCTTCAATCATCTCTCTACCATGAAATCACTCCTCCGTAGCCATTTGACTAGTTGCAGTACAGTTCGACGTTAAACGCAACTAAATGTATGATTTGACTATTCTTCTGTCGATGTGTTGTTTTTTTTACACATAATTCAATGTAGATCATAGAATTTATAACGTTCTTTGTAATTTAAATGCGCCATGTAAAGTTTGTAATTTTTACGTTCCACGCATATTAATTCTACAAATTGCTGAGGATTTATAAATTAGTCGTGGAAGACTGAAACAATTAACACCAATTATTCTGCGACGAAGTGAAATTCCGACAAAATTACTCTTTGTGATTAGCGTCGTTAATTTTACAACAATGCGTGTCTGAATTAGAAGTCAAATGAGAGCTAAAGTTAATATGAAGTAAAATGTCACGTGAAGCCCGCCAAATCATCAAACAGTTTTATTTTATCCCTGGGCTTTTCGCTTTTCTAAATGTCACAACCTCACAGTCAGTAACCTGTTCCTCTGTCATCGAGAATATTCATCTACGTTTATCCAACTTCTTCACTGCATTTTTGAGGCGTTTTTCTATTTCATAGTATTTTAGACATCATTGTTCCCATTATTTTGAAATCTTCAATTGCCATCCTTCATAATCATTTTTATAGCCAAATCAATTTTTAAATCCTACACATGATTCAAAATGCATGTTCATGTTGCACCCTACTCAATTATAGTAGGTCCTAGGATTAACAAATATCTGTTTGGCATCTTGGTTTTCGCCAAGTGTAATACGTGCTCCACGAAATCGTGAGCGATGAAAATAAGATGAGTTCTAATATGTAACAACTAATCTTCAATATTGATTCGTGAGAGACGGATTTTCACGTCTGGCCACGCACGATTCGGCTCATGCAGGTCTTGTGTATGCATCCAACAAGTGAAGGTGTCTAACCTTTGGACGCATTCTTTATCGTCTAGATTTTGCCGGTGCCAAAGTGCACGAGGAAGTTTAGAAAGAGACAAAAGTATAGATTCAGATCCAGGTCTTGAGTTTCTCATCACGGAAATTGATACTTTCTTTGCACTCTTTTTTTATATAGATCAATGAATGTAAAATAACTTGATATATTCTCATCATTCGATCATTTAATACATGATCTATAATCTTGCATATTTCAATAATTTCCAACAATGAGATAAAAAGAGTGCAGAAGGAATCCTATTGTGACGCTTGCTCAAAAGTTTTATCGTAAATATTCCACCAAATGTATCTATACAAAATCGCATGTTTAGATGTGTCTTTCGTATGGAGTGAAATTATAAATTCATAACATCCAGTCTTCGACTATTTAAAATAGTTTCTTCCTTATTTTCCTCCTCCCGGATGTTTATTGGACAAAGTGAACGGTTCATTAGGATCTTGCTCCCCTGGGTTCCTAGTCATCTTATAAAAGCACCGTTAAGGGTACTTAACTTTGTCAGCCCTCGTAGGAAAACGTACTTAACGGTTGGCACGAGCGAGCGTAATGCCACCGCAACACTGCAAGAATGAGATGCAGGCTCGCCACGCGGCCGCGGTCTTTTACACTTTACACACAAATATTGCCCATAAAGAATATCTCGAACATTTTAAGTGCATCCTTTTGTAGTAAAGAAATTCGCAATGTCATAAGCTTGAGGGAATCTGTCGAACAAAGGGTAAATAAAATATACCGTTGTTTGGGATCCGTCCACTTGAGAGTCGGGCAACAATTACGCAAAGAGTAAACTTGTTGAATCGTTTTCAAGGATTTTCAGCCGCCATTTCGACTGAAATTGAAAGTAGCTTCTTCTTCTAGTCAAAGCAGCGATATTGCAGTTTTAATTAAAAACTCTCGGTTATTAATATAAACGTGCAAAAACAATTTCATGAACAATTATTTCCTTGGGTTTACTTTCATAATATTTGTAATTTCCTTGTTTTCTCTCCTCCAGATTGCTACTTGGTTGTTGGTTTAATCAACGAATAAGTGGCGTACCCCAAATCAACCCCTCGCAAATAGCAATCTCTTTCGTCGAGTAAGATCACGTAGAAATCAAGATTGAAACTTGGATATATGGTGTAAAAATACGCCTCTCACCCCACCCCCTATCCATGCATGATCAAATCGATTACATATTAATCAATCCAATCCCCTATGACTGCAGGTGATCGATTAGGAGCTAATCACGACAATTAGTTACTAGTAGCAGGTTAATTACTAATTAAGGGAAAATTAATCCATTCATTTTCATCGAAATTAATCAAACTCTCGGGAATTGGAGCGTGGCGTGGTTGGGATAAACTGATTTTTAATCCATCCTAATTCTCCCATGATTTGTGAATCTAGGGTAATGCATCGTCGACGCGAAGTTTGCCGTCTGGCGACACATACATGATTAGACATCGTAATGACAGCGTGATGTACAGTTCTTGAAGATGTCATTTTAAAAATGAAATCACCTAAATATTGATTTTAGATAATCGTATACAATTTTTAATATGGGCGGGTATTACCAAAGTTAAGTTATACCGGATTAACTAAATTTGGATCAAATTGGCCGCACTGTCAATCAGATACTTCAAAATGATTGAAATATTGAATTTAATCCAAAAGTATTGTTAATCCAGCATTATTTCATTTTAATAATACCTGGCCTAATCCAATTCCGAATTCAAAAAAAAAATATATATATAATAATTAAAAATATTTTTTTGTAATGGCGTTTACAGTTATTTAAATAATATAGTCTCATTATCTTAGGCATAATATTTTGTGACTTATTTTTTCCTTCTGTGCCATGATCTTGTTCAGGATTGCTCTCAACTAAAATAATGCTAAAACTGAAACGAACAACTTGTGTTCGTCTGCATCCCGCTTGTGAGATGCATAGCGTGCATCTGCAACGGCGGTGCGTTCTGCCTCATGAGTGTCACCTGTTTACAACCGAGTGGCTACGCACGCTGCACCGCCTACAACTGGGTTACGATCCGATCCGGCGGCGAGTCACGCACGTTGCCGTGGCGTCACGTGATACGTGAGGCACGCACGCGACTTCCAAGAACGTGCGCCGGTGTCAGATGGTTTTCACGGTGACTTGATTACTGTCTTACAGCGAACGTGTTGTCTTTTGAGGACAGTTTTAATATTTAACTTGACACTCTTTTGTACTTGAAGAGATTGTAAAGTAAAACATACTCGCGGTGACAGTTGACGTGCGGAGTTGTTTTGCAGATTTAATTTGAAGTTTGTATTTTTTTCATTCTAAAAATATAAACCTTATTCTGATGGTTCTGAGAGTTCAGAGTCCATTAGCATTGCGCGTCTTTGATTAGCTGTCACTGTCAGATCCATCGGATTATCGAAAATGTATGGAGCTATGTTGTTTATTGTAAAAAGTAAAGCTTTGGAAACATAACATCTTTTACTGAACTTGTTTCAGAAAGGAATGGGCGAATTTAAAATAATTACTGCACAAACTCGGAGTACTTTTTCATTCACGATGTTAAAGATTCTCATTAGTGACTCCACAAGGTGTTTTTGAACTTTATGTAAGTTTATTTCAGTCTAATAGTTGAGTTACAGTTTGTTATCTCGAAAGTTGAAACTAATGCTGAAGATTGGCGAGTAAACTCAGACTATATATCATAATTCTCCAGCTCAACTGTCCTAATTTCTGTTGCAACTTAATGCAATTACCCCGAGCGATCTTGTTCTCTGCGTCGAGCAAGATGTTTGTATCGCGAGTACATCTGAACAAATACTGGTTACTCTTCATTCAATAATTCTGACTCAGAATCAACCAGAGAGAGAGAGAGAGAGAGAGAGAGAGAGAGAGAAGGAAACAGACGTCGAAAGAAAAAGAACTAAGGTGAATGAAAGCTGAGAGAATAAGAAAACGATAAATTGACAAAGAAACCGACCAACTAAACTCGGCGATCCGTCTCTTGAGGCAATACGATGGAAAACTTGAAACTTAAAAGCAATTGAATCGAGTTTTCGATCTTTTTTTAACTGTCTTTCAATTCCATATACCGACTTATAAGATTGAAAAATGGTAAAACGAGGGAAAAATTTCTGCTTTTGAACTTCGAGATTGCAATAAAATGGAGTACTTATATAATAGAAAGAGAATGATATAATATTAAACTGATGTAAAACTGTTTGCTAAGTAAATGGAAACTCTGCAGAAATCTATCTCGATGCGAACGATAACCCGGCACCTCTACCTCCATCGTTCGTTTCTCGATTAAAAGTTGCCGAAGTTTTTATACTCATTTACTAAATTTCTAATCTTCGACCGGAAAACCGCTCAGAAGTACGTACTATTTCATTGATATTTTGAAGCGATTTAACTCGATGATATCTCGTATTATTTGTGGCCTACAGACCCACCGACTACTGAAATGCTCATCCACGCTCCATCATTACTTCAGTGCGTAAGAAAGTGATTACTTTATTTATATCCTTACGCAGAGTTATATCAACACATTTTGTCTGCTAGAGAGATTATCCTACGTATTGATTAGGTACATATATTATGTATATATTAGTTGCGCTCAATAGCCCCACCGACTACTGAAATCGTAGCACGGGAGTTTAAATAGCTCATATCTTACGGCGCTTTTTCGTAGTACTATGATTTTTTTGGTCGATATCGGTTTATAAATGCTATTTTGCTTATATTTTCCCACACATGCCACATATTTTTCTAATGTTTCGGTTTGAACCACTGGCAAGGTGAACACTCATGTTCATAACATTCACTAGAAATATTCAATTCAAATACATATTTTCATAGAACCCGTGCAGTGAATAAACATCGTATAGCCGTGAAATGCGTGACATATGCATAGAATTTGCTCGTCATCAGTGGCGTCCAACTTCCGACAAGTCTCGCAAATGAAGCGTGGCCACTGGCTATTGATTCTCCGTGGCTTCGGGACCCGTTTACACCGCACCCTTAAATCAATAGCTCGTCATTGCCAATAAAGAGTTCGCCACGCGTCGCTGGGAGGCGGGGGGAGGGGGGGGGGGACAGATCACAAACTCTGCAGAAATTAACCCAGCAAATCATTCTCGACGTCCGTATGAGCTTTTAGGCGGCGTGGGCCAGCATGTCGTGGACTCGTCTTTTTTAAGTCTACTGAATAATGTAGAAAAGTAACAAAGGATGGGGTTTTATATTTTTACTTTGCTGATCTCCCCCTTCTACTATTACCCGTTTCCGGAATTGATTTTGTTCGAGATTTGTATTTTTCATTTCCGGACCTCAAAAGACACGTTTTTTCCGGTTATAAATTAAAACAGACTCCGGAATAGCTAAGTCAACTTATATATTAGGGTTAAAAAAGTAATTTCATCTTTTTCGTCGGATTTTTTTTATTAAAATAAGTCATCTTTTCCATTAGTCGTGAATGTTAAACGTCGTCTCAAGCCCTGGCAGGTGGTACGGAATAATTTCCCATGTTGATGGAATCCTTCCTGCCGCTCGCTCCTACAGGACTCGGGATTGATTACGTCACAGCGCCGCCCAAATGTTCCACAGTCTCTTGCCTGGCGGGGGTTGCCCGGGATTAAGCTCAAGTGATTACAATTCAAGACATCACTGCGGAAAGCTTATATAAGATTTCTAGTGTTCATCAATATTTTACTAGCCTTTTACTGCGCACAGAACTCAACAATGTAGTTTTATCCGTGATAAAATCGCGCATAAAAAGGAAATGGATTTTCGAGAAATATTTGTCGGAGAATTTTGAATATTTTATGTTTAGTTTTTTTTAGTCGAGTACGTGCATTCCCCTGTAAAAATGTGGAAGTTAACATGAAATAAATGATGAAGAGGTACTTGAAGTAATTTCAGAATTCTGTTTTCAGAACTTAAAAATGTTATGTCACTTTATTCCTGAATTTTGACGAGTTTTCTCCCTTACTCTATAATAAAAAAACTTAAAAAATGTAATAAAAAGCTGTGCGGTCCATAACAACGTCAGCATGTGTGGCGGAATGTCGGTCGGAGCATCGGCGAGCGCCGGCGGGCGACGGACCGACGTCTCTTTGAGCGTCCCGACGCCGACCACATCACCGACGGCGATACTCGCTCACCTTTGAACACATCCGGCGCAGCATCCACTTGCTGGATCTCAACCTGAGAGTTTCGGGGATGCGTTGGCGGACCAAAGACCACATAATTGAAAGAGTCTGTGCAAAATACATGGCCCTCAAAGAAAAAAAAGTATTAAACATACTGCAACACAACACAATAGGTAATTGTATTATTTTATTATGCATGAAGTGGTGTACTCTTTAGTAACTCACTGCCCATTGGCCTGAGTGTAACTTCGTTATCTTCCAGATGTTTGATATTGAGAGTTAAACCACTTTTTTACTGGACCTTTCATGCGTGTGTGCGTATGCCACGCACGTTTCGCGATTTCTTTTGAAGATTAATCTTTCATTTCAACAAGAACGAGATCAAGATTTACTCTCTAGACTCGGACATGCTCGACGATACTGGGATTTGATTGCGCTTTTATTTGTTTTCATTATTTTGATAAATACTCATTGTATTGTCTTTGCGACTCGACTAACTTTATAGCAAACGGGGGCCGAAGAATTCAAGTGTTGTTTTGATTGGCTGGGCAAATGTTATACCTACACTGCAGGTTGCAACCTAAAAATCAATGTAAAAAATCCAATCAATAAGCAACGCTACATATTTCGAGAGGAATAACAAATTGTTGGCGGAAAAATTGCAAAGCGTCATTAAATTAAAAATCACAGAAATATCCCCGTGCCCTACTTTACGACTTTTTGATGCAGCCAAATGACTTAGGTCAACCACGTTGACCTGCAGGTAGGACAGTTGACCCCCTTAGGGACCAATCAAATCCTCTTGAATAACAGTCCAGTGCGTATATTGATCGAGTCAAGTATGGATTTGATGTGACAAGGGTCTGGAATCTCATATGAACCTCCAACCTCCTTGATGCCTTCTCGAACGATTGTGTGTGTGTGGTTAACTTGTAAAATCAACAACTTATCAAATATTCATCATGCAACGTTCCTGCCTGCCAAGAATGATTTATGTGAAACATTTGTACAATCCACAATGCAGAGATATCCACTCGCGCGCTCTGGGATACAAATGATAAACTAGAACGCAACGGATTTCTTCCTCCTTCACGTGCACCACAAATCCATTACGAAATGTTTACACTCGCTCTGGATTTGCTTCAGCTGTCAACGCCAGGCGAAGGGTTGAACCAAACGACGACAAAATATAAGACTTGTTTCTTGGTTTCGATTTCTTCTGAAGGTAAAAGCAAAAAGTGGCTAATGGAAGCGGTGCACTCTTCAGGATTACGCTTAAATTATGGGTTATTATCTTCCCCGCCTGCTAATGTGTACTTATATAGTCCATAACATAGACTTTTAACACACTTTCCATGTTCAAGTTGATAATATTACACGATGTAATATGGAGTAAGATTTTAACCACCAACACTCAATGTCGAAAATAAACGTCGCTGAATGATCACAATTTGGTGCTCAGGTTTTATATCACTTTTTCTTACGGCTTACTGCCTTTTCACTTTCGTTCACAACGTGACAATATTTTCTCATATTGTTATTTGTGTAATAAAAAATGTTGGAATTTTCATTTTCCAACCGCTATCACCTTTAAGTCGAAATATTTCGCTCGACTTTTCCCTCTTCCTCTGACGCGATGAGTTTTCCTTCAACGCGGTGTGTGCGTGCGCGAATTCGCGCCGCTGCTTCGTTAAACACTAATGTCGTCGTCATCTCTCCAGCATCCACATCAGATTCTGTGTGTGTGACATTTTCTAAATAATGGCTCCACAGGAAGAGCAATGTGTCGTAGACTAAGTACTCCCCGTATTTATACTAATGCGTGTGCTTTAAAGCGGCTTCACAACACCACATATTTGACATCCCTTTCAGTTGGCAACTCTTCCACACTGTTATGATTAAATAATCACGGCGTGCGCTGTATCCTCCATTATGCATTTAGTATGAGCCTTCTCGGTGAGTGAGAGATTTCCCGAGACACAACGCCTCCCCTCTGACGACCACGGCAACGGCAAACAGCGAAGACCCCCCCGGAAGTTACCCGGGAAAATGCAGAGTCCAGTGGTAAATCATTGTCAAAATGCTAAAAGCCACAGCGCGGTGGATTAACTCAGAGATACGCAATGCAGACGAAAACTGCCTTTCTTTTGTATGCGTTAAGTAAGATGTGATTAAGAAGTCTCGGTGCAATCTTCTTTGCATCGTGATGAAACAAAACAAAAAGTTGTAATTAAACTTCTTAGAATGAATCCAGTGAAGCTATTAGATCTCATCTATTGTGCATGCCTGCTTCTAAAACTGAAGAACTAAATTACATTCTATCCAGCTCGGGTCTTAAATTGATTATACACTGGCTCTTTGGTGCAACTTGGGTAAACATATTACACCTTGCTGCTAATTCTGTTACACAAGAGCCGAGAGCGAAGAGGTGTTAAACGGAGGAAGTAGGAAAATATTCGAAACTACTTTGTTTATTAGATTTTGTCGACGTTTACCACGGGAAATTGTTCGATGAAAGTTTCCACTGGGGATCGTAAAAATAATCCTTCACCCTTGGCCGCGGGAGGTCGCTGCGGAAATGCACCGCCCCCCTCCCTGGCACATTATTGCATGGCGGAGTTATTTATAGTTCCAGATTGTAATTGAAGTTCTAGACAAGAAATTGTCACCAAGAAAATCTCAGTAAGTCAGGATGTTTTTTTTAACATCCCCTCATCTGCAGTATTTAGTATAATTTCTTGGATATGATTTTAGCGGTCATTGAGATAATATTGTCTATGTATGTAAATGTTCGAATAATAAATATTAAATGTTGTTTTATTGCGTCAAATGATCTACATAGCCGCTTTGAAATAACAATACTGTAGAGCTACAAGCCATTTACCTCCATATTGTCTTTACCGTCTAAGGATACAGAATGGAATACTAATATCCCGGGCCAAGTTCCAAAACAAAAACCATATAATATCTACTGCTCTGAGCTAACTTCGCCATTGAAATCCGTTCCCTATCTGCGGGCAGTCGTATCATTGTCGTAGCCCCGCACTGCCGGAGGGTTAATTCGCAACTATGTCGAGCATTCAATGGGGTGTTCAATGGGGTGCATAACTCAAGGTGAGATTTCCACTACTAGTTGACGCAAGCGCAGTGGCACAGTCGAGAGTGCGTAAGATCGCCGTCGCACGGTGTGACTGCTGGTAGGGAATCCCCCTTCACGACTTCGCCAGGGGTGGCGGGGGAGGATTCGAGAGGGCATTGAACTCAGCACGTGGTGAAGTCTCAGAACAACCCTCCGTATCGAAGGGAGGCTATTTTATGACATTAGCTCGTGCTAAAGAAAGAAAAACACGATGCTAACAATGTAATTATAATATAACTAACGGATCTGTTATAGGGGAGGGTGGGGAAATGAGGACTTGACATAATTATACAGTGAGTGGGGATAATGTGGCGCTAAACGTGATCCCATTCATCATGTCTCTGAAATCAGCATCTGTGTCTCAATGAGCTGGCGCCTCCACCGACTAGCACGGCACCTCCACCATGTGTTGGCGCTCTTGCATCAGTTATCAAGGACTAAAAAGCGTTTTCACACTACAAACGAGAAACTTCATCGAAAATAAATAATCATGTTAAAGTTACCTTGTTAAGTTAACTTTATTTCGCTTCCACTAACCTTAATCAATTTTGAAAAATGAGAACTGTAAGTGGTGAACGCTGGCATTAAACTTTCACTCTCTATTCTTAGACTCACTGTCGGATAAATTGTTTTATGTTCCCGATAATGCTGCACGTACATTTTCCTGTTTGCTGAAATAATCGCTAGTTTAACTCGTACAGACAGAACGGAATTACGCGTTGAAATAAGTTACATGGAACGAGCAAGCGGGCACGGTAATTGACGCTTCCCGTGCCCGTGCCCGTGCCACTTGAGGCTTAGAGAATAGTTAAGTTGATGGAGAACTAATCCTGGATGGAAAATGCAAATAGAGGAAAACCTAATTCCCCGGAGATATTATTAGTTTCCTTTGACGTCCGCACGCTTTTTGTTCTCGTTGAAAATATTTCACGGAAACGTCTTAATAAAAAATGTTTTCTAAGTATTAAAGCCAGTTGAAGGAGCTAAACGATGAAATATCTGCCACGTAAGGGAGTCGTTAAGGAGATAGTAAATCCACTTTGGCGAAGAGAATGTTGTACGTCGTTCCGTCTAAACGTTTGGATGTGTTAACCTTGCTGCTTGGCTGTACGGGGTAATATATTCACCGGGTAGATAGGAATTTAGCCGGGTGTTTTTGGAACGAGGCCCGCGGGTAATCGAGGTATGCCGGGCTTGTCTGGCGGTTTGACGCGACGCTAGGAGCCGGCAGGCGTCGGCGTCGGCGTCGCCGTCTTATCACACTTGTCATGCGTCATATCACACTTGTCATGCGTCATATCACAGCCCAGGGAAATAGTCATATCTCGGACAATAGCTCAATTTGGAATTATTTGTTTATGGTCCAAACTTGTGTATTTACTATACGCTGTTACGTTCAAGAATTCACTAGGTTCAAATAAAACTATTAAGACTTTTCACAAACTATTTTTTATTATAAATCTGCAGTATTTCGTCCATCCTTCTGTGGACTTCTTCAGGATGAAACTAAATTTGCCTGTTTACTTGTTTAGTTTCATCCTGAAGAAATCCACAGAAAGGTGGACGAAATATTGATTTATAATAAAAATAGTTTGTGAAAAGTCTTAATAGTTTTATTTTAATAAATAACACCAGTCGTTGGACTGTCACAAACCTTAACATCAAAACTAATTAAGGGGGAAAAAGCATCTTTTAATTCACAATGTGTTTTGATAACTATCGATGGTGCTAATTTGAAAGAATGTGCGTACAATGATTATGTGATACATTGATATCTACCCACAAATGTGCATTACTTTCGTGGCGTATTTGCCCGTTCCAATATTAATTTATGCGAGAACGAACTTCGTCTCAGATTGTATCATTGAGTCGAGATGCTAAGAGGGGAGTCTTTTCTTATTATATTTTCAACAAAGTTATCTCCAGCCCTACATAAAAACCTCTGTTCATCGTGACTTGTATTATGTTGAAAACACTCAAGCGCTATCCAAAATTACCCATCAGGCAATTTTTTTATAAAAATGCAACTGTGCGAATATTCCCCCCCAAAGAAACATCCCCCCCTCACATCCACGTTCCACGATACAACTGCGGGGGCTAGTGTTTTGGTTCCACTCTCTCACCCCTCAATGTTCTACTCCACTTTCCGTCCTCGTGCTAACCTAATGACTGAATATTTCTGCCTGATCTTCTGCATGGATGGACGACGTTGGAATTATCTCTGGTCAAGACCCAGGATCGTTCGCGCGTGACCCCCTGCCCACCCCCTCCCCCACCCCGCGACATTACATGCAGTTACAAGCTGCCAGCCCAATGCCGGGGTCATAATTAACGTCGAGTTCAGTGAATGTCGGCGGCTCTTTTCCAATTAACGTTTTCCTAATTCGCGGTCGCGACGCTGAGAGCGGCGTCCAAAGCCGCCATGTTTGTCGGCAACAACAACGGTGGCGTCGATTCTTCCAGCGAGTTTGGATCGGTAGACGTGTGCAGACCAAAGTTAGCTGGTCTGATATTGGAGACACTAATTCGGTTAAAATTTGCCTTGCTTTGTGTTAGGTTGGGAAATTCATCATACTCAAAGGATAGTTTGCGGGAGAATAATTAACTGTGGTTGATTTTGCTTGTAGTCCGTCTCTGCGGTGAAATTCCACGGAAGCCACATTCATAGCTCAATTGATGATTTCGGAACAGTGTTGAACGAGCGTCTGTCTTTTGTTCACATCAGTATGGACCCACTACAATTGAAGTCTTTGGCTTATGAGTGAGAGGAGCTTTGGGCTCGCGCCCATCTTGATAAAGATGAAAAGTCTGTTTTCAGGTTAGCTGATATGCCATCCATGGCACACAATAAGTCTGTCGGGTGAAACCAAACCCCGAACAATATACCAACACGAGTGTATAACCATCCCCCATCGACAATTGGTTGCGTTATAAATATTTGCTATCCTGTCAGACCTGTCCATATTCGAGTATGATTTATGTTTTCAATGAGGCAACGATGATATATCGGATAAATAAATCGACGCTTCAGACTCCCAGAGGATTCAGTGCTGATTTTTTGCAATGCAATTGCTGTATTTCTGTTTTCCTCCCCCGCGTGCTGTAACTATCAGTAATAATTAGTCATCATTGAAAGGATTTGGTTGTACGATGACAGCGAATAAGATTGTAATGAACACATTTCACGTGACTTCAGCTGGCTTCAGCGCAATGGGTACTTTTTCACTTTGGAGTTCCAGTTTTAAGTAGTATTTCGATTCTTCTCTTTGGTTTATTCTTGAATTAGATGCGTAAATTATATCTAATTAGAAACGCATATAATTTAATTTTACGACTCAATATCGTGAGATATTGTTTCAACGAATGCTTAATCTTTGTTTTTGTATTTTGCTCCCACTAAAGAAAAGCTTGAATTCGCGTGAAAAGGGCTGTGGAGTAAAACGCGTGTAAATACATGTTCGATGTGCCGAGTTCGATGCCATCCCCCACCCCCTGTCACGCGGTCGTCACTCAATTACCGCCTTGGTGATTGGTGCGGCTTGATTGACTGCGCTTGTTTGTCCACAGCCTGTGAAACTGTCGCATGCGGGCTCCAACAGGGCGGCGTTGGTTGCCGATCTTTACTGCACATAAAATAAACCATTCGATGTACCTTCCGGCTATTATTTTGGTAGAAAAGCCGGTAATTTTGTGGTCCATGTGATAATATTTAATATGTGTTCCATCGGTCGTTTTACCCCGATTGACTGAAATATTAAAATTGGAGTGGCTGTAAATTATTCAAACGAATACAGAACTAGCTTTGCGTTTACCATTACCAAACATTCCATTTAGCCATGCAGTTTTATCAGTGTTGATTAATTCCAGCTTGGTAAAAACTACATCTCTTAAAATTGATTGCTATGTAACTATCCAAATAATGTCCCTCGTTGTTTCTATCGTTTCATGTTCTACTTTTTGTGATGGTTTCGCAAAAAGCCTAGTTTATGAACTGCGTATTTCCGTAATGAAGTTAATTTGAGATTTAGGGGTGAACAGCACACTTCGCCGCAATTAGATTGTCTCTCTCGCTCTCTTTTTTTGTTACAATATTGTCCCATCGAAAAGTTTATGCGCCAATAACTCAATTAGTGAGTGCAGGAAATTGCACGTCCGCCTTAATGAATTGGTTTTGTGTAAAAGTGAACACGCATGAACACGTAGCTGTGGAAGAAGCCACCGTCATGGCGCCTCCACCGTGACGCATGAACACGTAGCTGTGGAAGAAGCCACCGTCATGGCGCCTCCACCGTGACGCATGAACACGTAGCTGTGGAAGAAGCCACCGTCATGGCGCCTCCACCGTGACGCATGAACACGTAGCTGTGGAAGAAGCCACCGTCATGGCGCCTCCACCGTGACGCACGAACACGTAGCTGTGGAAGAAGCCACCGTCATGGCGCCTCCACCGTGACGCATGAACACGTAGCTGTGGAAGAAGCCACCGTCATGGCGCCTCCACCGTGACGCATGAACACGTAGATGTGGAAGAAGCCACCGTCATGGCGCCTCCACCGTGACGCATGAACACGTAGCTGTGGAAGAAGCCACCGTCATGGCGCCTCCACCGTGACGCATGAACACGTAGCTGTGGAAGAAGCCACCGTCATGGCGCCTCCACCGTGACGCATTAACACGTAGCTGTGGAAGAAGCCACCGTCATGGCGCCTCCACCGTGACGCATGAACACGTAGCTGTGGAAGAAGCCACCGTCATGGCGCCTCCACCGTGACGCATGAACACGTAGCTGTGGAAGAAGCCACCGTCATGGCGCCTCCACCGTGACGCATGAACACGTAGCTGTGGAAGAAGCCACCGTCATGGCGCCTCCACCGTGACGCACGAACACGTAGCTGTGGAAGAAGCCACCGGCATGGCGCCTCCACCGTGACGCATGAACACGTAGCTGTGGAAGAAGCCACCGTCATGGCGCCTCCACCGTGACGCATGAACACGTAGCTGTGGAAGAAGCCACCGTCATGGCGCCTCCACCGTGACGCATGAACACGTAGATGTGGAAGAAGCCACCGGCATGGCGCCTCCACCGTGACGCATGAACACGTAGCTGTGGAAGAAGCCACCGTCATGGCGCCTCCACCGTGACGCATGAACACGTAGCTGTGGAAGAAGCCACCGTCATGGCGCCTCCACCGTGACGCATGAACACGTAGCTGTGGAAGAAGCCACCGTCATGGCGCCTCCACCGTGACGCATGAACACGTAGCTGTGGAAGAAGCCACCGTCATGGCGCCTCCACCGTGACGCATGAACACGTAGCTGTGGAAGAAGCCACCGTCATGGCGCCTCCACCGTGACGCATGAACACGTAGCTGTGGAAGAAGCCACCGTCATGGCGCCTCCACCGTGACGCATGAACACGTAGCTGTGGAAGAAGCCACCGTCATGGCGCCTCCACCGTGACGCATGAACACGTAGCTGTGGAAGAAGCCACCGTCATGGCGCCTCCACCGTGACGCATGAACACGTAGCTGTGGAAGAAGCCACCGTCATGGCGCCTCCACCGTGACGCATGAACACGTAGCTGTGGAAGAAGCCACCGTCATGGCGCCTCCACCGTGACGCATGAACACGTAGCTGTGGAAGAAGCCACCGTCATGGCGCCTCCACCGTGACGCATGAACACGTAGATGTGGAAGAAGCCACCGGCATGGCGCCTCCACCGTGACGCACGAACACGTAGCTGTGGAAGAAGCCACCGTCATGGCGCCTCCACCGTGACGCACGAACACGTAGCTGTGGAAGAAGCCACCGGCATGGCGCCTCCACCGTGACGCATGAACACGTAGCTGTGGAAGAAGCCACCGTCATGGCGCCTCCACCGTGACGCATGAACACGTAGCTGTGGAAGAAGCCACCGTCATGGCGCCTCCACCGTGACGCATGAACACGTAGCTGTGGAAGAAGCCACCGTTATGGCGCCTCCACCGTGACGCATGAACACGTAGCTGTGGAAGAAGCCACCGTCATGGCGCCTCCACCGTGACGCATGAACACGTAGCTGTGGAAGAAGCCACCGTCATGGCGCCTCCACCGTGACGCATGAACACGTAGATGTGGAAGAAGCCACCGGCATGGCGCCTCCACCGTGACGCACGAACACGTAGCTGTGGAAGAAGCCACCGTCATGGCGCCGCCACCGTGACGCAACGACCAGTAGAGGCGCCAGACCGTGAGAATGCATCTAGGACAGCACACATCGGTAAATGCCTAATCAACTGTGCATTGGTGCAGATTGCTTTGATCCACCATCTTTATAATGCAGATATTTAAATTGAATTTGAAGACAATTTTGTTGAGTGGATCGGTTTTTTATATTTTAGAGCGTCTACTGAGTACCATTTAATACAATATAGAAATACGTAATATATTTCACACTGCGTTTTTATAACCACGTTATCTGTTGAAAACACTCCATATATTTATAGTGAATCAAAAGTGAATACAAAAGTTGTTTGTTTCAATCTGCAATTATTATCTTACTAAACCCAGTTAAAACACTCCAAAAATGGTTCAACCGACGAATCGATGCTGAACATTTCCAAGATTTTATGTTAAATAAAGTTTTTAAATAAACGTCAAGTGTGTTCGTCAGCATTATGACTCTTGAAGATCTTAAAAAATGGCTGCCCTAAAATTCTGCCTAACGACGAAGTGTCTCTTCTCCGAAAGTCCTACTCCATTGTCTCCTCGGAATTGCTATATCTTGACGACCCCTCCACCCCGTACAATGGTAATTCGCCGGGTCTACTTAACCTCCCATCCAGCGACCTACTCCGCCACACCATCGCCATCAGGGAGTGGATGCAGGAGGCAAGAGGAGGAGGCGATGTCAAGTGGCGCTCTGTGACCGCCAACTCCCCAGCTCCCACTCACGTGCGTCTCCCGAGACTCGAACCCTGAACTTTGCGCAGAACAGATTACTGTTTCACGTCTATATATCAGCTGGAGAGGAGAGCGGGGGAGAGGATGCACAGGTTGGCGCTAATTGGCTCACGTGTATGTAGGCTTCTTGTCATTGCCGAAACATCCAACTTGGAAGTGACATCAGGTACGACGATTTACTCGTCTTTCCGAGATGTAAATTTGTTGGAATATATTAGAGAGAAACTCACATTTACGTTACCTGTGAATTATTTGCAATATACAAGAGTTGTGCTGATTTGCCGCTCCGACATTTCAGACGTGTTCGAGTAAAGCCATGTCAGTTATATGTATAACGTAACTGTCATACGGGGCTCAATGGTTTTGTAATAGATTAATATGGTTTTGAACATTGAACGAAAAAGAACATAGTTTCAAATGAGCCAGGTATTGTATTAAGAAGAATATACTTTCTTGATCCTCTCTCAACCTGATACTGTGGAACGCCATCCTTTAAAACCGCAAATGAGTAAATTCAGAACAAAAGTAAGGTTGACAGTTTTAACATGGGATTCGTTTAAATCCTCCAGTTAAGTTGCCATGGTAATCCCCTAGCAATCCCACCTGCCCTGGCATGGCATGTCCACCCTCGCTACCACTTTATCAGCTGCAGAGGCTGCGAGGGACTCTATTTTATCGACCAATCAAACGCGAAGCACAGGATTAACGGGAGATTAGTTCAACACACAAAATTACTGTTCGAACAAAACTATATTGCTATTGGCGGAGATTTAAATCAACAACCATGTAATTGATCAAAGAGTTTCCTCACCTATACTCACCAACTCGACAACCGAAACAATGTGAATTTAACTAAAATGAAAGACGTAAATTACATTATGTTGTTGGATTTAGTTTTCAGTTAGCTAAAGATAAACAATTCTTAACGATTTCTTTAAAAAGTGAAATAATTACCTAAGAACACGTTGAAAAAGAATAGAGGTTTTAGTTGTTTTTAGATGCACATCTTCTATGTGATAGAAGAAATATTTCCTGCTTTGAAAAGTATTCGGGGTATTATCGATTAGTTAATAACGCGTCTCTGGAAGACTTAAACTCTCAGGTGTACATTTGAACTGATTGGAATCTGATTAGAATCCTGGATGTTTTTGCGCGATCTGTCGGTATCAGAAACGCATTACCTACTCGTTCATCTTCGTCTCACGGCCTCCTATACACCGGCTTCTCTCAAGAGCCAATCAGAGCGCGAGGATTCGCTCCATCAATCCTGATTCCGAGCTACCGAGACTGTTTCTCGAAATAAGAGGATTAAAATGAAAATCCAGAAGATTTGCCAATTCGGATATTTCTCTTGAGGATTTCGAGAACTGGGAATGTAGAAAAGTAGCAAATTTTTATTTGATTTTTTTCCTGTGCAGTTTTCAACTCTGTACATTTAGGATTTTCCTATGTTCAATTTCTCATTATTAAATTAAGAAATCGGATTTACCTATCCCAAAATTAAAAAATCTAGGTGTAGCAAAACTGATTCTGTGGGAAGTAGCCTCTTGTTTTGGTTGGGCTTCACTCGACCTCCGGCTCGTGTTTTCCGCGTGTGTTGTGAATGGAAAACAGCGTGGCGCATTGAAACTGCGACAATGAGCGTCGCGACGACCACGACGTCACATCTCAGCATTCGCTGTGCGCTGGAGCGACTTCGAAAACATAAATCGTCCACATGTCGTCGCGAGGTAATGCGGAGAATGGATTTTAAAAAGGGAAACGAATTGCGGTTTGGTTTCGTTTTCCGGTCTTATTCTATTTTTTTTATTTTGCGGAATTTTTTGGCAATCGTTACGAGATTTAGGATGCAAGTCGCCTGATTTACGGTGTTCATTCGAGTGTCAAACCAGAAAGACGCGATGCCAAAAAATTGCCACCACCAGAGTTACAGATTATTTACTAAAGTTTCCATTTCTTGAACGTGTCCCAAAAAGTCATTTATGGTTTCATGCACGTAGTTGGAATATCTGATAAACCCTCGCTTTTGTGAGAAGGAAAATAATGCATCAGCATTTGTATTCGTCGAAGGATCTTCTTTAAATTTCGGATTCATGCAAATGTATATAGAATATGCGTAGCGAGCTAATAGGGTAATATCTTAATTTAAATACTTAAATACAAAAATATTATCTTCTTTTAATGATAAGATATTTGCATTCTTTATTATCCAGACTCTTCTCTTTTAATGACGCTCAACAAGAAATCTTCAATGAACATTTTATACAAATCCCTGAAATTCAAATTTTGATAGACCCACGTAATTACGGCTTTTAGAGCCAAGCACGAATTGTTTGAGGATTTAAGCTGGTTTACAATTGAAATAACTTTTGAGTGAAGGGCGTTTGTAGGGGTGAATATCTTACCACTTATTAGCACGTTGTCCCTCCGTTCTTGTTCCGGTAGCAACGATTCAATTTCAACCCTCTCCGCAGTCCGCAATTCAGTTGGGACGGTGGACGAAACTTGGAGGGCTGAGTGAGTTTCCTGGAACCTCGGGCTCAAGTAATTAACGGTTCTCACTAATTGTTAATACAACAACATGGCTGATTGTGGTTCTGTTAAGACGCCATGTTAGAAACTGCTGGCGGAGACGAATGAGAATCAAGGTTCAATGAATTTCCTGTCTGTGGTAGATTATTTCATTGTTAAATTACGGAGACGTCGGATAGTGCTTTGTGCCAACCCAACACAATTCAACTTGCTGCTTGAAAAAGTTTCGATTGTACAAAACTTCTTTGGTTTTTGATCATTAGTTTGACGTTTTCTTTTTCTCAACTTAACTTTTCTTGGAGACAGTTGAAATTTTCTCTGTACGTACAAGCCACTCCTCGGTAAAATACTGCTTCTCAAATCTTACACTGTTTTGTACAGATAACTTTTCGCTAACCTCATCGTCATAATGTGATATCATTTCTCCAAAGTCTTCGGTAATCTTCACCATTCCATCCGCCAGGAACTTTCCTAGTTCTGAGGTCGAACTTAACTTTATTTCACTTTTCATTTGTATAACAATAAATTGAATCTATTTAGTTTTCGAAGCACAATTGTATTATCTAGACAGGGTGGAAAGACAGGACGTGTACGACGTCCAGCCGCGATTGCAATGCGTTACTTGGATTGTTTTCACAACTGACTAAAGCTCTCCGAATGTACCAACTGTGTTGAAGCGATGGGGATGGTTTTACATGAAACAACTGGAGCAGGCATTGTTTGCTGGATCACAATGTAGGTTAGGCGTGTAGCACGGTGCTTTGTAATTATTGAGGTCTGGTCACGACTGAGCAAACCTATTGCTGTCAGAATCACAAGTTGGTACGTCCCTTTCATGGACGGCATTTGTTTCGGGAAACAATTATATTACTCTGTTACATCGCTACTCCACGGATGTCGCGCTCAATAGGTGCTTTCTGACAATGCATGCTACCGGAATATATTGGTTCAATGGCGTTATTATTTCGTCGTATTCCACCCCAATAGGCTAATAATATATCGATTTGTATGGAGGGCGAACTGAGCAGATATTATCTTGTTGAGGTGCCGTTGCTAGGGACGATCGGTTTGTGTTTAGCTTAAGGTTCGACGCGTTTGTTTTGCAACATCGTCGTAGAGCGTTAATTTGATAGCGCCGCGACGCCGGAACAGACGCCTGGCGTCGGTCGGTTGCTACAATATTACCTCCATTCTGCTCGGGGTTAATATTTACTTGGCGACTTAGCACCAAGCAGACAGCCGTGCCGCCGCTGGCGGAGAGTACATACACTAGTGCTTGGAAAACAGTGCTATTGCCAAATGCCGATTTCAGTTTAATTTACGACCGACCCAGACCCCCTTCGGCTGTGTTAAACAGATTTAATGTCAGTTTATTCGTAACTAAAATCTACCGATGTTTGGAGAACTTATTACCTACCCTTATTTATCCCTTCTATACACACAGGGAATTTGAAGTCATAAAATACACATCAGATATTCCGAGAAACCTTTTGAATACAACTTAAATTCGAATAGTATTTGTATGGCAGTCAGTAATAGCATTAAACTGTTTGTTTGGGAAGTGCTTCATCATTTCAAAATCGTGGTTTTATACTTATTATAGATTATGAACATTTCACAAACGGTGATGAGGTGTATACATTCGTGAAATAGAGAGTGAAAAAACAAACAAGACAAAAACCGAGCGAACATTTTGAAGGATAATATTAAATTGTCGAAACGTACCCTTATCTAATCCAAATATGAAGTGCCTGTCTTGGCCTTATAACTCCTACTTATATCTTAGAAAGACTATAACTCAAAACTTGAATGACAGTGTTGTTTCTCTTGTGTTGCAGGAAAGTCGCCCTTCTTCCCCAGTCTGGACGAGCAAGCGGCGCTGCTGGAGGACCCGGGTTCGCACATGGTCGACGGCCAAGGCATGCAGGCTCCGGCGCCTCCGCTGAGCTCGCCGTCGCGATCCTCCCCGCACAGCCAGGGCTCCGAGACCGGAGAGAGGTTCTCGAGGAAGGTGTTCGTCGGAGGTCTGCCGCCAGACATTGATGAAGGTATGACTCCGTATAGCGCGCATGACTCGTTGTCGCCAGGAAAGATCACTGTAATATAAAAGTATGTAAATGAAGATGTTAGCTGAACGGAAAAATTGTTGTAAAACCTTCGATAAATAACTGTCTCTCTAGATACACAACTGGTCTTACGTCGTTGATTGGCTGATGCTTACATATTTACGAGCTGTGAATCTGAAGTTGTCACTCTATTGAATACTTTTATAACTTATGCTTCCATAATATAATGGACAAGAGTAATACCTACAATATGGGTGAACAATCCCTTTACAAAACTTACACTATTATTTTTTATCAAATGCATATAGTAAATCCTGAGTGTCTGAGTGTCACTTTCAATGGCGTGTATTGTGCTTTCAGATGAGATCACCGCCAGTTTCCGCCGCTTTGGTCCTCTGGTTGTAGATTGGCCACACAAAGCCGAGAGCAAGTCTTACTTCCCACCCAAAGGCTACGCATTCTTACTGTTCCAGGTAACATAGATTTTAGAGCAAATATTATATTTGGTGGCAGAAGACGGATTGATTTCTTTTTTTAATAATCTTATTTGAATTTCATTGTGTTCAGCAAAAATAAAGTAAAACTGAACATTTTACCAGCTAATATGGTATTGTATAATAATACATACGTCATAACAAACGTAGTATAAAATGTAAAAATACATTTGGTGGCAGAAGTAGGATTGATTTCTTTTTTTAATAATCTAATTTGAATTCCATTGTGTCCAGCAATAATAAGGTAAAACTGAACATTTTACCAGCTAATATGGTATTGTATAATTATACACACGTCATAACAAACGTAGTATAAAATGTAAAAATACATTTGGTGGCAGAAGTAGGATTGATTTCTTTTTTTAATAATCTTATTTGAATTTCATTGCGTCCAGCAATAATAAGGTAAAACTGAACATTTTACCAGCTAATATGGTATTGTATTATTAATCATACAAACGTAGTATAAAATGTAAAATTACATTTGGTGGCAGAAGTAGGATTTTTTTAAATGTCATTGTATTAGGATTGTAGGTACCTACATAAAAGGTTAAAATATACATATTTAGAAACAATGTTCACACATACGTACCTAATACTATTTTACAAGATTATGTTGAAGTATATTGTCTTCTATTATCATCATCAACTAAACCAGCGGTCGCCAACCGGTGGTCCGCGGACCACTGGTGGTCCGCGAGAAAATTTTGGTGGTCCGCAGAGAAAATTGGAAGTTTACTTTTAAGTTTCCATGCAATTTATTTAATTTAGAAAAATGGCACAACACAAATGTATTGAATTCGGACATGTTTCAATACGTAATAATGCCTTTACAAAGTATCTACCTACCAACTTTACGTATTCACTAGCTCTATAATGAAAATAATATCAGTTTCCGAGTATTTTTCCAATACCTATAAGAGTTATTTTAAACGCTTTTTCTGGAAAAAAAAGTTGGCTGAAATAGCGTAGAAACGCGCCAAATGACTTCCTGAAAACCAAAAATTTCCGGGGCTAAGCGCCCCGGACCCGCTTGGTGCTGGGGGGCCCTCCCCCCAGACCCCCCATTGTCTCCCTCACCAATCGTATTTCCCGTCATACGTATTTTACGCGCCTGAGTGGTCCCCGAGATATAAAATTGTCATATAAGTGGTCCGCGAGGTCCAAAAGGTTGGCGACCGCTGAACTAAACTGTGCAATGTGCACATTACAAAGGTTGAAGCACCTAATTTGACATATAATAAATGCAGATAGTTCATTAACCCCATGAGCATATTATTATATAATTAATGGTATTTCATTTGTTATCTCCTTTACACTAAAGACTAAATATAATTCACAATGATATATCACAAAATGATTGTGTCACACTAACTGTAATTCCTCCACCAGGACGAGACTTCAGTGCAACAACTGATCGATGCTTGCATCCAAGACGACGACAAACTGTACCTGTGCGTATCGTCGCCAACGATCAAGGACAAGCCGGTACAGATCCGCCCGTGGCGCTTGTCCGACGCCGACTTTGTCCTCGACGCTTCGATGCCGCTCGATCCGCGCAAGACCGTGTTCGTGGGCGGAGTGCCGCGACCTCTCAAGGCCGTCGAGCTGGCCATGATCATGGATCGACTCTACGGAGGCGTCTGCTATGCGGGCATCGACACAGATCCCGAACTGAAGTATCCGAAAGGAGCTGGAAGAGTGGCGTTCAGTAATCAGCAGAGCTACATTGCTGCTATCAGTGCTCGCTTCGTGCAGCTTCAACATGGCGACATCGACAAGCGGGTGAGAATTGCCTGATATTCTCAATTATATTACTTTGTCAATTAAACAATCTTAACACCTATGTAAAGGTCAGATTTTTTCCAAAACTAATTAGCTAACTAAAGTTTTTTATAGTTTTTTAATGGCTGCAGAATTCAATCAATCTCCTACAATTGCATTAACAATAAATTATATTCATGATGTAGTTTCAACCTTATTTTTTTAATAATGTGCTATTTAACTTTATAGGAGCATAATGGTCTCTAAATATTGAAATGTTGTATATTTTAAATATGGCTTAAAAACCTATAATATGATGAGAATGTGAATTTCCAAATGTGTCTACATCCAAGTGCAGCTTGAATGCTTGTGCTGATTGTACTCTGATATTGCCAACAGGTTGAAGTGAAGCCGTACGTTCTGGACGATCAGATGTGCGATGAGTGTCAAGGGCAGCGCTGCGGTGGAAAGTTCGCTCCGTTCTTCTGCGCAAACGTCACTTGCCTTCAGGTAAGTCGTGCTAAACAGGAACGGAAACACACCCAAAGACAAACATAAACCTCTTGGCAATGTCCACTCCATGCTTTGGTTCATGACGGTACTTTTTGAAGCTCCTTTGATTATCTCCACTTACAGTCTAAAAAATTCCTTGACAGAGTTAGAATTCTTTCTGTTGTCTTGAAAAGTGTGTAATGAAAGTGTAATGAATAAAAATACATCATTGTTTTTGCTTGTTACTCACATTGTACGGTGACATTCAGAAGTTGTTAACTAATTTCCTAACAACACGGGGATCTGGAAAACAACTTCTGAATGTCAGTGTACATAAGGATTAATTCCCAACCCATTTCAATTGATGATTTGTTCTGTCATCTCGACTGATTCAATCTGACATCTACTTGTGTATTCTAGTACTACTGCGAGCACTGCTGGGCCACAATCCACTCACGTCCGGGCCGCGAGTTCCACAAGCCGCTGGTCAAGGAAGGAGCAGATCGACCTCGAGCTGTACCATTTCGCTGGTGTTAACGTTGGAGCCTCTTAGCCCAGTAACATGCAGCCAAGCCACAAACCTTGCACTCTCGGCAACTAAGTCACTTCACAGCGGAGGGCGGACCGTAGGCTAGCAGCTGTCTCGTTGCTGTCTTTTTATAGATACAGAATTATTATATAGTACTAATATATAAAACATAACTAAGCATAATTATATTAATATAAAACGTGGTAGGTAACCATTTACCCACCTAATCTTAGTATCTTTTAAAGAATGAGTCCTTCGATATGTCACCTGAAAGATTGTAATTAGGCAACTCAAATCTTTTTACTTCCTTGCCATTTCGCATGAAGCAAAGACGACTTCTCCCTCGGCCATCGTCCATGGGAGATTTGTAGCCGATCGATCGATTGGTATCTCTGCCAATGCTTTGTTGTGTCATTGTGAATGTTCAGGGTATTTGTAAATATGCATGGATAGTTGGATCTACTTTTATAACGGGCGTAAGGGGCGCGAGCTGCCATGCTTGGCAGAATTATCCCTAGAGAGCCTACGCTGAATGCGCTCCCACTTTCGTATATTACGTGCGCCACTCGGTGTAGATATGATAGATGTCATCTAGTTGTTCCTTAGGAGCGTTCATTTGATATTGGGAAGTTCGGCTTCCTTATTTATTTTTTGGGTCTCATTTTTGTAAATAAAAATTTTTGCCACTGGCATACTTCTGCATGCACACGACAGTGTCAGCTGCAAGGTGTGCGTCTGTCGACTCGATTTTTGATACATTTCCTAGGTAACGTTTGACCTGAATTTTACATTAATTACAACATTTATACTCTTCATAAAAAGCATTGGCAGAGAAACTAAGATTAGTCTTTTTATAGAGCTTTCTCGGGCACATACATTTTTTAAGGTAAACGTCTTATTGGCCTTTTTGTCGTTCAGAAAGTGATAATTTGATAAAGTCATTACAACGGTTTTAAAATTTTCTATTGATATTTGATAAATTGATGTTGATGCAATGTCGATGCAACCTCCGACCTTGTGTCGTAGGTAAACCGCACGTGGTAACTAGTTAACCATTAGCATAATTTTATATATATATAAACAAATCATAATTAAGAATAATTATGTACCATAAAAAACACATATAACCAAACATGTCCATATTTCCGGCATGAGCCAGAAGAAACCATTTAGCTTGTGCAGTTTCATTGACACTAACACTAGATGTTGTTAAATGTTGTTCTAGCAAATTTGCTCTTGCCTGCACCCTCCTGTACCTCTTCAGAAGACTGGTATAGTGCTCTTGATCACATCATCCTCTTACATTCATTACTTCGGCTCGGCATCCAAGTGCATGTTCGCGTGCTATTCATAAGTCTACGTCTAGTAGTGATTGTAACTAAATACTAACCGATTCTAACGAGGCTTCATGTGTGGTGTATTCATGGTGTGTGTCTTAACTAGAAGCATGTCGGTGAATGCGAGTTCTTGATTTCGTTCATAGCGGGCTTGTTTTTATATATTATCACGGGCACATATATACGTATAGAGTACGCCCACTTATGTGTAATCTGTGTGATATATCGATGCGTAAAAATACCAGTAGGAACTTTGCACGTATGTAGTCTTTTCCATAGATTTGTATTTTTGAGTGTTAAAAGTTTTTTATACCATTGTTATCATATTAGTTAGGGGCGCATTAATGGCACCTATACGGGAAAAACTAAGTGTCCCTTTAGTTCTCTATTTTTCTCTCGTCTTTCTCAAATTATGGTTCTTCTGTCGGGTAAGAGGGAATCTGGTCTGGCGAAGGGCAATCGTCTCCTTGGAGCGAGGGGACGAATCTTACTCATATCTACTTCACGTAACTAATAGAGTCCTTGCCAGTCAGCCCGAGTCTGCCTAAGTCGTGTTAGACCAAACCTCGTATACTCTTGCTGTCCTCGTCTAGCATGTGATCTCCTCATACCAAAGAAAATGTCAAGCGACTATATAGAAGATCGGTCGACTTTTACCACACGGCTTTTCATTCTAGATGATTAATATTATACTACCTAGACATACTAACGATTTCTGTGACAACGTTTTACACAAACCACGAATGAAAGTGAATGCAACTAAATGCATTGTTTTTCATGGTTATTGTGTATGACTTAGTGCAGTGGGCAGTATCATCAATTCGACGATTAACTTTTACTACGAGAGCTAGGTGTATGGCTGTCAAGCACCAATATTTGGAGCTATTTGAAATTTTAATACATTTTTGGATTACAACTGTTTTTTGGTGTGTCTTAACATAAAAATCATCGACGTCCTAAATTTCCCCAGTATAATATTTGTAATGGTAGCACCTTTGCACATTAGGGTTTGCCTGGTTAGTTTGCTCTAGTCATCTGTTGGTACATAGAATCGGGGTTTGGTGTAGATATGCTGGTTCCTACCGAGGGTACATAGGACATAGTAAGTTAATACCTATAATCAATGTAAAACAATTATTATTCATACTACCATTTTGGTACAAATAATTCATTTTATATCACATTGTTTGTAAAGGATAAAATATTAAACCTAACATTTCCCTTTTGTACTATTTCTATAATGCTTTGAATTCCAAGGGATTGCTATAATTTATGCCTAATTAATTAACATAATGTACGTATTTTCTTCTCCTCAAAGTGTCTCTTGGAGTTTTTGGCTTTGCTAGTTGTCGTGAACTTGTCCTACGTAGGCGTCTAACATGGAAGACGCTTAGTCTTAGATAATTTAGATGCCATTCAAGGGGCGAACACATGTTTATACCGTATTGCTTTTTTCTACACAGAGTTCCAAACAAAGCTATTTAGTTATATTACATAGCTTTTTTTCTAAAATCACACTTTTCTTGTTAATGATTTATTTTTTATTTTATATATGTAATTATATACATCATATTATACGATTATATTTAATCATTTGACGAATCGACTAATATTCTTAGACACGTAATTAGTAACATTTTCTACTTTTCTTATACACGAAACTACTTTGTTATCTACACTTTGTTTTTATTAGTCAAATATTATATCATTTATTACATTACCCAATTTGTTCTGTTTGATTTTTTGTGTATTAAATGATTGAGCCTCACCGTTCTATTATGATTGGCTAGATGATTGTGATCCTAGTGTGTAGTGATTTGATTGCGACCAACAAGTAGGAATGCTGCCAAGCAGTAAACTAGAAACTCCTCGGTGCGTAGGTTGGGTCGTGTCAGTAGGGCTTATACGCGAGTCGTATGCAGCGATCTTTATCGAGTTGCGAAAAGTACGCTTAGACCTAGAAGGAATGTTTCTGTCAGTCAAAAAAAGTCATCCACCTTTGGTAAGGAGAGAATTTTGGTCAGATGATAGACTGGCCTAATAAAATGTATCTTTTCTACAATTAGAGTAGCACGATTTCAATACTACATACAAAAAAAATACGGTTGATGTTATGTGATAGTTGTATTTAATACAAAATCTACACGTGATTATTTTGTAGCCTTGGGTAACTTATTTAACATTTAGCACTATATTTAACTTTTAAAAAATCGTATATTGTGTACATATATTCCAGTGTGATGATTCCAATGTATTCTAATATAAACCTTTGAGTTGCGAACGTGAATCAAATGTAGAATGCAGCACCAACACACTGATGTTAGATTGCATTCGGCACGGATTATAGTCCACATACGACTTTCTTTTTCAGTCGGTCAAAGTCACATTTGACAAACACATCATAATTAAATTAAAATTACAAATTAAATATACGTACTCGAATTTTGTATACTTGGAAATATGCCTAACATAATAACCTTTATATTTCCTATTCAGATTGTGGACAGCATTTAATGCACTGTGGAAAAAAATATAGTACACAATGTTTTGAAACTTACATTTTGGCTCAATGTTAATTGGAATCTATAAAATTTTGCTAGAGTTATTTAATAATTCTCGCAACAGGAAGTGCTGTCTGTCGGACCGTAAGCAACGGAATACAGGAAATATGTTGAATGTTGAAGAAAACTACTATCATTAGTTACCAATAAAATATTTCTGAACGAACTATAGATTAACAGTTTTGAATTTTTGGAAAGTTTTTCTTGTAGAAATGATGTTCTTATACCTACATTCTACCATAGTGTGCATAATATCATGTACAAGAATTCAATACACCTTCTTTATGAATAATTCTCAATTTATATATGTGCATATCTATTTTCTTATCCTATCGAAAAAATAATAATTACGAGCAACTGTAATATCCAATCAAAAATTACCAGAATGGGCAAGTAACTAAGAGTTGGAGTCATATTGTGTCATTCATTGTCCTGTGTGTATTTCACTTTATTAGAACTAGCCAATACTAATGATTGCATTCATCCAAAACTATGTGGTGCTTCATTTTTTATTGTTAATCTTTTTTTATATATTATTATACTATAAAATTAAAACATAGTTGATTTCATACATTCGTGGTATGAACATAGTACCTACTACTATACTGTAATATACACACTGTCAAAACACGATTGTCATGTAACCTATCTATGGCCAGGAGCATGTATTGTAAGACTTTATAGTAACAATGTGCAGTATTATTGTACACTGAATATTATTACATAACATTTTAAATCATCTTTTCTCAGTAGGTAGGTAGGTACACGTAATATTTAACATTTTGCGTATGGTTTGCAGCCTTTTCTAGCCTGCAATACCAAAATATATCGGTGCATCTGGCAAAATCGTATCGTATGTACATTTTGGATCTCCATTAATGAAAACTATTCTATACAAATGCCAGATTGTCAATCACAGTTAATTAACTTGGCCTATTCGATTTTCAGTGGTCACTTACTAGTGAACTCTGCTCCATGCTGACCCCTAGTGCAATACCTGTTTTATCATTATGCAGTCTAGGAAGCCGCTATATTATATTTATATAAATCATGGGCCTTATGCAATATGTATCTTGGTTTTTAATACGATTGTGGAGCATGTTCACCACGCCTTGATAAAAACACTTAGTCCAGAACAGAATCTGTGAAGAGCAGCGACGTAATACAAAGTGTAACATATACACGAGGAGAAGTGTGCAACATTTGCTACGTTAAGTAATAGTACCCAACAACAACATGTCTAACAGTGTGGTTATTTTTGGTGAAGCAGGGTTTTTCATAGAATTTATTTTAACATTTTATATGTGATCTTGCATTGTGTTTTTTGCATTAGAATACCATACAATATCACCTTGAGGTTCACTAAAGTTAATGTTTTCGTTTTGCTCATAATAATAATATAATAATATTATAAAAGCACTTGTTAGTATTCTATTTTATACTACTATTCATGGGGTACTTTATGTGCATTTGAACCACTACCTGCTATTTTCATGAATTTTGTACGTTTTTCTAATTTTTTGTATTACCTACCCTGGGCGGCAGGGTTCAGCTTGATGTTAGTGGCACCTCTTGCTCAACCCAAAGCCCGACTTGCTTATTTGTACCGGGGAAGTTTTCCTAGTTATATTTGTTGGATATCAAACTTTTTATGTTTTATAAAATAATTATATAAAAAAATGTGAACTGTGTTTATTTGATAAATATTGGTGTTAATTCTTAATGACGTCTTGACTTTTATTGTATACCTAAGTTACAAGTTGTCCTTATAATATCCTTTTATGTACTAATATATTTAAATTTTTACTGTTATTTTACAAACCATAATGCATTTATCAGAGGTTATCTGGTTTGTTGCTCTGGTTTAGTCATATAAGTATTCATACTACTATTTTACCAGTTGAGAACAAAAATTTGGAAAATAAAACTGCATGACTTGAATTGTAAAAGAACAGGACTGCCTGAAATTCAGGCAGTGTCTTTGGCAGCGTACTGATTTTTCTTTTTCTTTTGATTGGTTCAAATTTTAAAACAATTATTTACTGCTCGATTGAGCCGATCAATTTGAAAATTTTGCTAGGTCATCAAGACCAACGTTTTATCCAATTTTACAAAGTTTCAAACAAATCTTCCAACTAACTAAAAATTTTAAAAATATCTTCCAATTGGTCGAAAATCAAAATGTTACAATTAAGTTTACATTTTCCATGGTAATCGAGACCAAGATTATTTCATAGTTTACTTTACACATTTACAGTCAAATCGGTCAAATAATAAACAGATTTGTTGCCATTTTAAGAGTTTTGATTTCAAAAGAGATTCGAAAAGTACCACAATTACTATATTATGTGGAAGAGTGGACATTATGGAAATTGGAAGTTGTAATGAAAAACAGAAATAAGTTATCCTCGAGTGATTCGTGTTTGGTTTGAGATATTGTATTATTGGACGTATCGGTGCGATCGGTGCTCCTCGCTCATAAAAGCGTTTCAAGAGTGTTACGGTGTTACTAAGTATTTTTTTTAAACTGAACCCGCCTTCACTTCACCTCACAGCCGACCGATGCATATTTCACTGTTCCCATTGCCGTTTGCCGCACTCGACTGCGTCTACATCAACAAGGCTGTGGTCGCTTGTCATTTGTTGGAGTTTTGAGGTTATAATGTCAGAGCAAAACTTTTTTGATCCTTTTAATTACTTTGTATGATAAATTAAAAATGAATGGATATAATTTCTAGTCATTTATGAATGGATACGTAAGCCTAGGAGAGTGTTTTTTACTTCAACAATGGTTAAAATTAGGTGGAAGCTGACTGCTACTCCAAATCGCCTATGGTTTGTTCACACATCATAACCTTTAGACACTTGTCCATTGATTACAAAGCAATTTAGCTGCATAATAATATTTGAAATGCTATTAGTTATTTAAATAAGTACCTACCCAGTTGCAGTCCACTGTTTCAATAGTAATGGTGTCGCGGTAGGAGCTCTGGCTTCAACCGTCTTGACGTCTCTGTTCCCCAATTTAACGGAGTGTAGGATATTCATACGTCTAGAAGTAGCAATAAGACAAATGTTACGTCCAGACTGAACTCGATTTGCCAAGGGTTAGGGGGGCTTGAAAGCTTGCCCCCCATGTAATGACTTGTTTATGATATTCACTATTTCATAGGTAGGTACCTAATTCACTTGACAATTCATAAAACGGTATTTGAAAGAAATGGATTGTCTGAAAAAAATGTGACTGGCATCATCTGAGGAAGTCTATACTTACTCGTCATCTAGGTACCTACCTCTAGTAGGTGAGCTCTGATTTCATTGATAATAACAAGGATTGATTGTCAATGAACCTGACCAGCAGCTAATCTGTTTCGTTCAAATACCGTTTTATGAATTGTCGAGTGTACCTAGACTCTTTTAGGTATTATTTTTTAAACATTGAAAATACTTTATGTGCATTTTGTGTTGGGTGACAGTTAACTAAAATTCATTTGTTTTTAAAGGTGGTTTTGGTCTGACTTCATTTTTTCACTACCTACTACCTACCTATTCAACCAATGAGTAAAGATACATTTACAGCTCGGCGTTCGTTCGACATTCGGCGCTCAGCGCTCGCCGTTGAGCCTAACCATGTTCATCTTTCAGCACTAGCGCTGAGATTCGACGTCAAGCTGTAAACGTACCTTAAGTCTGGACCAGTGGCGTGCCGTGACATTTGAAGTGAGGGAAGCAAATTGCCAGGAAAGAAATTTGCCCAGACCCGGAGGGGGGTCTGGGGGGCTTGCCCCCCAGCTTAGCCCCGCAGGGAATTTTTTAAAATTTGACTAATTTTAGATGGTTAAAAACAATTTTGAAAGTACCTTTTTGGAAGATTACTTGAATTTAAGAAATGGTCAAAGGAGGATTTTCAGACTAATTTTTTATATTTTAATCATTAGTTTTTTGAAGGCAAATACGAGGGCAAATACAGATATACAAAAACTTTGTAGAAATGCGTAAACTGAACTGAGAATCCGAAACTGCAATATTTTGTAGATATTACAAGTTTAGACATTCAACCGCTCTTGAGCACTGTCACCGACCGATCACATGTTCGTTCCAATCGTGTCAACTCGGGAGTAGTTCGGCTGCGTTCGGACTGTGGATGCAACTCTCCGATTTGCTTCCCTTGGCTAGAATACGCCTGCAGAAATAGACGCATTTTACACAGAAATGCTTTGTGTTTAGACCGGCAAATAATGTTATTATCATGGCAAAATAAGTTTTTATTATTGACAATACTTTCAGGTGGCTGCAGATTAACATATTTGATTGTAGGCAAATCACCTAATGCATGCGTAACTACCGTATATAGAGCGAGGGATTGGAAGCAATTCGAAAAGTGAATCCCTTGGAGCCGGCCGACTGCCGAGCCGAGGCAAGTGTATGCGTGCGCACGCGCCTTGCCCACCTCCTGTCTTAGAAACCGCGTTTACTTTGAAATCAGAGCGAAAGTGGTGACATTTGTGTTCGTAATAAGAATTCTATAAGTAGTATTAAGTGATGAATATTTTTGTAAAAAGATTAAATTATTATACATATAATTATTATATTTTAATATTGTTGGAATGGAAAAGGAAGGGGAAGCAATGCTTCCCTTGCTTCCATTGAGTGCACGCCACTGGTCTGGACGTAACATTATTCTGTCGTCTAACCAATGAGTGAGACAGAGACTGGACGTAACATTATACATTTGATTATCTATTCTTACATCTAGACGTAACAATATACACAGGGCCAATTTTAACTGCACCGTGCCCATGCATGACTTCCAAATGGTTAAAATATCTCTTCCTCCACTCACTAACAAATTGTGTCTTCAAGACTCCCACTAGACATTGCATTTTAGATAGGCTGAAAGTGAAATTCTGGAGCGAAAGATTGGAAAATTACCTACACGGTTTAGTCATGCAGAGGCAGGTAAAAGGACAATTAGTTAAATGACGTGAAAAGGTTACCTAATTTATGCTTTATGCTCCATTCTAGGGATTGTTCAAAAACTGGCAAATGATGTCACCCATCATGCTAATTACCTAATAGATACAGCGATTGCCTCTTTCAGCCTCTTCTGCCAAATCACTACCTACCTATTTAATATATGTACCTACTAATTCAGAATTGTTTTATGATTTTAGGCTTTCATTAAAGAACCAATGGAGGAGGCTTCATATTACCATGAACTCTCTATTCTACAACCATCATACAAACAGCTCGTACATTGTAGATGTATTAATGGAACCAATTTTTTGGTTTGTAGAAAACTTCACAAAAGTGCTTGGCCCGGTAGGTAGAATGTGTATTGTTTAGATTGGTCCTACCTGTGTAATCCTGTGCAATCATCATAGTAAAACTATTTTTAAATCTTGAAACATCCCTAAAGGTAGACTAAATTGTTTCAGTTTTTCGTCTTTGGAGTTTGCGGGCTAACTTCGTCAGTGGTCTGCATAGCTTATTGGATTGGTCTACCTTATTGGTGGGACAAGAGTCCATTTGCCACCGTTCTCCTCTTACTGTTTGGCCACTGGCTTCTAGTCAATGTTTGTTTTCATTATTACATGGCAACTGTTACTCTTCCAGGCCAACCACCTGAGGTAAGTACATTTCCTCATCTCAATCACTCGTCTAATTTTGATGTTGATTTTGAAATCTTTTATTTAGCTACCTATTCTATTACAGTACACTCGACAATTCATAAAACGGTATTTGAAAGAAATTGATTGTCTGAAAAAAATGCGATGGCATCATCTGATAAAGTCTATACTTACTCGTCATCTACCTCTAGTAGGTGAGCTCTGATTTCATTGATAATAACAAGGATTGATTGTCAAGGAACCTGACCAGCAGCCAATCTGTTTCGTTCAAATACCGTTTTATGAATTGTCGAGTGTACATTTTTATAATACAATTTGTACCTTTTTTCTCTAATTACTTTGTAATTACTTCTCTAATTACTAAGATTACTTAGGTAAATATAGTAATACCTCTCTAGGTAATAATACCTAATGTACGTAATTTATTGAATAGGTAGCTATCACACAATTCGCCTGTATTCAACATTTGAGCAAATATACCACTTCACTTGCTATATAGATAGAATAAGTACGTACACTGTCACTCTTACCTAGGTAAAAAAGAAAACTCAACAAAAGAAAAATGGTCCTCCAAAGGAACGGATTTGAAAGATTTGATGGCATCAATTGATGAGCTTTAGTGTGTGAGCTCTGATTTCATTGATAGCAAGGATTGATTGTCAAGGAACTTGACCAGCAGCCATTCATATTAATTTGTCAATAAGTTTTTCTTTTCCTGAGTGTTTTGCACTTCAGTATAGTCGGCAGATTCTTGCTTTACCTATTTGCCAGGTTTCCATTGATTTCCACTCAGAATTTGCACAATGGAGCTTGAAAATCAGCAAGTGTCTTTGTTGGCAGGTTGTAAATTTAGTGATGATTCTGGTATCAAGTCAGGGGCTGGAAGGGCAATTTTTGCTTTGCTGCCGGGAGCTTGTCAGTAAATGTCTTGAGCTTGAGCCATTGGCAATGGATGAATGCCAATTGTCACTGGATACAGCATTTGCCGATATAGGTGTAGCGAAAATTGACCCATACAAACAAACATGAAGTAGGTACCTAAATGTCATTTATTTTTTTGCAGGGTATATTAATTCCAGAAGCGGCCAGTATGTGCCGGAAGTGTATTGCACCAAGGCCTCCTAGAGCACATCACTGCTCCATCTGTAATAAGTGCATAATAAAGATGGATCACCATTGCCGTATCCTTGATTACAATTTATTCTGGTCTTTGCTTGCCACAGTAGGTAATTTAATCTTATTTAAGTCACTAACTGCCTGTTATGTTTGACTGTACAACTTATAAATGACCTCTGTTCACACCTCTGTTCTGACCTCTGTTCCTTCCTCTGTTCACAAGAATGTAGGGATGTCAATATTTGCTCCATCAAGATGAGTCATTCCAGGCCATCCTGTTACTTATCTTATCTACAACATACATCTAGCTATGGCATCCAAATTATTTCACTAGAACATTTTCCGTCGGCCTGAACTGTGTCTGCTGTCAATAAAGCATTGTAAACCTTGACTCCTGCTCCAGCATGGCTAGATAACTGTGTTGGCCATTACAATCACCGCTACTTCTTCCTGTACATGGTTTACACATGTTTGGGTGTGCTGTTTCTCATCATCTTCGGAGTGGAGATCGCGTACAAGGAAGTGTGGCTGGAGCCCGAGGAGGAGGAAGCTTTAATCGGACATCCTGTACGCTTTAACAATTCCGTGATGATAGCTGTTGTAAGTCAACTTACTAACTACTTTTCAAAATAATTTGTCAATAGTTCCTACCTAAGAATAAAAAATCCCTAAAAATCAAAAAAAAATTACAAATCAAAAAATCTAAATGAACTCGAAATATCAAAATGAACATTACGTATTTATTTATTTGGTGCAGTAGGTAGGTAGTACCGTAGTACCTACCAAAGATAATTAAAACAAGTAAGATGTTCAATTAATGTTAAAAATTGAAATCTGTTTGTGGGAATTTGCAAAAAAACTAAGTCCCATGTCCAATAATAAACCTCATCTTATTAGTTATTTATTACATTAGACCTGGGCGGTTATTCTAAATTTCGTTGTTGTGTCGTAATAGCACTCCAGTGTTCCTCGTAAGTAAAACGAGACGACAAGGAAATGTAGAATAACCCTCATGGAAGTGGGACTTCGTTTTTTTGCAAATTCTCACAGACAGATTTAACATTAAATGAAACATCTTCTTGTTTTAATTATCCTTGGTAGTACCTACCTACACGTACTATATATGAAAATACACGTACTATATTACGTATAGTATGTCATGTCGTACATAAAATAATACCCTTGTCGGAGTATGTTTTAGGTACCTACTACCATAAAGCTACAAAAAAATATACCTAGTAGGTACATTATCAAGGTATCAGTGTAATATTAATCAATGAAATATTCATTTAATACTAAATGTTGTATTGTATAAAAACTAAATTTTTACCCTGTTATGGGGTGTACTAAGAGTTTTGTTGTTTGTTCTAGCCCGAGGTACCATTTGAGAATGAGACTGAAGAACCTCAAGATGCCTCAAGAATACAACGGCGATGTATTATTTATATGGCATTCATATGTACCGGTGAGTTAATCTGAATTTGGGAAGGTCCTTGTAGAGAATCAACCATTCTTATACATAGTCTTTTGAGCACTTGGGTCACATGGAATCACTTACCAGTATTAACTTTAATAAGTCAATAACACAAGGAAAACATTCTGTGTAACGCAGCATTGCTTAGCAAACGCCCATGTGCAAGTTCTAGAACCAAAATTCCCCTGGCCCATGCGGTAACCAACATCTTCAAAGCATCAATTCACACTGGCGATGTAGGAATGACAATTCGCTAGATCTAATATCTATGGAAAAACACAATTTTCATTTTTTAATGGATCTTGCTCAAAAACTTTACATTTAGGTATTTAGAATGAGTTTTGTGTGGGTGTGTGTCTGCAAAATTTTGGATTGATAGGTTGATTAATGATTAGTGACCTGAGTTATGCCTTCAATTGAGCGAGCATAGCGAGCGTCACCATGGTACTCTTATGGCACTTTCTCTGTGTGTGTGTTTTTTTTTTTTACCTGCACTGCCCAGGTTAAACCGCACAACCAATCGATCTGAAATTTTGCACACATACTAACGTAATCTAAGCGGTCTCTGGGATCGTTTTTGAATGGGATCCTGTGATTGGTTTAAATTTTTTAGAAAAATATCATTCGATTGGTTAATCTAATCAATTTGAAATTTTGCAAAGTCATTGCAACCAAATCTTACAATCTTACAAAATTTCAGCCAAATCCTCTTATTGGTTAAAATTTAAAACCATTTTTCCTGCAATTTTTGAAATTTATACTAGGTAGAACCGATTGATCGATCACTTAAAACTTCGCATGGTCATTGGGACTAACATTTTAGGTATTTTTGCCCATTTGAATACTAATCTGTTGTTATTTTCAAAAGTTATTGTCATTTCGAAATTTTATTCTATACCTAATCTTGAAATATTTGAAAAATGTGTACATTACTACATTTTCATCCCTGCTTCTTAATGCTTCAGTTCCAAAGCCTGTAGAGCAGCTGATAATTGCAAACGCATATCATATCAAATCGGAGCTCATCAATGCGTCACAGTGAGCATTTTTCTAGTAGGTCAATAAAAAATACTAGGAAAACGCTCTGTGTAACGCGTTGATGAGCGAGCACGGAAACGCGCAACACCTCGAACCGAAATTCGGTCTTTCGAATTCGAAAATGTCATTAAAAGCCAATAATTATTGAATTTCGTCACAGACTTGTATAAAAATATCCAAAAACTCCTTAAATATTGGTCCAAATAACTATGCAAAGTTTTAAGTTGATCGATTGAACCTTTTGATTGAACGGTTCCGTGTTAATTTTCAAAAATCACAGGATCTCCTTCAAAAAATATACATGGGACCACTCATATGATATAAGTGTGTCTACAGCTTTGGAATAGTATGTCGATCATCCCTACGCTTATACCATCCCGCCATACAACGGAGCGCTGGTATACCACTGTACGATCTCTGTTGTATGGCGGGATGGTATAAGCGTAGGGATGATCGACATACAATTCCAAAGCCATACACAATATCAAATTGAGTGTTGAACGGTCATTATCAGTTTCATTGCGTTTGAAAGTTTCTGCTCTATCTACCTTGCCTTGAACTGAAGATTCGAAGTCGCCGTGAATTTGACAGCCAACACGCAAAATGTCCCTAAAGTGACAAAAACTTTTGAAAATAACGACAGATTAGACTGAAAATTGGCAAAAATACCTTAAATGTTGGTACCAATGACCATGCGAAGTTTTTAGTTGGTCGGTCAATCGGTTCTAGTTTAAATGTCAAAAATCACAGGAAAAATGGTTTCAAATTTTAACCAATGGGATAATTTGGCTGAAACTTTGTATGATTGGGTAAAATATTGGTTGCAATGACTTAGCTAAATTTCAAATTGATCGGAGCAACCAATCGAAAGATATTTTTTTTAAAACTTGAACCAATCACAGGAGCCCGTTCAAAAACGATCCCAGGGACCGCATAGATTACGTTAGCATATGTGCAAAGTTTCAGATCGATTGGTTGTGCGGTTTTACCTGGGCTGTGCGGACAAAAAAAAAAAAAAAAACACAGAGAAAGTGCCATAAGAGTACCGTGGTGACGCTCGCTACGCTCGCTCAAAAAAAAGTGAAAGAGTCCCATACCATACTACCGAGTACCATAGCGACAAATGTCGAAGTGTTTTTCTTCCACTTAGGTACATATACCTAGGCTATAATATGTACCTACATTGTGTTGCCCCAACCCAATTGTGTTGTTAACCCAACGGCTGGTGTAATGGATACCTCGGTTCTCGTCAGATCACCGAGGTTAAGCAACATTGAGCGCAGTCGGTAGTTGGATGGGTGACCATTCAACTCTGCCTTGCCAGTTGCTGCCGTTGGGCCAGAGAGACTGGGGTGGTAGGGGGTTAGTGTAACGACACCCCTCCACCTGTTATCAGTCTCTCGACGGGCGTTACACCGTCCTTGGGATGGGACGTTAAAACCAGCAGAGCGCAGGGAGCTAACTACTCACTCGCTTAACATCCCTAAGTTATGAATCCTCAACCAACTTCACCTCCGATATAATGGCGCATCGTCAAAGGAGTAAAGTTGTTGAGGCGGCAGTAGGACTACCAGTCCTGTAACGCCATAGCAAAAAAAAAAAAAAAAAATTGTGTTGCAGGCGTTCTGGTTGCACTGGGTTCGCTGACCTCGTGGCATGCGCTGCTCATAACGCATGGAGAAACCAGCATTGAAACGCTCATCAACAAAGGTGAAAAGAAGAGGGAAACCAGTCTAAATGCGGTCAGTCCTTATTTCTAGATATTATATTTATAGTTACCCAGTTCTGTCTGTCTGTCGGTCTGTTTGTCTGTGGGGTCAAACACATACCCCACCATTGTGCGCACTCTGCCAATGATATGAATATGATGCAGAAAAGGCTTCACTTTTATTGGTGGACTGAATCTACCTAGTGTTAGTGTATATCTGTATATATATGTGAGTGATGGATATACTATATATTCTTTCCCCCTGACGGTTGCCACCTTAACGCAATGGTGGGGTTTGTGTTGGCCAATGATCCATTGCAGCTAAGCTGGCGCGCATGCTCATGTGTAAGGGCTACCCATGCCGGACAGGTCAGTGGTGAGGCCCAGACAAAGAGCAGCCAGGGTCGACCTATCCATGCCCTCCCTTGAATTTGCGGCCCCCTCGGACCGACCTTCCCCCCTCGAGATGGTGATCCCCCTGAAATCGGGTTCTGCCGGCCCGAATCCTCTCACCCCCCCCCCGGTCCGTCCCCATTCCGGCCTGGCCTTCCCACTAGTGCTGGACTCCTCCGGATCGGGCCCGTTAGGTCGACCCCCTCCCCATGTCCTCCACTTATGATCAACAAAGTTAAATGTAAAAATTAATGTGCGCAATATATCCTCGTCGTTGACGCGCCGTTTAAGAATAATAATCTAATCTATATATTCTTCCACTTCAGCCGTACTTGAATCCGTACGATTTCGGTGCTCGTCGTAACTGGCGCCTCTTCCTGGGCATGGTAGACGGCCGTGGTTGGCTCCACGTCTTACTCCCGTCGGCACACAAGCCGGTCGGCAACGGACTCACGTGGACGACAATCTACTCGGAACGTGAGGCGGAGTTACAGACTGTCGAGCAGCACAAACCGGAGCCGGTTGTGTTCGAGTTTGTCAAGAGGAGGAAACCGAGCGAGGAGAAAAGAGACGTGAATGCAGATGGCGACAGGTTTTTTGATGCTAGCTGAAATTTGCTAATGACACAACTCACTAAATATTTAAATTATAAATAATTTTTTGATATTATTTAAATTTTGTTTCGGGTATTGCGGTCCATTTTCACATGTTAAGCTACATAATCCTTTATTACGACGTTTTATAGCAAATGTTATTGAGGGTGGTATTAAAAGTACTTACAACATTCCATAGTTGTATTGACTTTGAGATTCTGCTAGATTTCACTCTTAGTTTAAATCTGTGATGTATTCCATAACATCTTTATCACAAATCAATTGATAATCTTTTCAATGGGTCCACCAATAGTAGTGAGGGCTTCATGTAAATGTACCATACCGACTTTAATTCCAAGGTCCACTAAATCTCCGCTACTACTAGCACGCAGCACCTACGGTGCTAATTAGGTCGTGGTACACACTCCACTATGATAAATACAAAAGTGTCCGCCATTGCGGAGCAAAACGAACTTGAAGACATCACGCATGCGCAAGACAGCTGAGCTACCATCTGAACTGTAAGACGCAGTGTCCATCACTGTCGACATAACCACAAAGTAGTATAAATTGATGTTTACCTTTTGTTTGATATTGATATCAGTTTCATCGTCTTGGTTTTAATGTAGTCTGTGCGATCAATGTTATTCAACATTATATGTTTTTCAATGTTATTCGTCGACGATGACGTTGGTGGGCACAGCCCTCTTCACATTCACCTTGAATCTTGTACTTCCACTTGATTGAAAAAGGCAGTGGATTTTGCTCCGTAATGGCCTCAGATGGAACGACCTTATTTGGTAGTTCCCATGTTCTCCGCTAGGAGAAGATTTAGTGGACCTTGCTTAATTCTACCCCTTAACGCGATTAGAGCGATTCCATGCGACTAAAAATATAAATCACGTTATTGGCCAAACTACTGCACTCAAAGAGGCGGGAGGGCATCTTTCTCATTCAGTAAGTGATTTTACAACTCACTGTATCTTTTTTAACATTAATTTTTGCAGCGTTTTAAGCCTCACCTTTCACACTACAAACAAACTTCCATGAGGGTTCAGTTTGTTCACAAAGAATGGGCAGATGTCATTACAAAGCCAAAATTTAGATAACTTCATTCCTACTTTGACTTTAGCTTCTACTAAATCAGTAATATTTAACTGTAAAATCTGGAACTACGTAATATTTTTTTTTTAAATTGAAACAAAAAATTAGAAAAAGAGCCACGTCAGTCCATAGCTAGATATCGAATGAATATTCTCTCAAGTTTCAAGTCATTCAGATGAACGGTTTTGTCTATTCTTTGTCAAAACAAGCGTGTATTTTACACATTTGAAAAAATCCAGGATTTTTTTGTGGCGCCCAATAACGACTAATGTCTCCTGTTATAATAATAATATGTTATCATCTCCCTCTTACGAAATATGAAGAAAAATAATAAATTTACCTTTTTTGGTCTAATCGCCTTAATATTTATGACAAATTACAAAATTCAATTGTATTGTTAAAATCTCTAGTCAGGCTGTGTACAGGTTGATATTTTAATTGGTGACAATAATATTTTATTCTGACACAAGCCCAGCAAATTTTGTGATGTAATTGAAACCTATTATTTGAGTTTTACTTTTTAGCAAATATAATATGCTCTACCATATCCGCATTTACACATATTCGAATGCGGCAAATTCTTCCTTGTTAGGGAATATTGATAAAGTTCTTACCCAAATTGTTTAAAATCGGTAAATGAAATTAAAATCTTATAGTGTAAATAATTCCTGCTTGAATGTAGTAGGAAATTCAGGAGAATATGCATTATCTGTATTATATTGTTGGCTTATTGTGTTAGGTTATTTTGTTAACAGAACTTTTGTATGAATTTACAAAATCTTGCCTTCCTCGTTATGCTTCGTACATGAAGGCAGTAGGTAGTAGGTACGTTTTCGTTTTTGACAATTAATTATCCAGCATTTAATATTGATATAGTCGTGTAAAAGCTAAGGGTAAATATAATTATTTATACACTACTCTTAGATAAACGTAGATACAATTTTCCATGAAAATTCTGTATGTGAAAGTTAAACTTTCAAATTCAAACCCATACTTCTTTACTACTCTCTATTCCTACATGTCAAAAGATAATGGTGCTTTATCATGAAAGTACGAAAAATGGCACAAATTGAGTATGTCTAAATCTTTGATGATATTTTAAATGAAATAAACACTCTGGAAAAAATATATTACATATTATTTTATTTACTTTTAGAACAGTCAAATTATACACGAAACAATCGATAATCATACTCAAACATCTAGTGTCAAGTCTGCAGGACTTGTACATAATAATGTGATTTCACACTACATAACACCACTCCACTCCGAACTGGTCCGTCAGCGGTCCGGGAACTCTCTTTTGTTGTAAAAAGTTTTAGACGTAAGATTTAATATTTTCATCATAGCAACTAGCCCGACCGTAGCCATGCGTAGCACTGTCGTAGTGAATACTAATAAAAATAAATAGCATTATTCGAAAATATATTCCCCGAGAATGAGTTGATCATGAAATGATTGACGAGTATCTTTGTGAATGAGCAAATACTGAAACTTGCAAATTAAACAGAGTGTTGAATGTTAGAAGATTCACGGCCAGACCACCGACTCTATCCACGGCACGTAGTACGACACTTTAGTGTAAACGCCGGGAGAGTTCTGCGCGGCGCAGAACTTGCCGAACGAAGTAATGCCGATGATGTAATACAGACACGGGTTCTTGCCGGAGATTTGCAGAGGACCTCCTGAGTCACCCTGGAACGCAAAATAACTAATTAATCACATTGATAATGTTTCTGCTCAGGAGTGTATGCTATATTTTCATTTGATTTTTGAGTTGGCTATGGATAAGTTAAAACTAATTGATGACAATGTAAAATTTTGTTTTGTAACTCGATGTTCGCTTACCTCGCATGTGTCTTTGCCACCTTTTAGTTCGCCAGCACACAACTGTGAGCCAACAATGCCCTGCTTCAATTGGCCCCCATTCTCTCGATCATAATTGTACAGAGTATTGCATGTCTTACTGTCAATTATACTGATGTGTACTTTGAGAAGTATATCACTTTTATCTTCCGCTGAAAGATTGGAACAATTTTTAATAATGGATTCTTCATTGTTTATTTATGTGACATCATACAAATTAATTCATTAAGTTCAATTGTTGCCAAGATTGACGATTGATTAACGTCAATCGTTGCCAAGATTGATGATTGATAGATGCCGTGCTGCAATTTTAAATCAATCTAAATTGCCAACTCTGAAAGAATGTGAATCTACAAAGGCATGCGAAATCATTGAGTGAAATCATTAACTTTCACGTACCGAAGTCTATTTTCCCCCAACCAGTGGCAATGGCTTTCTCTCCTTCAACTGCTTTAGTGTACAGACATGCAGGTCGGATGTATTTGGTGAATGTCACCTGTTTGGCAAGGCGAAGAAGAGCAATGTCGTTGTAGCGAGCCGTTGTCTTGTGGTCGGGATGTATGATAATGTCGGCTATATTAAAGTTGAGTGGCTGACTCGCTTCAAGTTTAGCTGTGATGTTCATTGCACCAAGACGAACGACAACGGGCTTTCTCTCACTTCAGATATTTTGTTAGAAAAATAGTTATGTTAGGCAATCTCTTTAATAATAATTCAGTATGAAAGAGGTGTGTCAAAATATTTTGGAGAAATGAATTACCACAAAGAAGCTAATTTCTAATTTGATATTTTTATCAATTTATTTGTAAAGATTGGTATGAATGAAAACAAACTTACGGAGTGATGCAGTGTGCTGCGGTTAACACAAAATAATCGCTGATCAATGAACCACCGCAATCGTAGTCAATATTGTTGGCATCACTATCAGTGTACCCAATGGCAGCCTGTGTACAAAAAGCAAGCCATTCTGCAACATTCTCCTTTCAAATAGAGAGACAATTAGGTTTCGGTACGAATGGCCGTTCTGCACGTTACCATATGCGGGAACTCCCCCAGCCGAGTCTTGTTGCCGCCGACAATCAACGGGACATCCTCGAAGTTACACTTCTCAAGGCTGACATTCACAGGCATGAGTGTCATTGTCAGTGCAAATGCAGTGAATGTTTGTTGCAATAACTTCGCATAGACATCATCGCACACTGCAGAATGAAAATAAAATACAATATATTTCACAGAATGGGATCAGTTTTGCTAGGAAATGTAATATGCACTGTAAGTGTAAACCTACTGGCAATTGATAGTTTCAAACTCATGATGCATAGTTTTAAATGGATCCCAGCAGAATAACAAAAAGAGTGGGACAATGAGTGAGAAAGTGAGAGCAACAACGAGAGCAAAGTGGGAATACCAGGGGCTGGAATGTGGAGGACAGAGGGGTAGAGTGGAGAGCGGTGACAGCAGGAAGATTGTGGGAGGAGAGAGATGGTGGAGAGGCACCAGGGGCCCTATTCCAGAACTTTTAAATTCCCAATTCCGTGCAATGTTAATCCTTATGGCCGTGACCGGATTCCATTTGAATGGAATTAGGAAAACATTCTAGAATAGCATCCAGCTGGAATTTATAGAAGAGGATGCAGGAGAGAGTGATGAGTCAGAACTGGCCAGCCGACATCGGCGAAGTGAAAGCTCAAGCTAGGAGTTGGATCTCCCCCACCCCAGCCTGATATCTCTATGTTTATGCAACTAGGCTCAATTTCCTGGAATATGTGTTTTTACAACGGTTTTGTTTTCAAAAGTTCACTCAAATGCAGAAAAAGTGCAACTGATCAGAATAACTAGCTTAAAGGTGATTTTTTCCCAAGAAATTGATTGTTTTTGAGTGAATTCTATTGCCCTTCTGTCGTTGTACACAAATTAAGCATTTACATACTTATCTCAGCTTTGGATCTCTTAGCCCCAGCGGCTGTAATAGTAGTTTGTGGCCTTGAAGTTGTCTTGAATCTGTCATTCTGCACGACCTGGCCATTCATGAATCTGTCATCCTGCATGACCTGGCCGCTCATGGGCCTGTCATCCTGCACGACCTGGCCGCTCATGGGCCTGTCATCCTGCACGACCTGGCCGCTCATAGGCCTGTCATCCTGCAAGACCTGGCCGCTCGTGGGCCTGTTATTCTGCACGGCTTGGCCGCTCATAGGCCTGTCATCCTGCATGACCTGGCCGCTCATGGGACTGTCATCCTGCACGACCTGGCCGCTCATGGGACTGTCATCCTGCACGACCTGGCCGCTCATGGGACTGTCATCCTGCACGACCTGGCCGCTCATGGGACTGTCATCCTGCATGACCTGGCCCCTCATGGGCCTGTCATCCTGCACGACCTGGCCGCTCATGAGCCTGTCACCCTGCACGACCTGGCTGCTCATTGGCCTTTCATCCTGCATGACCTGTCCTTTTATGGGCCTGTCATCAAACCTCGAGTTGGACCGCTGTTGATGCTCCAAGTTGACATTAGTGGAAGGGCAGCAGACGAGCGGATTGCGGCCATGGTAACCGCACAACACCGGAATCTCGTCGGAGGCTGCAAGTAGAGCCGGACACAGTGTCTGGTCCAGACACTGACCTTCTCTGCCGCTTGGTAGGAAGCACACGTCACCTTCTGAAACTGTGAGATAATGAATTCAAACGGTAAAACTCAGCCTCATCGTTTACGGAGCCTTTTCAGCGGTAGTCCTCGTCTGGCTTTTATTGATTTTTGTATTTTGTATTTTGTTTATTTGCAGAGAACAATAAAAATTGTATACAAACATTGGTAAAACATAATAACATGAATGAAAGTTTACTAAAAGTGAGGACAAATATTGTCATTAATATCATAATGAATAATGAATAATGATGAATATCATTTATGCAAAAATATTGTGATTTTATTAGTACGTAACAATAACAATTTCATAAATATTTGTAACATTGATAACAGTAGGTAGTCTTGTTATAAAATATATTGTTTGTCGAATCATGGTCGAATGAATTATTCAGCTTTTCAGTGATTTTATTAGTATAACAATAACAATTTTATTTCATAAATATTTGTAACAACATTGTTAACAGTAGTCTGTTATAAAAAAGATTATTTGTCAAATGAATTATTCGACAAACATTAATATAATATTATTGATAATATTATTGAATTATTGTTCTGCCACCCAAGTACATTTTGTCCGGGGCCGCCACTGTCCCCCCCCCCCCCCCCCCCCAACTCCTCCCGGCAACGATCTTGGTGACGTCCATATGAAATTTAATTCATATGTCTGTCCTTGAATCGTTCGTTAAGATTTATTTGAGCATTTAATTTGTCTTCTTGTTGATATTTAGTCAACATTTTCCTTGTGTTAGGGAGTTGACACAAGATAGTCAACAATTATTACTGCATTTCTTGTCCTGCAAAAATTCTGTCACCTAGAGAAACAGGTTTATGTTTAGTTATTCCCCTGCATGTTCTTGGATATTCACAATGAAGGGAAGAGAGAGTGCATGAAGAAGGTGGTGGATATTCACACTACTCTTCCAGATGATAAAAATACTTCACATAGGTCTACTCTTTGCTCTGCCAAATAGGTTCCATCAACGGCAACAACGTAATATAAACGCCCAAGAAACAAACCTTGAGCTGCATGATCGCGGTCATAAGGGACATAAAACAGATAACCTGTTTTCAACACGTCAAGTAAAGTGAAATAAATCAATAAATAACGCAATCACAACATGTTTTTGCATTGCTTCTCCAAATTTTCTTTCAAGTTATCTATCAGCAACCGGTATCACCATTGTATGTATTTGTTTATTTATAAACCAGGTTTTTTCGTCAGCTCTCCCTTATGGGTCTCTCAGGCCTTTAGTTAGGTAATTAAGAGTCGACAGGACTCGCAGAAAATTTCGATTCCGATGTAAAAAAAAATCCTAGAAATTCATGGAAATCTTCATTTGTGACATTTAATCGTGTGTTGCATATTGCATATACTGCTGTGAAGTAAGTTATTTTAAATCAAATATTGAAAACCACACAAAAACATAAAAAGGCGGCCCCTACTTTTTTCTTCACGGTTTGACCGATTGTTTTCAAAATTTAACAGCAAAGAGATTAAGAATAAATCTGTGTCTCTATAGTGATCCAAAAAAAAAAAAAAAAAAACTTATTTTGAGGAAGTGCTAACATTGGCAATATATGAGTCTTTTGGCACCTATTCCCTGAAATAACTAAATAAAAAATAAAACTTTGGGGCTCCTAGAGACACAGATCTACTCTTTATCTATAACCTGTGAAAATTTGAAAACAATCGGTAAAGCCGTTTAGAAAAAAGTAGGTCCGCCTTTTTGTGCTTCTTAAAACATAGATTTCATCAAGTATCGTAGACTCTTAACTTGTTTTTACAAATTTGGCATTAAGTTTCGTTGACGACTATTCTTCACACAAGATTTTTTGTCCATCGAGTTCACAATAATACGATCAACAAATATTTCGGAAAACCTAAAAAAGTATTATATTTATATATATATTTTAAAGAAATATGCGTGATGAGATCTTACAGGCAGAAGAGACGACACTTTCCTGTGTCCAAGATAATTTCTTTGAGAATTACCTCTATATTGGCCATATATCCCATCGAACAACATCTGTAAACACAGCACAACTCCACTAATTCCTCCGGCTGAAGTCTGAAACTGCGACCGCCCATGAATCTGTACCATGTTGGAGACAGAATCCGCTCGACAGAAGAAATTATCACGGCTTGTACGTAGATGTTGTCTGGAGCTAGGCACGCCTGATTTACATTACAGCGTCACTAGACCATTGGCTATTTGCCAATACAGTTTTTGTGTAAACTTATTAGGTACCTAATTGATTAAATTAGTAAACTTTAACTTAGTAGTTTAACTAAAGAAAATAAGTTAGATTCAAACAAACAAAACAAATAGTGACTATAGTGACTCACAACTGGACTATTCGTAGATTTTTATGTGTTTAGGACTAAATGATAAACAATTTAAAATATCAAAATGAATGAGGACCGAATTTCAATAACATTGGCTGCCATGGAATTTGGAGCAGTGAAAATCTCTCCCTCATTATTTTTGTAACTTTTGCAAACAGCTTGCTGTTTTCATGGATTTGTTGATTCTCTGAATTCGAATGAACGAATTGACCAATGTAGATCTGACCAAACTACGACGTCATAAAACAAAAGTCAATGTTTGGTCACAACCAAAGAGCTTATATACACAACAAATTGTACACATGATATTATTAGAATAATGTTGAATTCGTACAGAATTTAACAGTTTTATAATAAACAAATTGCCGTTAATAATAGTATTGCTTTCAGCTATCTACTTGAATATTGTTCAGTCTTAATTAACTTCTCATAAGAGAGGAAAGGCCTTTTTAAGTTGACGAAACTATCCAGTGACAGACGCCATTAAAAAGTAAAACGCTTTGGCAACATACCTGGCAAAATATAATTTGTTTCGTTGTACCACTGTAATAATTGTCCAGCATATCATCAAACATGATTTATATGAGTTTAAATATATTGATTGTACTATTTCAAGTGATAAATTAAACTAGATTAAACACGTGTGAGCTATTTCTTTGATCTTTCTGAATTTCATTTGTTTGAATGAAAAATTGTTTTTTTTAAGTTACCATGGTAATACTTTGTCTTTCATTAGGCAACGCCCACCTACATTGGTCAATTGAGATTGACAACTATTTTTATTTTTGTAGGTACTAATAATTCAATAAATTAAGAAGAAATGTGTTATTGGCATTATGATATCATGTAAGTAGGTCACATATTGTAATTATGGCAATGCGTGGGTATTATTGTGTACTAATTATGTCCTAATCTTACTGAAATCTATGTGGTTCAATGCGGATGTGGTGGAGTAAAACATGACTTGTGATTGGGGTTGCAACACAAAGTATCACCGACTTCGACTTCGGTCATGAACATATAGGAAAACGCTCTGTACCGCGTTGGGGAGTGAGCCTTCGTACTGCATGCGATTTGATAAGTATGCGTTTGTAAGTCTCTGCTCTACATGCCTTGGAAAGAAGCATCAAGGGTGGTAATGCTAAAATAATTAAAATTGCTGCCATAAATGTGCAAATATTTCAAGATTATAGAATAAAATGTCCTAAAAATGACAATAACTTTTGAAGATAACGACAGATTAGTCTGGACATTGGCAAAAATACCTAAAATGTTGGTCCCAATGACCATTAAATTTAAAAAATCACTGGAAAATGGTTTTAAATTTTAACTAATGGGACGATTTGGCTGAAACTTTGTATGATTGGGGAAAATTTTGGTTGAAATTACTTTGCAAAATGTCAAATTGATTGGACCAACCAATCGAAAGATAATTTATTTAAAATTTGAGACAATCAGCGGATTTCAAATAAATTAGGGTCTGCAACTACCAGAAATGGTCCGTACATGGGTGCAAAATTTCAGCTCGATCGAAGAAAAACTATGACTTGTATAGCCTCAATAACAGAAAAAAGAGAGAAAAAAAGAGGTACACTCGACAATTCATAAAACGGTTTTGAACAAAACAGATTAGCTGCTGGTCAGGTTTATTGACAATCTATCCTTTTCAATGAAATCAGAGCACCAACTAGAGGTAGATGACGAGTAAGTATAGACTTCATCAGATGATGCCACCACATTTTTTCAGACAATCCATTTCTTTCAAATACCGTTTTATGAATTGTCGAGTGTACGTGCCAAAAGAGTCAAAAGGAGTCGCTTGCTCAATCATCAGAGTATAGGTATAGTGTTAGTGCAAGTGTAGTGCTTGTGTAGTGCTAGTGCTATACGAATACCATTGAAAGACCATCACAATGAACCTTGTTGAAAATAATCTTTTGCATGACAGGAGTTTCTGTATTTCAAAGAATTTCCATCTGGTTGTTGACTATAGATTTAATAAAAAATTACATAGAAATTACAATTTGAAACAAATATTATTTTAATTGTCAACAGATCATTCGGATTAAAAAATGTTTCACAAATATTCGATAAATAAACCTACAACTAAACATAATATTTTAACAAACTTCTTTCGACTCAATAAAACGTTTATAAAGGCACTATATTAATTGTTGGCCAATGTTGCAAGAAGTACAAATGCATTTCCTTGCATACTTATCAGGCAATTATTGCATCTAGGCCAATAAATTGATAATAATTTCCTGTTCCATAATTTTTTCATATTTAATTACCTTGTCATCTGGAAAGACTAAGAATTATGCTGCTTACAAAATATGTACAAAAATACATTGTTAATATAATTAAACATTGATAATAATTCAAACAAAAATAATTTAATTAAAATGTTGCAATGTCATGGATCACGGCCAGACCACCGACTCTATCCACGGCACATAGTACGAGACTCTGGTGTAGACGCCGGGAGAGTTCTGCGCGGCACAGAACTTGCCGAATGACGTGACGCCGATGATGTAATACAGACACTGGTTCTTGCTGCTGGAGACCTGCAGAGGACCTCCGGAGTCACCCTGGAACACAGGACAGACACTTGATGCGGGTGTTGACACCAACTGTTGCACTTGGTTGCCCCATGTACACAGTAATTATCATCACCTTTAATTGACTCGCGCCACGTTAATATGTTTCAAGGCACACCTACGCGACGAAATATTGTGTTTTTTGGGCGTACTGGTACCTAGATATTATAGTTGTTTCATAGCTACATCATTTTAAATGAACCAACATCAATGCAGCTTTCATTTATAACACGATTACTATTGAAACTACGGAATTTCGCTCTTAGAGTAATGTAAACGTATGCCCATAAACCAACATTATTTTCTATGCACTTGGATATTCGGCATGACAAAGTAAGAAAGTAAAAACTAAATTATTTCGTCCTGGTTCTGGGGGTCTATTCTTGAAACAGTTATCACGTCATACCTTCAAGTTAGGATATCATAAGGAAGTTTGTCCTATCTCCCACCATGTTAATAGTATTGCTTTTCGTCTTATAACTTAGGATGTGATAACTATTTCGAGAATAAGCGCCCTGTTCTCTTCCTGCGGAAATAGAGTTCTGGGGGGTGATACCTGTATGCATTTTCACTCCCTTATCGTAAGTTTTAAGAGAGTAGTTGACCACATCTGGGGGCTTATTCTCGAAACAGTTATCACGTCATAAGTTATGATGTGACGAAAAGTCATAATATTAACAAGGTAAGAGATAGGACAAACCTTCTTATGATATCATAACTTGAAGTTATGACATGATAACTGTTTCGAGAATAGTCCCCCATGAATTAGTGTGCATTGAACTTGGGTGATCAAGTTGGACGATTCCAACACTCTCCTGCTGCCATAGTCGTGGCAGCGACGATGCGTCCTGTCCCTCAACTCACCTGACAAGTGTCCTTGCCGCCCTTGAGGTCTCCCGCGCACAGCATGGATGGAACTATCCCGTCACGCAGTTTGCCGCCATTGTTGCGATCATAGTTGTACAGTCGGTTACATGTTGTACTGTCGATTATGTCAATCTGGACTTTCAATAGCAAGTCGCTTTTGTCTTCCGCTGCAAACAATAAGAATGACTTATATAAGTAAACAGCCATCTTACCAATTCACTTTATAATGTGCTAAATAACATATCATTATCGATAAGATGCGACCCAACATTGTAATAGCATTGAGACAATAGTCATTATTTTGTAAGTAAAGAATCGTAAAATTCAAGGCAATTACGAGATAAAATTGTACGAGGATAATGACTAAAAAAATAGCTGAAGTGCAGACAAACATGACAAAGGCGATATGGCGATAATTATTTTTGTCATCAGTTGAGACAAACTGATTTTCGGTACGACGTGAAGTGTGATAATTATATGTTAGCTTTGTTAATTGGTTTTCTAACGCACTAAAACTTTAATTTTTTTTCATGCGTAAGCAGGCGCTGTTCTAGGACCAAAAATGTGGATGGGGGAAAAAATTAGTGAAAATCACGACCCGCAGGGGGTTTGGGGGGAAGACCCTCCAACTGAGGGATTTTTGAAGCGTTTTTGAGTGTTTTCGGAATCTATGCATCTGCAACTAAATTTAGAGACACTTTCACAATAGATATAAAAGACCCACCTAATCTAGCTAATGGAGGAAAATACCCAACTTTGGCTGTACTTAAAAATATAATTTGTAGTTTTTAACCATATTTATATTTAATTTTATTGTAAATTGATTTTTTAATACAGAATGTAACTAATTATAAGCAGGAGAGACAATTCTGGGTGGGCCCCGGCCCACCCAGCCATCCCCTAGGACCGCGCCTGTGCGGAAGTAATTCTTAATTCAACCCAAGAATTCCAGGACCGGACCCTTACCTAATTTCGCCAAATGATAGCACGGTGCTAGTTAGCACGGTGCTACCTATCTTAATAACCCCCGTAGTAGCACCGACCTCAAACTCAGCACCATCGTGTACCAACGTTTGGCGGTATTAGGTAAGGGTCCAGAACGATAGGCGGTTATAGGACAGCAATCTATTTCGGGTAGAAGGGTAGAAGCTTCTTAACACGTTAAAGTGTGCAATCTGGGAGACGTCAATCAATTCTCACCATAATCAATCTTGCCCCAACCCGTGGCAATCGCCTTGGTGACCTCGATGGGGTTCTTGGTGTAGATGCACGCCGGCCGGATCATCTTGGAGAAGGTGACTTTGTCGGCGAGGCGCAGGAGCGCGATGTCGTTGTACCGCGCCGTCGTCTTGTGGTCGGGGTGGCGGATGATCTCCACGACGCGGAAGTCGACGGGTCGACTCGCCTCGTGCTCGGCGGAGATGTTCAGCGCGCCGAGGCGGACAGTCACAGGCAGACGCCCAGTCCTGGCGGACAGAACATGGGGATGAGATCAGTCAACAGTCACAGACAGACGCCCAGTCCTGGCGGACAGAACATGGGGATGAGATCAGTGAACAGTCACAGGCAGACGCCCAGTCCTGGCAGACAGAACATGGGGATGAGATCAGTCAACAGTCACAGGCAGACGCCCAGTCCTGGCGGACAGAACATGGGGATGAGATCAGTCAACAGTAACAGGCAGACGCCCAGTCCTGGCGGACAGAACATGGGGATGAGATCAGTCAACAGTCACAGGCAGACGCCCAGTCCTGGCGGACAGAACATGGGGATGAGATCAGTCAACAGTCACAGGCAGACGCCCAGTCCTGGCGGACAGAACATGGGGATGAGATCAGTGAACAGTCACAGGCAGACGCCTGGCGGACAGAACATGAGGATGAGATCAGTGAACAGTCACAGGCAGACGCCCAGTCCTGGCGGACAGAACATGAGGATGAGATCAGTCAACAGTCACAGGCAGACGCCCAGTCCTGGCGGACAGAACATGAGGATGAGATCAGTCAACAGTCACAGGCAGACGCCCAGTCCTGGCGGACAGAACATAGGGATGAGATCAGTCAACAGTCACAGGCAGACGCCCAGTCCTGGCGGACAGAACTTGGGGATGAGATCAGTCAACAGTCACAGGCAGACGCCCAGTCCTGGCGGACAGAACATGGGGATGAGATCAGTCAACAGTCACAGGCAGACGCCCAGTCCTGGCGGACAGAACATGGGGATGAGATCAGTCAACAGTCACAGGCAGACGCCCAGTCCTGGCGGACAGAACATGGGGATGAGATCAGTCAACAGTCACAGGCAGACGCCCAGTCCTGGCGGACAGAACATGGGGATGAGATCAGTCAACAGTCACAGGCAGACGCCCAGTCCTGGCGGACAGAACATGGGGATGAGATCAGTGAACAGTCACAGGCAGACGCCTGGCGGACAGAACATGAGGATGAGATCAGTGAACAGTCACAGGCAGACGCCCAGTCCTGGCGGACAGAACATGAGGATGAGATCAGTCAACAGTCACAGGCAGACGCCCAGTCCTGGCGGACAGAACTTGGGGATGAGATCAGTCAAATATCACAGGCAGACGCCCAGTCCTGGCGGACAGAACATGGGGATGAGATCAGTGAACAGTCACAGGCAGACGCCCAGTCAGGACTGGGCGTCTGCCTGTGACTGTTCAAGGGGATGAGATCAGTCAACAGTCACAGGCAGACGCCCAGTCCTGGCGGACAGAACATGGGGATGAGATCAGTCAACAGTCACAGGCAGACGCCCAGTCCTGGCGGACAGAACATGGGGATGAGATCAGTGAACAGTCACAGGCAGACGCCTGGCGGACAGAACATGAGGATGAGATCAGTGAACAGTCACAGGCAGACGCCCAGTCCTGGTGGACAGAACATGAGGATGAGATCAGTCAACAGTCACAGGCAGACGCCCAGTCCTGGCGGACAGAACATGGGGATGAGATCAGTCAACAGTCACAGGCAGACGCCCAGTCCTGGCGGACAGAACATGGGGATGAGATCAGTCAACAGTCACAGGCAGACGCCCAGTCCTGGCGGACAAAACATGGGGATGAGATCAGTGAACAGTCACAGGCAGACGCCCAGTCCTGGCGGACAGAACATGGGGATGAGATCAGTCAACAGTCACAGGCAGACGCCCAGTCCTGGCGGACAAAACATGGGGATGAGATCAGTGAACAGTCACAGGCAGACGCCTGGCGGACAGAACATGAGGATGAGATCAGTGAACAGTCACAGGCAGACGCCCAGTCCTGGCGGACAGAACATGAGGATGAGATCAGTCAACAGTCACAGGCAGACGCCCAGTCCTGGCGGACAGAACATGGGGATGAGATCAGTCAACAGTCACAGGCAGACGCCCAGTCCTGGCGGACAGAACTTGGGGATGAGATCAGTCAAATATCACAGGCAGACGCCCAGTCCTGGCGGACAGAACATGGGGATGAGATCAGTGAACAGTCACAGGCAGACGCCCAGTCCTGACTGGGCGTCTGCCTGTGACTGTTCATGGGGATGAGATCAGTCAACAGTCACAGGCAGACGCCCAGTCCTGGCGGACAGAACATGGGGATGAGATCAGTCAACAGTCACAGGCAGACGCCCAGTCCTGGCGGACAGAACATGGGGATGAGATCAGTGAACAGTCACAGGCAGACGCCTGGCGGACAGAACATGAGGATGAGATCAGTGAACAGTCACAGGCAGACGCCCAGTCCTGGCGGACAGAACATGAGGATGAGATCAGTCAACAGTCACAGGCAGACGCCCAGTCCTGGCGGACAGAACATGGGGATGAGATCAGTCAACAGTCACAGGCAGACGCCCAGTCCTGGCGGACAGAACTTGGGGATGAGATCAGTCAACAGTCACAGGCAGACGCCCAGTCCTGGCGGACAGAACATGGGGATGAGATCAGTCAACAGTCACAGGCAGACGCCCAGTCCTGGCGGACAGAACATGAGGATGAGATCAGTCAACAGTCACAGGCAGACGCCCAGTCCTGGCGGACAGAACATGGGGATGAGATCAGTCAACAGTCACAGGCAGACGCCCAGTCCTGGCGGACAGAACATGAGGATGAGATCAGTCAACAGTCACATGCAGACGCCCAGTCCTGGCGGACAGAACATGGGGATGAGATCAGTCAACAGTCACAGGCAGACGCCCAGTCCTGGCGGACAGAACTTGGGGATGAGATCAGTCAACAGTCACAGGCAGACGCCCAGTCCTGGCGGACAGAACATGGGGATGAGATCAGTCAACAGTCACAGGCAGACGCCCAGTCCTGGCGGACAGAACATGGGGATGAGATCAGTGAACAGTCACAGGCAGACGCCCAGTCCTGGTGGACAGAACATGGGGATGAGAACAGTCAACAGTCACAGGCAGACGCCCAGTCCTGGCGGACAGAACATGGGGATGAGATCAGTTAACCGTCACAGGTAGACGCCCAGTCCTGGCGGACAGAAATGGGGATGAGATCATATTATTTTTGTATTCATATAATATTTCGCATAGGAAACACATTCTGGGTAAAATTCAGTCGTCGACACGTTTCGCTTCACGTTAAAAGTAGGGTCAACTCCAAGAGAAAGGTAAACCCTTGCAGTTAGATTACCTGCATGACTCGTTTAGAAGCATTGCCAGTAGATAGAGACCCCCTGTATCTAGGCAATACAACTAACGCATTTTTTTGATAATGATGGAAAATTTAGTGAATCTCTCACTTAGGGATGGTGTTTTGGAGGTAACCTGCGAAATAAAAACGCGCACCCCGACTGGGAATCGAACCCAGATCCTTCGGGTTACCGGCCCTATGCTTTAACCATTAAGCTATCGGGACGCATTCTTAATCAGCAGGTTGGGTTGCCATACAACTCTTGCGAGTCCGAGTATCTGACCTATACACGAAGACTGAAGCACTTCGACTTCATTTGACAACGTGAATACATAGAGATGTACATACATAGAGATGTACATACATAGAGACATGTACATACATATACGTACGTACATGTGTATACATACATGTATATATGTAGACATACATATACATACATGTATAGGTCAGATACTCGGACTCGCAAGAGTTGTATGGCAACCCAACCTGCTGATTAAGAATGCGTCCCGATAGCTTAATGGTTAAAGCATAGGGCCGGTAACCCGAAGGATCTGGGTTCGATTCCCAGTCGGGGTGCGCGTTTTTATTTCGCAGGTTACCTCCAAAACAACTAACGCAGCTGTACTGTGGTGTAAAGTACATAGTTTACCTTTCACTAGCAGGAGAGTACGTACTTTTATAAAATTAAAAAGGTGTTTCATTGATCGATCTCTTATAATATGAATGAAGTAGACTCTCTCAATTGTCGTTTCTGACGAACATGTGGAGTTTGAATGGATGTGACAACTGAAAAGCTACTTACGTCGTACAACAATGCGCCGCCGTCAACACGAAGAACTCGCTGATCAGTGAGCCACCGCAGTCGTAATGTATCCTCCTGCTGGCTTCGTCCCGGTAGCCAATCGCAGCCTGTTGACAAGAATAATGATATTACTGCACGCACCAAGGATGGAGGATTTTAACCTTTTCCGTGTGGTCGAATATTTCAGACCTCTGTCTTGTAGACCAACGCGAAACCTTACGTCTCTTATTGTAAAAACTTTGATTTTGTGCCATCCAGCGAGATCCAGGAACCTACCATGTGAGGGACCTACCATGTGCGGGACCTACCATGCGATGGACCTACCATGTGGGGGAACTCTCCCAGCCGGCTCTTAGTACCACCGACAATGAGAGGGAGGCCGCTGAAGTCGCACTTCTCGATGTTCTGATGCACCGCCTCGGCGATGGGCGTCAGCGCCAGAGCAGTCACTTGTTGCCGCACCAACTTGGCGTACTCTTCACACTCTGCAAGCACACGACATACATACTTAGCGTGTGGCAATTAATATACAATAATAGACATTTGGTGATTGTCCGCTTTTGAGAGAGCATTTGAATCAAGAAGGTATTTAAACCTTCTTGATTTGAATGCAGAACTATTAGTTCTTGGTAATTCTTCAAAACTTTCTTCACGGCAAGAAACCGCGAGATAATAATATGCTACACCAAAATTAGCTGTACAATGGAGATTGAAGAGTGACTCAAATAATTCCTCCAAATAAATATTTTAATATTACAAAAACTCGATATAAAAATAATAAACCATGAATGGAAGATTTGGGATCTTCGCTGGTAACTTACTTTGCGTTGCCTTTGATTGTCTCGTGTTTATGGCACTAGGCCGAGGCGTTGTTCTCGGCGTTGTTCTCGGCGTTGTTCTCGGCGTCGTTCTCGGAGTTGTCCTCGGCGTTGTTCTTGGCGTTGTCCTGTATGTTGTCCTGTGCGTTGTTCTCTGCGTGAACTCGTTGTCTTCGTTCCACACCGGCCTGCCGTTGAAACTGTTCGTCGTCGTCCTCCTGGTCGTCGCCTCCCACCATTGTGGCTCCGGGGTGCTCGGAGCGAACGGTCGGTTGCCGTTGGGCTGGTTCCACCATGGTTGCTCTTGATTGTTCTGCGCCGACGCCGGTGCTACCGCCGACTCATAGTCGTAGTCAACGGCGTAGTTCTGTCGAGAATCTCGTCGCGGTGGCACGTAGGCGTCCTGGCAGCAGATGATGCGTCGACGTCTGTGGCTGCAGAAGATCGGGTCGTCGTCGGACCCCGTCAGCAGCGCCGGACACAGTGACTGCTCCTGACAGAGTCCTTGACCGCCTCCAGGCAGATAACACACGTCGCCGACTACAAGAAGCGACACACCTCCATTAGTAATGTGGCATATAACCCTTCAAAAACTTTGTTGCTGTACTAACTTGTCTGTTATTGCGTGTTTTTTTAAAAATCCTAAATTGCGTTATTTCTATCATCAAGGCGTAGACACTAATATCTACGTAGAAACACTAGCCACTGCTAAGAGTATCGGATCGGTATCACAGAAAGCCTACGTAAATTACCTATGCAAGTCAACGTGCAGCAGCCAAATTATATACGAGTCCTATACAGGTGCCAAAACTTACGTTGTGTCTGATAATAGTGATTATGTCCCGATGAAACCCTTATTCAATTATAATTTTACATTCTATACTGATGCTTTCTACGTGACACTTGAACGCTTCAATGTTACCGCTCATCAATTTGCCCTAAGTGCATCGCATAATTGCAGAGAGCGAGAGTGTACAGGTTTATGAGGTAATAACGGCCTACTCAGAGAAGTACTTGTAAGCAACTTTGAAACCACTGATCTTCTCAGAACAAATCCGCAGATGGGTGAAGTGTGATAAATTATAAGATTTTTTTTTAATCCAAACCAGTTTTTGACATCGTATTTTTGTATACCTACTTTATATTCTATTTAAGAGTAATTATTTTCTTCTTGCTTTTGTCAAATGATTAATATTTTATAAAGGAGGTACAGTGGTAACTGACCTGAACTGGTAACTGGATGTATGGCTACAGAGTTCCAAATATTGTCAGTATCAAAATAGTGTATCATCTGTATCTTATAGCTTATTGCTCATAGCTTTAGATTGGTGTAAGTGTCATCATTTGACCTTGCTAAAATAATTAATTAGAATTTCAAGTTTTAGGCGCATTTTGGATACTCCTTAAACCATCCAAAAGGCCCAAGAGGCCCTGAATGTTGGTATCAAAAGTGAACTGTTGCATTTTATATTATCCAGTTCTAACGCAGTTGCTGAGGAGAGTTTTCCTTATTTAAAGTCGAAGGTGTTGATGCTGGCACCAGATGATGAGCATCTGAGTCTGACACAGGAAAATTCAATTAAAAAACATTTAGCGTCATTAATTTGCGAACTGTCTTTCTTTGTCTCAACCGGTCTGCTATGATCATATCAAACCATCATTGGGAAATTCCAAGGTGTTGTTCACCAACAATGTTTAAGATAATTCAAATAAAACTTGTTTCCACTGAGCTCTTTTTTTTAACAAACTGTTAGAAGAACATGCATTGCGTGACTCACTCAGTGGGCTGACTCATAAAATATATTTACCACCCATGGAACTTGATAAATCTGCAAGGTAGTAGGTAATAAATGTATACCTAGTGTTAATGTTATGATGGGTTAAACCAAAGAATCTACGCCATAGAATGCGACTAAAATTTAAATTGTTTATAATTTTTCGCTTGTTGTTTAATCGGCTAGGCCACTTCACGTGTGAATGTCTGTCAGAATTAATGGGAAGATGCAAGAAACGAGTTTTCCCAGCATTGCCTCTCGACTGAGAGAAATCATGAACAACCCTCAGTCAAGACGGTTGGCGGCGGGAATTGAAGCCGGGCCACCGGAAATTACTTTTTGTATCTGATCACCAGTGCCATGCACAAGTAATCAGGTACGACGCGTATAAAAATATCGTGTACCACTAGCCATCGACGTACAAATTACCCATCCAGCATTTAGATGACATAATATGAGGAAAGTGCATTTTGAGTGCAATGTAAATGCAGCGAGATAATCTTTGTCTTAAGCCTTGACATTGGCACGACCTCACAGCCGCAAATGTGTAAGTAATTGACAGTTGTTGGCAGTGAAAAGTGACTGTAATCTGTACTCCATGGCGCCTCAGTCCAACCTGTGCATGTTTCATTCTCCAACACAGCACATGACAGTAATAAAGAGATTATTACTCTTCATGTCTCGGACTAGAATCTGCACGTAGGTACACATCACGTGACGCAGGCTTCTCACGCTCCAAGGTAATCTCAGTGGAAAACAATCCTAACATGTCATTATTGTTATGCATTCATTATGAAAGACTTAAAACACCGAAATATATTGCGATCTAAGAAATATTTATCCTTGAAACACAGAATGTATCTATCACTTTAACCTTTCAAAAGATCAACGAAACGAAACACAATGATTTTTCTCTTGTTTTTCGCCAACTTCATTGGCTGTGAGCCATATCATACGTCAGTATGACTCAATGTTAGTTAATTAATTATCACGTAGTGTGTTTACTTGTACATCTACACGAGGTAAATTAATTTAGTTACGTAGGTTTAATTTGTAATAACGTTCCTCATTTTGTTATGTGAATACATTCATTAATGTCCTAGACTATTGTCCTTTCTTGTTTACTTTGAGAAACAATTTTAACTGTAAAATAAGTAAAAGTAACGCTGTAAAATTAATAGTAAGAAGCTATAGAAATATAATAAAATAGGCACACATTTGAAGGAAAACTTCTAGTACATTGAAACCATAATATTAAAATAAAAAAATAAAAAACACAGATCAAATCTGTGATCATTAACAAATCATAAAACGGTATTTGAACGAAACGGATTGGCAGCTGGTCTAGTTCCTTGACCATCAATCCTTGTTATTATAAATAAAATCAGAGCTCACCTACTAGAGGTAGATGACAAGTGAGCGTCACTTCATCGGATTGTGCCTTCACATTTTATTCAGCCAATCCATTTCTTTCAAATACCGTTTTATCATTTGTTGAGTGTACCTAGACTTTTTTACTTCTGTATAAAAAAACAAATATAAATAATAATAATAATAATAATAATGTTTATAGGTAGGTAAGTAACAATATTTATTATCCGTTAGCTGATAATTTGCCATTTTCCTCATTGTCAGTGGTGGAACAGGTTAGTCTGCTTATTCCCTGGTTCCCGAGGTGTGCCATGCCAGGTGTCCGGAATACATTATCCTGCACTTGTAGCCTGAAGGTGCATCAACTTTCGTTTTCTTTTAATAACATTCTTGAGAGTTTGTGACAGTCTCCGCTAATTACTTCTAGCTACTGTCAATTCAAAGTAACAAAGTATTCGTGTGACCTTTAAACTGTGCTTCATTCAATACAACGCATCTAAGAAAATACCGTTTTCAATGATTGCTATCGTTGTCATTTGTTTGTCCATATGACCACAGATATGAGTGACACAGTTAGATTGATATTTGATTGTGAATGCTCATTACTTACTTTCAAACTACCAAATGTGTCATATGGTTTACGTTCTCAAAAAAAGTAAAAAAAAACTTTCACGCTCTCTCATTGGCTCAATGAGTCTTATTTGCATCTTATTCGCCGAATAATACCGTGTACTAATTAACTGACATTCGTTAACCTACCTCTATTTTGGCCATATATTCCAATGATCTGAATCTGTAAGCACAACACCACTAAACTAATAAACTTCACTGAACAGATATAAAACTGTTGGCAATGTCCTCTTGTTTCAATCATGATGCGACATTGACAGCGAGGTTCTCGATGTCGGGCTGAAGCTGGACTGAAGAGGCGAGCGGACAGACCTCGCTGTTGGAACACAACTGACCACCCCCTGCAGGTGTAGTGACGACAGAGGTCGGCCATCAGAAGGATAACGAGGTGATTAAGAAACGAGATAGCTATTAGACGTGTGTGAGTGAGCGCGAGATACGTGTTAGAAGAGCGTGAATATTATATCCATGAATAATCGTTGGAATTGATATTATTGCTATGCGAATTTCTCTGAATTCGACATGAAGGGGATTGACGATGAAAATTAAATGGGAGAAAGAAGTGTTGGTGTTTATTGGCACATGTAATCAAGCAGGTAGGTAATGCGTATGTAATTATGTTAATGATTGATGGGTTTTCATTGTCTGGTAATTATGTCTAAATGTTGGTGGTTATGATGAGAATGTGGTTGAGACATGACGGAAACTTGACTTCTCATTGGGGTTGCACCACAATAAGTTTCGTACTTTTTTTTTAAGGAAAAAGTATGTACGTCCTAGAAATGTTTTCTGAGATAAGTAGAATCAACAATTAGTTGATTCTGCCAATATCATCTTTTATTGCCATGACGTTACAAACGCCCAGGAAAAGACCGCAACATTGTATAGACAAATGTTCCGGGTGGTAATTGTAAAGCGATTAGAAATAATTACTTGGTCATGAAACCCATCACTACTACAATGAATTATTATTGTTCTCGTAAGTGCGCTTGAGGTGCAGTGATGCAATTTCTCTGTGAGACTCCCTCTATGAAGAAGATTCATCCACTGACTCCACAACTGAAGATGGAAGCTGAAACGCTTCCATCCATTGAAGGGCCGTTTAAAAACTAATCGTTTGAAAATGTCGCGAACAACACGCATCCAAAATACCAATTGACAATGACCGTGGAACATACTTGCTTGCTGTTTGTTTTGGAACAAACTAAAAAAAACACACTCACATGCAGTGGCGGCGCTGCAGGAGGGAAAAATCCTGGCCTCCCTGCTTGCCAATCAGTCAAATTGCACCATCCTATAGATATAATTCTTGCCCCCTTAGCTTTTCGAATTTGGTTTCTAATTTTTAAAATAGCACACGTTGGTATTATTTTATTTTTTTCCTGATCGTATTTTCATATGTCTACCATAAAAAAATCAAATCTATCGACAAAAAAAAAATATTTTCATTATAGCTTAAAATTACACGATTTTCTTTTTCCGCCATAAGATAACATGGGAGAGACACACCAATTTATCTCAGAAACTGGACACGAGAAGTGTTTAATTTTTTCAGAGATTGTGTTTGACATAATTATCAATAAGTCACCAAAATTTCAAGTAAATCGGAAACATTGAGGTTATGGTGGTTCAACCTTAAACTTACATAACTAATCGTTTGAAAAACCGTCTTTACAAACTATTTTGATGTCTCAAGAAGACTGGATGATGATCGTGGACATCTTGACCGTTGCCGAGGTTTATCGTTGAATATTCATCGTAATGGCCTGGCCAGATATCGATATGAAATTCGTTTACAAATCAAATTTAAAGTGTAATTATAGTTTTATCTGTCTGGTAATAGCCTTTAGTTCGTCTACAGGGGAGACAAAGCAGTCGAGTGAGAGAGTGAATCTATTTCTATAAATTAACTATGCAACCGTCAGGTATACTGTAATTTTCTTGGAATCATGTGTTCATTCTGTTCAGACAAAACTTACTATTGGAATCTGCTAACAATAGTAGTTGTCAAAAGTAAAAGTATAAATATTTCTTTGAATATTAAATTCATACATTAATCTAAATATTTAAGTTTAAAAAACTTGAGCAAAATCAAATTTTAGTGAGACAATGTTTCAAGGTTTTAATTATGAATAGGTGACATGCATTCTCATAAGAATAGTTATTACATATATTTTTATTTATTTTTTATTAAAGTATGTACTAAAGTATGTATTAAAGTATGTAAACTAAACATATGTAGGTACCTAACATAAACATTGAATATGACCGATTAACATTTTATTTAGTTCAAATTGTTTAGGGTAATTTTTTTTTCCTCTTTATTTTTCTTTAAAAATGGAGAAAAGGGGAGAGGTTTTTACTAATTCGTCTATACTCAAGGCTAATTCTATACTCAATTCTACAATATTTTCTCCAGGTAATTCTATTTGGAGAATGCCGCTTCTGAAGCATAGCTATGCACCTGAGAACTTCATTCTTGGATATTGTAGTTGTCTCTTTCTTGTATTTGCATAAACATGTAGATGATGTTGCCGATAAGTCTGATTGACTAATAACGTGTGTACGTTATGTGATCTTCTTCCTGATTGGCTATGATAGCGTCTGCTTGTCAAGTAATTTTCCTTCAACTTGTCGTAATCGCTTTTTCCCTCTGTTAGAACGTCGGACCTGGAATGAATCAAATTGATTGAGGAAGTAATTTAGGATCTTGATTATTCGCTTTTATTGGGGAATAAATAAATCTGACTTCAGCCCATCACATTATTTAGAGTTATTACTTATGACAGAATACAATATGCAATGTGTAGTACACAAAAAAGTATGATAGTATGATAGTATGATGAGTATGTGTAGTATGATGAAACAATTAAGCCGGTGTCACACTATGCGGCTGATGCTGTGGCGAATAAGATGCGGTTTGTAAATTACACATGTTTCAATGAGAGTAACCGCACCGAACAATGTGACATCTCTCATTTGAAATACATTTGAAATATTTTGTAAAGGTATTGTTTCTAAATCCAAAAAGTGTTTCTAAAAAGACTATGGTTGCGAACCGGTTCGAAACCCGAACTGAACCGGCTTTAGATGTTCGCGAACCTAGCCTTAAAATTAAATATCCGAACCGAACCTCCCTCGCTGCGCCATATTATTTCCCGCCAACATTTCGTTCCAGTGTAGTGACAGTTCTAGATGGCTGTTTGACAAAGAAGCCAAAGAAGAATTTAATGCACATTGTTACAGTTCATTAAAAATTTTAATTTTATTTTGCTTTTCTTACCTTTTCTTTGTGCATAAATTCAATGGTGTGATTGTGAATTAATTTTATCAAAAATAAAATGCACTAAGAAGATGGGCATACTAAATGAGTTAATGTTACTTATCTCTTGAAAATTACCTATAAGAGTGATTCATTTTACTTTCGCCTGCAGCTGAGGAGTGTTGCACCAGGTCATTTTGCAAATTGTGAATCAAAATATAAAATACAAACTTTGCTAAACTTATGGCTAAACAATGTTTGATGTTATTTGTCGTGTAAGTGATAAAGCCACTTCAGGTAAAAAAGGCCAGAGGTTCGGTCAAATATTTATAGTTCGGTTCGAGGTTCGGTTCGTTTCCAAAATATGAGGTTAGCCCAACCCTAAAAAAGACGTACGTTATGGAGTTTGGTTTTCAGAATGTATTCGTGTTTGACAACAATATGTAACTAGGAAAACGCTCTAATGCACCTGATTTGTTGAAACTCCAAAATGGTTTGATGAAGTTGAAATTTTCCAATGCCATTAATTAAGACCAATATCATTATGATAGCCGTTAAGTTCCAACCAAATCATCTATTGATTATAATTTTAAAAAATATCTTCTACCTTCTTTGTTCCCCTCACATTGAAACTTTGCAATGCGAAATTCGAATTCGTCCAAATTCGTATATCTAAACTATACCTCAGCACATTGTTTCTTTCTTTACCACTACACCAGAAATAGGTATTATAATGAATACTCCAGTTTAAATAATATCATTATCTTTGACTATACCTTTGTTCACTTCATCACTGCATTTGCGTTATTATCTGTCCAGAGTGCATACATAACGTCTATTTATATCAAGGTAGGTAACAAAAAATCAGGTGTTGCACTTATCGGTGCTCGCTCATCAACACGTTACACTGAGCTTTTTCCAAGTAGCACACTGCATTTGAAGCTTGTAGAAACATGGGCCTTTATTCCTTAGAGGTAATATTTACTCTAAGAGGAGGCAACCAGATAATCCCGAATTAATTTCTTGGACAATGCACTTGTCAACTGTCACGTATCACGAGCAAGTGCTTTGCGTTGTCATTGAGTTATGATATTTTGTCTTCAATAAATACAAAATATTATCTAATGTTGAGAAACCAACCTGCTTGACGTCGGGTGCTCCAGGAGTAACTGTTTCTGAGGGACAGCTTGCCATACATTCCTCCACAGTCTCGAACCTATTCTCATTACCATGGCAACCACCGTAGATGAATTTAGCGCATTGTTTACTGTCGGTATCGAAGTACCACATGGGGAAGAAGGCTTGGCAGGGGCCGTCATTTTTAGGCTGCT